>OZ005737.1:29575650-29769143 GCA_963930755.1 Eudasyphora cyanicolor | reverse complement strand
ATGAAGATCTTTAATATTGTGGCAATATCTTTTTTGATTAGGGGTTCCGCGGATGCGTCACTCTCCTAATTGCAAAGCTCATGATAGCACCCCTTGCGGGGGATACTTAGTTAATGGCGGTATCTGATCACCATGGCGCAGAGTCTTCGTCTGACATATGTACCCTTCGACCGATTTCCGATCCGACGTACCGTTAAGGAGCTAGAGCAAAAATAAACTTTCCGTTCACATTTCAAAATTATGCTTAGTCCATTTTTTCAAATCCAAAAAAAAAAACGTTCCAGTCGACCTACGACCTTGACACCTATGAGCAATATTTTAGCTCTTGTTAAGAGCTATCTTTTTGCCATTGACCGATTGTGGCTATGTGCCACACAGCAAATGAAACAATTGAATTGTTGCGAGAAAAGTTTGGAGATTCGACTATATCAAGAAATTGTGATATTGAATGGCCTCCAAGAAGTTGTGATTTAACACCATTAGACTATTTCTTGTGGGGATATTTATAGTCATTGGTGCTTCGAAATAAACCAGACTCTCTTCAAGCTTTACAAGTCAATATTGAACCCGCCATTCATGACATACAACTTGATTTAGTGGAAAAAGTGCTCGAAAATTGGGTTCATCGTTCCTGCAGAAGAAGTCGTGGAGGTCATTTTAATGACGTTCTACTTAGAACTTAATTGTATCGATTGTACATCACATTAAATAAAAAACTTTTGAATTTCCTTAACAATGGGTGTGTTTTTTTTAAGAAATCATATCACTCTTATTGGAAAACCCTGTATTACTAAACAATATTTTCCTTCCTTTGAAAATACGGCAAAATCCCCTAAAACCATTGTTTACTGGCCGCCTTACTCCTTAGGAATGTAAGGCATGTATGTGTGTATTGTCTAGGAAGAACAAAAGAAAAAATCCTGTTAAAGTTTTCCCATTCCATGTGACACCTTTGCAAGTCCCCGGGAATACTAACACCTGATATCCAGTTATGGGTGGTGGGCATAAGGTCGACCGGATAATGGAATGGGTAGTAGATTAAGAAGGACGAGTGGGTGATTAAATACTTGAAGGATGTGTCGATGTTTGTTCAAGGGTGGGATTGATGGCTTTTGTATGAAAGGATGTTGTGGCTTGTTTTGGTTTATGATGACTTCGGGGATGGCGATGGGCGAGACGAAGGGGATATTAGGACAATCCACAGATTGTGGATTTTTGGCAGAGGGTGGGGATTTTTAACAATGTTATGCCCAATTTCTTTCATGGAAATTTGAAAAGCAATCAACTGCTAAATTTTCTATTTACCAGAAAGAAAATCTAGTCAAGCATAACTACTGCCAAAGCTAAGAAGAAAGATTTATTAATCCTATACCCAAAGAGCAAAAACGAAATAAGCTAAGGAAGCTATTGACACTGAAACCCCCTTCTAAATCAAAATGGGAAAAATAAATATTAGAAAAAAAAACAAAACTACAAATATTCAATGATATTTTTTTGGGGGATTTTCTGAGGGGAGGTTACACAGCACACGTGTCACTCACGGTTGTTCAAAAGCAAGGGTATTGTAAGGAAAGAAATTTTCCAAAAAAAAAATCTATGACAATAAGGAATTGTAAAGGATATCTAGACAAAAGGGACTATGTGTTTGATTGGTAATCAAACAAAACCACGCTTTTCCCTTATAATCGACAAACAACCCCAAACAAATAATAGTTTTCAAGTCTTCAATTTCAGCGTCAGAAAATGCAAAGAAATATTTGCTTAAAACCCCTAGACAAATTGTTTTTATTATATAATAAATTTCGGCGTTACACAAACCCGAAAAAATGTTTACCAAACGTCAAATATTTTTTATTATTATTTCTTTTTTTGTGATGTTTAGGTTTAACAACATTATTTGGCTATGCTGAGCATTAACCCACAAAAAAACATGTAAACAACTCTATAAATATTATGATTTGGTTAATAAAACAATAAAGCATGAGTAATTAGTAGTAATTTTAGACTTAAAAAGGATAAAATAGAAAAGGATAAACAAATGTACGTAAAAAATATACATAGAAAAATTCCAAAAAAAAAATTTTAAGGCGTTATCATTAACTACAAAATAATAAGAAATTTGCTTAAATAAATATAAACAAAAAAGACAATCCTATCAGCAAAAATATTATTTTGGAATGTGCGTACAGAAACTCGCAACACTAAACATACGTTTAGTTCACTCAATTGTTAATAGAAAGTCTGTAGTGGAAAGATTTTCTTCCAAAATATGCAGCTGTATGTATTTATGTATTGTTCATAGTCTGCTTCAATGGGTATACTTTATTTATTTATTATTTTGTAATTCATATAAATCATACGCTCCCATGAAATGTCAATATTTCTATTAGTATCAGTTATACGCTTCATGGTACGCAATACTCATCCAAAGATGTGCAGAATCATTTTTATTTTTTTGGAATTATGTAATTAACAGCCACAGCATATTTTAAATGTACTACTGAATAATTGTGAATCTTTCGACGTTTTCAAGAGGTTTTAATACAAATTATTAAACTTGTCTCCAAAAATTTGATTCTTTCGCAATATTTTATAAGATATCTTTGAAACCGCTGATGGGATGAACAAATTATGTTATAAGAAAATAAAGACTACTTAATTTTGCATTATTTAAAGCTTTCCAGGAACAATTACGATACCTGGTTCTCTTTTTTTTTAGAGGATTATCTTTATTTTGTTAGATAAAGAGTTGCCGTCCCTCTAATAGACCTCAAAGCTCTTAGAGGAAATGACGCAAGCTTTCTGTTGAGCAAAACAAAAAAAAAAATAATAATAAATAAAATATGGTTTTTTACAAAAATGTCAAAACAAGTTTTAATTTCGCAAAAATAAAAATGGCCAAAAATAGTTTTGCGCTCACAATAGCACGGTACAATGCGAAGGCCAGCGCCCCTTTGTATTCGTGACAGATCCTTAAAGGGTGGTAAACCTCCACAGGGACATCACCAATACGCGGGTACCAATTTGTAGGCTTACATATGGGTATGAACTTCCCTCTTGGTAAAGGGTTGAGGCCTATGGGTCTATGGGTCATAGCACCCGGTTGAATAAGTGCAACTCCACACCGAGTCCGAAAACTCTTCCTTCGATTTAGGTTTAAACCACAGCCACCACGAAGCTCCCAACAGGGGCCCAACAGTCAGGCTGGAAACTAGTTGCAGGGGCTCCTGACTCCCGTGGTACCAGAAAAAGCCTCTTGTCGTGGTACCAGAAAAAGCCTCTTGTCGTGGTACCAGAAAAAGCCTTTTGATGGGTAAAGCTGCGGCCGTGAATGCGGTGTGAATTTTTCAATGAAGTTTTAACTAAAAAAATATTAAAATTTTCTCAAAAAATTTAATGATTTTCGCAATATCTTGTAAGATATCTTTGAAACCGCTGATGGAATAAAAAAAAGTCATGTTAGAATAATATGAAGGTTACTTCATTTAGTATTATCTAAATCTTTCCTGATCCAATTGCGATAAATTGTCTCGAGTTATGATAAAATATATGGTTCAACCACTATATTTTAGATGTTTATCTTTATTTTGATAGATAAGCAGGGAAATGACCTAAGCTTTCTTTTAAGTAAACAAAATTATAATTATTTTTGGTCAAAGTAACAAAACAAGTTTTAAATTCGCCAAAAAAATATTTTTGCTAGTTTTTTTTATATTTTCCTAAAAAGATTGAAGAAAAAGCATTCGAAAACACTTTGGACAAAATTTTCTAAATACAATAGGTAATTAGTTATACCGATGGGAAAAATTGGCCTTTAGACAAAAAT
This sequence comes from Eudasyphora cyanicolor, assembly GCA_963930755.1. Classification (NCBI taxonomy): domain Eukaryota; kingdom Metazoa; phylum Arthropoda; class Insecta; order Diptera; family Muscidae; genus Eudasyphora; species Eudasyphora cyanicolor. The sequence continues at coordinate 29,765,317 of OZ005737.1, read as the reverse complement.
TTCAAAATTAAAAGCCTTCAAACTCGGACAGTCCTTAATCGATTTCGTTGAAATTTTGTACCATAACTACTATCCAATAGGACTGAGCTTGATGCAAGTACCATCCCGATCAGAAGACATCGCTTTTAAAAATTGCCTCCCGTAACACGAAATCCTCCAAATAAATTGTGATTTTTTGGCAACTTTCTTCTTACAAACGAACAACGCTTCCAGATTATTGAATATTATCTATTTTGTGTTGGGTGAACAGTTTATTTCACGTTTGGGCCGGTCAATTGGACGCCTAGATCGTGCGATTTAACGCGTTTAGATTATTTTTTGCAATGTTATGTTAAGGCTCATGTCTATAGGAACAAGCCCGCAACGGTTGACTCAATGGAAACCAATATTGAATAATTTATTCGTGAGAAACCGGTCGATATGTTTTAGAGAGTATACCAAAATTGGACCCTACGTATGAACCATTTGAGGCGCAGCACACTGCTTCGTTTCATGGACAAAAATCGGAAAACTGACTTGGTTCGAATTATATTTGCTTGGAATCATTTTAAAGGTAATAGTCCAACTAAAAAAATTTTCATATGAATAGTTCTTTGGGCTACAGTGAAATTCAAAGTGTAGGTAAAATAAATGAATTTTTCAGTTTCCTTCGTGAGTATTTGAAGTGAAATATTATTGAAAAATACTTTTGCAGACAGAATTGCATATTCATAATGTTTTTTGAATAGCTAAGAAGTGGTACGAAATTTTATCTTTTTATAAATCTTAAAAAATCATTTTTAATTAATTTTTTATATATTTTATTTTTAAAGATTAATATTTGAAAAATCACAAATTTTTAATGGCAAAATTCATAAATCTTAAAGAATAATTTTTAATTAATTTTTATATATTTTATTTTTAAAGATTAATATTTGAAAAATTACCTATTTTTAATGACGAAAAATAAAAACATTATCAAATTCGGTGAATTCGGTAAATTTAAAAATGTGTCCTCTAAAGAAGTGACATTGGTGGTAATCTTTTTATGAGGTCTATGCAAAAACATGATTCCATGTACCGCAGTTTCACTAGGGACGATTAGGTCAGATATAAAATAAAAATTCTTAAATTATACCCAAATAAATTGAAAAATGTGTTCTCTAGAGGTTCAAGAAGTGACATCTGTGGGGATCTTTATATGAGAGCTATATCAAAGCATGGACCGATATGTCCCATTTTCAAAAGAGATCGTCCCTAGTCTAAGAAATGTCTCCGTACCTACTGACGTGAATATTGCTTTATGTTTACGATCTGCACTTTGATAACAATAATACATAAACAGGCAGACAGATAGACGGACATGGCTAATTAGACTTAGAAAAATTGAATGTAGTGCATTTTTTGGTCGCAATGATTTAAATGAAAAAAAAATTATATTAAAAAAATAATATACAACTTGTTGTTGTTGTTATTGTACAAATTTTAAAATTCATAATGAATTTTTCAGAGGTTTGTTCTGTAAGCAGCCCTAGATGATAAAGTCATGAAGTCAGTAGAAATAAACCGTAAACCGATAACATTTTTGAATTCAGCACATCATAATTCGTTTAGAAATGAAGTTTGATTGTATTCTCACAACTCCTTCTAATTTTGTCCAATTCTAGTGTGGGGACGGAGCTGTGTGCGCAGGTCTACATTTACATGAAATCATCTTTAAACATTGCGTTATATTGACCGTTCTATAGACTTAAATAACGATTTCATACATTCCTCTAAATTGTATGTGCCGGATTTGATCTTTTAGATTTAAGCTTTTAAGAAGCTTTTAGAAAGCTTTTAAGAAATCAGTCGCTACTTATCGATACCTCCATTCTTAACTATGCTAAGTTCAAAAAGGTAGTGTTGCAGGAGAAGCGATAAAAGTTTGATGCATTTTTTAAGTTTGTGTGGAATTCCTTTATAATGCAAATCGAATAACCTGTACTGTTTTGTAAATAACTTCTGATCGGGTTGACGGGTTGAAATACCAAATTTTGACTGAATAACATAAAAATGCAATCTCCATAAAAACGTCTGATTTGGTCTGATATAATGGGTATAATGATTTTTTAGTTTATAAAAATCATACGCTCCCATATAATCCCTTAATTTCTATTGCCATCAATTATACGCTTCATGGTACGGAATTAAAATCAAAAGACGTGATGAATCACACTTATAACTCATTATTTTTTAATTCATTTGATTGCTCTGGTGTACTACAATAAGACAACAAGTAAGAAAGTTTCAGTCGGGTAAACCGACTAAGGTATACCCTCACTTTGTGAGTAATGTAATATTGAATATTACACGAATTATTCTCTCAATTTGTGTGGGAGCTACCAGAAGGGGTTTAACAAATACACCTATTTTTCGCTGAACAGTATAAACTTTGGTATAAACGTTATGAGATATTAAATTGTGGTATGATTTGGCCATTTTGTGTGGGAGGTACAAAAAGGGGCGTGGCGATAACGCCCATTTTTCACAGGACTAAAGGCACTATAAAAACATTACACTGTACAAAATTTCAAGTATTATTATACAATTGTATTAATGTTATAAGCTGTTAACTTTTGGTGCAAAATTATACCTTTGTATGGGAGGTACCAAAAGGGGCGTGGCAACAACGTCCATTTTTCTCTGGACTGTAGGCAATATAAAAGCATAACACTGTGCAAAATTTCAAGTATTTTTATACACCGTTATTAATGTTATAAGCTGTTAATTGTTGGTGAAAAACGGTGCATTTGTGTGGGAGGTACCTAAAGGGACGTGGCAACTTCGCCCATTTTTCTCGAGTTGATAGGGACTAATAAACTAACACTATGTGTGGAATTTCAGAAGATTAGAATAAGTAGTATAGTAGTTATTAAAGAATCAATATTTCACAACATTTTAACCCTTTGTGGGGGAGGTACTAGAAGGAATGGACCAATATGGCCCATCTTCGAACTTAGCCGGAGGTAGAAAAAAATATTACCACATACCAAATTTGAAGTCAATCGGTTACTCCTTTCGAGAGTTATCGTGCGCACCAGCCAGCAGACAGACAGACAGACAGACGGACGGACATTGCTCATTCGACTTAAAATGACCCAAAACGGATTTCCTCCGAACATACTTAAGGTCTTAGACCACTCCTTCGATGTGTTACACTTTTTTCCGTAGCAAATGATATATACCCTCGTCACACTAAAGTGAGGGTATAAAAACACTCGTATTAGGTTGAGCGCTTAAAAACGTAGTAAATGCACTTCAAAATGTGTACATACTCCTTTCAGCTTAAATTATAGAGCGTGAATGGTAGAAGAGCTTATTTTTTTTTAAAAGCTCTGGGGGAGTAAAATAATTCAAAAATTCACAAATATTACTTTGAGCGCTTAACGAAATAGTAAATTCCACTTGGAAATCAGTATGTAACTAATGGCAATTGTGACATACTTCATTGGCCTCTACTGCTTAATATGAAACATGTTAAAGCTAACAAAGCTAAATTTTCGGAAAGCTCTCAGGGCGTTCAATAACATAAAAATGCAGAAATATTAGGTTGTATTCCTAACGAAAAAGAAAAATTCACTTAAAAATCTGAACATATTTACATGATATTTTCATATATGTATTTCGTTGTACGATTACAAAACTTATTTTTGGAAAGCTCTGAGGGAGTACAATAATACAAACAGGCAGAAATAGTAGGTTGTGGTATACTTAAAAAAATATTAAAGTCCATTTGAAAATCAGTACATAACACTATGCAATAAAGACCGATATAACTTTTCCCGGTAGTCAGAACACCCACTGATTACTGGTCCCTATCATCTGTCGCACTGTGTAATGAATGAAATGGCGCGACAATCACATTTTAAATTCATCGTTGAAGTTGCAATAAAGAGGTATTTCTGGATTGTAATAATTACGTCTTCAACACATTTTTGGAAGTTTTTTTTTTTTTGTTGCTGCAATACAAATAGGTAAAGGTTCTACAGCTTAAACTATAATGAGTGGGTGGTAACAAAGCTTATCTACTGGTAATGTTAACATATTTATTTGATCGATATTTAGATTCTGAAAAATGTTGCCCCGTCGACGCGAAATTTTTAAAAATATTTACCCTTTTTTGGTGGAACAAATGAAGTCCTTCCAAATACCAAAATGTGTTATTAAAGTCCAGTTTTCGGGAATAGGGCAACGAAATGTTGCACTTTTTTGCAGAAAAGAAATCGCCATAAGTTATGATATATTAACGGTAACAACTTTTTTTGGAAGGCTATATATTCACATCAGATTTTCTACTTACATTTTCAATCTACCTTTACGTTCTTATTGATATACATCATACGCTCCGATACACGCTCACCATTTCTATTTGTATAAATTATACGCATCATAGTACATATTTATGATGCGTATAATGCGTATAACAATACATGAATAATGTTTTGGAACCAAGGAATTGATGGTATGTATGTCAAAGGTTTTTTTGTAAATTAAACAAAATAGAATTTTATTGTTTTATAATATTTTCCCTTTCAATTGATATTTAGATTTCTATCACAATACATGAATAATGTTTTGGAACCATGGAATTGATGGTGTGTCAAAGGTTTTTATGTAAATTAAACAAAATAGTATTTTATTGTTTTATAATATTTTCCCTTTCAATTGATATTTTCTAAAATGCGTTTGTCTATAGTAATTCATATGCATCATACGCTCCCATATCTCGCACCCTTTCAACTAGAATCAATTATACGCTCTATAGTACATTTTTTGTGTTATTACTTGTCTTAGATGCAAATAATAGACATTTCCAAACCAATGAAATTTATCTAATGTCAACGTTTCTTTTTTGTAAATTAAACAAAATAGTTATATTGTTGCATTGTTATATTTTGCATACTAATATCCTTTGTGAGTTGTCTTCTTGCTACAAAATTCCAATTAAACAAATGTGTAGACCACATCTATTTAATTTTCACATTAAAATTGTATTTTGTTTCAATATGTACGTAAACTTTTGTCTGTTGCATAAACAATTATTTTTTGAAAATGAAAATAAATATAAATATTCAGATTTTTCTTGACACATTGTGGGGGTTTCGTTCGTGTGTGTGTGTCAAAAATCTAACCAACAACTGACCGACCCGAAAACAGAAACCAAAACATATGTTGGACAGAAAAACGTTTTTTTTAATTTTGAAAAATTGTCAACGAATTTTTACATTCAAACATCTGTATGCAAAAATGCACATGCCTGCTTATGTATGTGTATAAGTTTATTTATAGACGTAACATACTCGCACATACATAAATTTTTCATACTTCATGTCCCTATGCCCCACATCACAATCTGTTTTTGTTGTATAATAAATTTTATGCACATGCATAAATGCATGAAATGCCAGTCGATATACCGAGTTCAGATGACTGTGATGCAGCATCAAAATAATATTTGTATATAGTTGCGATATTTGTTGTTTATTTCATTTTTGTCAAATTAATTGAAATGTTCGCTATCAAATGGAAATTAAAAATAAAAATAACTGACATAGAAAAAAGTGTGTCGGAATATTTAAAAAATAAAAAAAAATCCGAAACTAAAATTGTTATCATTTAAATGTATGTGAAATATGCTCAAATAAGTATTAAGGGTGATGGTTCAATTTATATAAAGATTAATGAGCATTTTTCTTACTCATCTGAATACATTTAATGGTAAATATTTGATATTTTTAAAGTTATATAAAAATTAATATTAATTATACGCAATATAGCACTGCTATCTTGATTTAATTTAAAGTTTAAACATTATAAATCAACAGAGTGCCAAAAATTACTTCGATCATAATAATATTTATGTTTAATTTATCTACAATAATTTCATCAAAACAGATAATATCAATCATACACACTCAAGTACCGAAATATGTGCGGAATAATATCAATCATAGGCACTCAAGTACCGACATATGTGTAGGAAACGTCTACTCATTATCACAATAGCCTATAATACACTATACACGCTGTATTATAAAATATTGCCATATTGAGGGGACGATTTCTCATATATATTTCGGCACTTGAGTGCCTATGTTTGATATTACTTACCTGATAAATCTGCGAAATAAATATTTATAGTGATGGCTCAAACAATACAAAAATCTAAATTAATTTAATGATAAATATTTAAGATTTTAAGAAGTTATATATAAATTAATATTAATCATTCGCAATAAAGTACTAAACTTGGATTCTATCCGGTTTTTTTTACGACCTAAACATTCTAAATCAACAGACTAATAAAGTTATTGATGTCATTAAATTAATGTTGAACTAATCGAAATTAATTTCATCTAGGCAAATAGTATGAATCATACGCTCCTTAGTATCAAAGTGCCTTGTTCGTTTTATCAATACTAAGTATAAATTAATAGGGTGATAAATGTGTGATATACATAAATTTGGGATACAAACGATATAAAGATTAATGAGCATTTTCTTTATTAATCTAAAATCATTTTATGATAATTATTTTTTATTTCATTAGATTAAGTTATATAGATAATGTATATATATAAATTAATATTAATCATACGCAACAGGGTACTAAACATTCTAAGTAAACAGAGAAACAAGAAATGACTTTGATCATGATATTATTAGGGCTTAAGCAATCTGAATTAATTACATGTTTGAGTATAGACTAATATCGCGATAAATGTAGTGATAAATATCCGAAATAAATGCTTACAATGCCGTTTTATTGCATATATTTGAATATTATTGTTTCCTATGTAAGTTAATTTTATGATAACGATTTTACGATTTCCAGAGGCTATATACAAATGAACTATCATACGCAATAAATTCATAATTCAACCATGATTTTATTAAAGCTTCAACATCCTAATTCAACAGAGCACTAGAAATAACTGCCATCATTATATCAGTATTGTTAAATCCTAAAAATTTTAAATTAATTTTATAAATGTATTAGACATACGCACTATAGAACCGACATATCCAACTAGTTGAGTACAAGGTCATTGTGACGGTGTTGGGGTATCACAAATATATTTTAATTCAGTGGAGAATTTGTGTGACCTTCACAGCACTGCGGTAAAGGGTATTACAACTTTTCGCATTTGTTTGTAACACCCAAAAGAAGATGAAATAGATCTATGGTTTACTATACTAATCGACTTAGAATCACTTTCTGAGTCAATTTAGCTATGTCCGTCCGTCCGTCATTTTTATGTATCCTTCTAATGAAAGTATAGGTAGCAATTATAATCTTATCGCGATTAATTTTGGTATATCTGATTTGGTCTAAGGACAAACCTTTTTTATATTGTTGAAAATCGGTCCAGATTCAGATATAGCACCCATATATAACTACTCGTATGTTCCTCTCGATGTGGCATCAAAGCGCTGTAGAATTTGTATTTTGTATCTGATCATTGCGAAATTTTGCAGAAAGAAAATTTTTAACTTAGGCACGAATACTGCAAAATTTGGGGAACATCAGTTACTGATTTGAGAAGAAATCGCTGTAGAAACTCCATTTTTTTATACGATCTGTAAGAAATTCTGTAAAATATGTTTCTTAGTTCATGAAGGAATGCTGCCAAATTTAGAGAAAATCAGTTCAGATTTCGATATAGCCCTCATATATATGTTTATCCCGATTTAGTATTAAAACTCTAATAAAACTGAATTTTTACGTCCGATCTTCATATAATTTGTCAGCCATGAGGTTTATTGATCTAGTTTATGATGATCATCATCTTCAACTCCTCCTTGGAATAAGCCTTGATGAGGCGGTGGAGCCATGTACTTTCGTAACAGAAACAAAGCCATTATTTAGTCAGAGTGAGGGTATACTTCACGTCGGTTTACTCGATTGAAATATTGTTCTTCTGATACTCGTCTACTGCAATATCTACCTTATTTTTTCAACTAATTTCACATTTTTTTCTTTATTTTCAGGTAAGTGTATTAAAAAATCAAAATGGGCATTTAAAATTGTGCATGATTTTCAAGGTAATTAATTAGACAACAATTCTATACAATTTTATAATCCCACAATATTACAATTAGTCTAGGGTTTTTAGCATTGACATTTATGCAAAATAAATGGACATAATCATTTTGCGCCGTGACCATCGGTTATAACACTGTTCAGCCACAAAATCTGTTTTCACTAATTACTCTATTCATACACTACACCACAAAGTGGTCCAGGATATTATGAGATTATTCATTTTGTTGTGACACCAAAAAGTGGATCGACTTGCAGTCACATCCTGAGTAGTTTTAACCACGTCCGTCCTTCTTTAGACCTATCCTTATAATCAATGTGTAGGTCATATTGATGGTTCGATCGTGATGAAATTTAGCCTAAGGAGAATCCCTATTGAAACTGGTAAAAATCGGTTTAATATTAGGTATAGGCTTCATAATCGCATAAAATTTACCTCCGATGTGGTATATATGTACCGTAGCAGAGGAAAGTGCCCTGGTACAGGAACAATCTCTACCAAATTTGGAGAAACTCGGTTCAGATTTAAATATTTTCTTTCACGATTTGGTGTCTATGCGTCATAGTGCTATATTTTATACCCAATCATTGTGGAAAAAATACAGATAGACTACTCTTAAGCCGTGAATATACCCTATCAGGACTGAAGGAAAATGGAAAATTGTTGAGATCCATATATATAGGGTTTTCCAATAAGAGTGATATGATTTCTTTAAAAAAAAAGCACACTTATTGTTAAGGAAATTCAAAAGTTTTTTATTTAATGTGAAGTACAATCGTTACAATTATGTTCGAAATAAAACGTCATTCAAATGGCTTCCACGACTTCTTCTGCAGGAACGAATTCGATGAACCCAATTTTCGAGCACTTTTTCCACTAAATCAAGTCGTTTGTCATGAATGGCACGTTCAAAATTGACTTGAGAAGCTTTAAGAGAGTCTGCTTTATTTCAAAAGACCAATGAATTCAAATAACCCCACAATAAATAGTCTAATGGTGTTAAATCACAACTTCTTGGAGGCCATTGAATATCACAATTTCTTGAAATAATCGAATCTACAAACTTTTCTCGCAACAATTCAATTGTTTAAATTGCTACGTGAAACGTAGCCACAATCGGTCAAGAGCAAAAAGATAGCTCTTAACAAGAGCTAAAATATTGCTCATGGGTATCAAGGTCGTAGGCCGACTGGAAAGTGTTTTTTTGGATAAAAAAATTACCTTAGCATAATTTTCAAATGTGAACAGGAAGTTAATTTTTGCTCTAGCTCCTTAACCGTACGTCGGATCGGGAATCGCTCAATGGCAAAAAGAAAGCTCTTAATGAGGGCTAAAATATTGCTCATGGATGTCAAGGTCGTAGGCCGACTGGAAAGTGTTTTTTGTTTTACAAAAAATTTACTTAGCATAATTTTCAAATGTGAACGGAAAGTTTATTTTTGCTCCAGCTCCTTAACGGTAAGTCGGCTCGGGAATCAGTCAATGACAAAAAGATAGCTCCTAATGAGTACTAAAATATTGCTCATAGGTGTCAAGGTCGTAGGTCGACTGGAAAGTGTTTTTTTGGATTGAACTTAGCCCACGAAAAGTTGGAATTAGAGAACGATTATCTATATATATAAAAATGAAACGGTCCATCTGTGTAATGGCATCACGTCAGAACGGCTGGAGCGATTTGGATGATTTTTTTTTATTCGATTCTAAATTTTCACGAGATGGTTTATATAGAAAAAAAAAATTAATTGGACAAAGGGGCGTGGTACCTCCCATACAATTCGCAGGTTAAAAATCCGATATTTCTGCTCCTATTATAGGTATAGTGCTGAAATTTTGTTTGTATGCATTTAATGGCAGATTATGTGAATTTTCCAAAAATGGGCGGAATCGGACCAATGGGCGTGGCCCCGCCCATATAAGCCATATTTTGAAATTGAGATATTTTGCACAATTTGTTAGCGAGAGTGCTGGAATTTTGTGTATATGTAAACGGTGGCAGTCTACGTGATTGGTCTAAAAATGGGCGGGATCGGACCAATGGGCGTGGCCCCGCCCACATAGACAAAATTTTGATATCTTGCACAATTTGCTAGCGGGAGGGCTGCAATGTTGCGTATATGTATCTGGTGGCATTCTACGTAATTGGTGAAAAAATGGGCGGGACCGAACCAATGGGCGTTGCCCCGCCCATATAAGCCAAATTTTGAAATTGAGATATTTTGCACAATTTGTTAGCGAGAGTGCTGGAATTTTGTGTATATGTAAACGGTGGCAGTCTACGTGATTGATCCAAAAACGGGCGGGATCGAACCAATGGGCGTGGCACCGCCCATATAAGCCAAATTTAAAAAATGTGATATCTTGCACAATTTGTTAGCGAGAGACCTGGAATTTTGTGTATATATATCCGTTGGCGATCTACGTGATTGGTCCAAAAATGGGCGGGTTCGGACCAATAGGCGTGGCCCCGCCCACAATGACCAAATTTTGAAATTTTTATATCTTGCACAATTTGCTATCGGGAGTGCTGCAATGTTGTGTTGGTGGCATTCTACGTAATTGGTCAGAAAATGGGCGGGATCGGACCAATGGGCGTGGCCCCGCCCTTATAAGCCAAATTTTGAAATTGATATAACTTGCACAATTTTTTATCTAGAGTGCTGTCATGTTGTAGATATGTATCTGGTGACAGTCCACGTGATTGGTCCAAAAATTGGCGGGATCTGACCAATGGGCGGGCCACCGCCCATATAAGCCAAATTTTGAAATTGAATTATCTTGCTCATTTTGTTAGCGAGAGTGTTGAAATTTTGCGTATATGTATCTGGTAGCAGTCTACGTGATTGGCTTTCAAATGGGCGGAATAGGACCAGTGGGCGTGGCCCAGCCCATATTTTGATATATCTTGCAAGTATTATATAGGAAATACATGAACAAAAATGCTCGGTATGCGATAATTACAGCTGCTCACTCCAATACAATCGCAATATGATAATGTGATGCAATATCAATGAAACAAGAATTTGGAAATTTTATAAGTATACATTTCTATTTTCTGGACTTTCCACTGAATTCGGTATTTTTTCATTCAGTGAATTTATTACTAATACCAGTAAGGAAAGGCAGAAAGTCGGGCGGGGCCGACTATATAATACCCTACACCTCCCTAACAATGCGATAAGGGTCATTGCGATAATAATTTGGAATAATTGGTAAATGTATTTTGAACCGATAATCGCAAAATTAAGCAATATTCGTTCCTAAATTGAGAAAAATCTTTCTGGAGAACTTTGTAATGATCGGAAGTAAAGTACAACTTCTATAGCGCTTTGTAACCAAATCTGGAGGAACATATATATGGAGGTTATATATAAATCTGAATCGATTTTCCTAGAATACTCATTCATGTAAAATAGAAACCTGTTTCTGTCGAATTTCGTACTGATCGGATATAAAACACAGTCTCTACAGCGCTTACATGTCAAATTGGGGGTAACATATATATATGGGGGCTATATCTAAATCTGAACTGATTGTCTCCGAATTTTGCGGCATTCCTTCATGTAATAAGAAACCTCTTTCTGCCGAATTTCTTACTGATCGGATATAAAATACAGTTTCTACAGCGCTTGAATTTCAAAACGGGGGTAACATATATATGGGGAATATATCCAAATCTGAACCGATTTTCTCCGAATTTGGCAGTATTCCTTCATGTAATAACAAACCTCTTTCTGCCGAATTTCGTACTGATCGGATATAAAATACAGTTTCTACAGCTCGAATTTTGACATGGGCAGCGAAGCGCACCGGGCTCAGCTAGTTTCGATAATAAAACTGAATAATTTGTAAACGTTGTTCTAGCGTATATCTCTCCATGATGAAATTGTAAACACTACTGAATACAATGAAAAACAAATGGCCGAAACGTCACTTCAAAATCATATCAATCATATTGGAAACCCTTTATACGTGTTAACAGGTGGCGCAAAAGTAATCCTCCTATCAGAAAATGCTATAAATTTTGCGAGGCCCCTAATGTCAGTTCTGTTTTGACATTTGTGTAGTAAACACATGCGAAATACACGTTAATAAACAATGTTACGCTACACTGCTCCAGAACACAAATGTCAAAACAGAACTGACTTTAGGGGCCTCGCAAAATTTATAAAATTTTCTGATAGGAGGATTACTTTTGCGCCACCTTGTAGAACACACCAAAGCCCAAAACTTAACACGAACACCCAAAAAGGTATAATTCCAGTCAAAACACTGCCTTGGCCTGTTCGTGGTGCAATGTTAGTCATACGACGTAGTGGTCGAATCTTGAGGAATTTGACTGTTTTTTTTTTTTGGTTTTTGTGTTAATTTCTGGGCTTTGGTGTGTTGTGACATATAGAGTAAAATTTTATGGCCAACAATTTTTTGGGAACATTTCATACCCGCTCTCCCCATTTTAGGGGCTTTTTTTACGATTTGTTAAAATAGGGCCAACAATTACAATTATGTGGGGGACCTAGAGGGTTAATCTGTTCCACAGAAATATTGGTCTTAATATTTTCTATAAATTTGCTGAACATACCTTACACCAAAAAAATATTTTTGTTAAAAAATAGTGAAATACTAAAATTTTTTAGGTACAATGTGGTCTTTTGAAGTATTTAGGGTTCTAGACACGTTCAGATTGTATTGATATGTTCACAAAAGTTGTTCGGATTTACGTTGGCTAAAATTTTACCAAGCATTGTTAGTGAAAAATTACGAGGCCCTGGAAGTTATGCTGAAAAAGTGAAAAAAATATTTTTTTCTTCAGTTTTTCAAAAAAAAGGCGAGAAATATATTGACGAAAACAAAATCCCGTAAAATTTTAATAATTTTTTTCCACCATATTCTTAGCTACATTATTGGCAAACATAGTTAAGCCGTATCACCAAGCCTGAATTAGTTGTTGGACAAAAGCTGATGACACATTTTTCGAGGGGCCCACTGATTTTCGGCACTTTTGAGGCCCATAAAAAAATGGAGACCAATTTCGCCAAACCAAGTATAGGGTTATAATACCCGTTGGTAGTAGAATCGAACGTATACTGACAAGACCGTGTATTTTTCAAAAAGTGTTCATATAGTGTTTCACAGTGTAATTAAATATATGTATTTATAATTTCATTAATATCAATCACAATACCCAACAAACCTCTGGAATATCAATCATACGAATAATATCATTTTTACGATCTAACGAACCTTTGGAGTATAAATAATATGAATCATACGCTCTGTGATCTTTTTCATATATGAATAATGTTAGCTATGCGCTATAGAAAACCGTTGAAATAGAAATGCTTTACCTATTAACTTCAGTCATTCGATCTATAGAACTTGTACAGTTAATTTATGTCAGTAATTCGTAATAATGATTAAAAACTGTTTGCAGTAAATCAATATGAATTATACGCCCTTTTGTCCTTAAAAGAACATAGCTTAAAAATAAGTACTTTTATGATACAGGGTGGCTGATGAAAGCTGCTACCAAAAATAACTTTTTTTTCTATTTAATGAATCTGGTTAATTTTTTTTTTATTTTGCCGATTGATTTTTAGATTTAACAAAAATGGATAACCGTTATTACGCACTGAAGTCCGTAGTTTCGGTTCAAAGAGAGTATAGGGGCACGTTGGGCGGCAATCCTCCGAGCAGATGGACCATAAAGAGACTTGTTAACAATTTTTCCCGGCATGGGACAGTCAACAGAAGACCTTACCACCGAAACCCTTCAGTTCGGACGGAGGAAACAATCGCTGCTGTAGCTGATGCCATACAAAACAATCCAAGAGTTTCGACAAGAACCTTATCTGCTCAAATGGGTATAAGCAGTCAGTCATTGCAGTCAATTATGCACAAAGATTTGGAGTTATTCCCATATAAAATTCAAATGGCCAACAAAGTGAACTCAGCAGAAGATGCTTCAAATGGTGGAAGAGGACGGAAACATGTTGAACTGTCTTTTCATGTCTGACGAGGCCCATTTCGATTTAAACAGTAACATAATCAAACAAAATTCTTGTGGGGTTATTGCAAACAGGAAGTCTACAAAGCAAAACCAACAAATTTGAATGAACTAAAGCAATCCATTCGAGAAACAATTGCGGCTATTCCCGTCTCAACTCTCCAAGCAGTAATGAACAACTTTTTGGTAAGATGCCGCACATGCATCAACGAGCAGGGGGGCATTTAAATTCCATTATTTTTAAAACTAATTAAGCTATATTTAATGAGCTTTAACATGAATAAAAGAAAACTGAATTCCATTGAGTTTCTTAATGTAGCAATATTCATCAGCCACCCTGTATATCATATGTAGCTGCTCAATTTTATTTTCTTAATAGAATTCTCCTCCAATACGCTTAAATTGGCAACTACAAAGCTTGGTATTTCTATTAAATGTTCTCTACTGCAATTTTGTCAAATTCCCCATTACACTTGCTTCGTTTTCTCCAACTAACAATGCAATTTTGTTTAGATCGTTTTTCTAACCCACATAAAGGAAATATTACCCTGCAGTCACACATTACAATAGCGAGAAAAAAAAATAGTTCATTGGACTTGACTCTTATCTTGAGTGAACAAAATAAAACCCTGTCGTTTTTTACTTGTATTCCCCTTTCCTGATGGAATTGATAACAGATTCGTTTCAACGTTCTAAGAAAATAGTTGTTGTCCCAGCAAGCAGTGCAAGGAGGGAGATAGGATGCTGGGGAAAACTTGTTGTTGACTTGCATAAAATGTGCAGTATATTTTTTTCCTGTCCCAAACAAACTTTTCAACCGTAGGAAATATAGGACAAAATGGCAAATGGAATAAGAAAATTTGGGGGAAAACTTCTACGTTATCAATACATATGTACATGCAGTGAATACAGATGCAAATACATTATCGTCTCCAAATATTTGCATACTTTTGGGCGCCTATAATACGAAAGAAGAAGAAAAACAACATTTGTTGTAGTCATCCTTAGGCAGTCTTCAAACTTAGGGCAGTTGCCTTTTGTAAGGACCTCGGCCCTCCCCTTTTCATAGTTTTCAACTTGTAAGTTGTTTAAAATTGAGTTCATGTCTCGGTGATTATAAATAGTTGAGAAAAAACATAGTTTTTGCCTGCAGCATATCAGTGTGAGTGGCAAAAACGCAACGAAGGAAACAACAAGAGTAATTGCAGATAAATGTTGGGAAAATATTTTCTCTTTTTTTCGGTCGTCTCTCTGAACATTTACATTTCTGTACTGCATACTTTTGGGAGACAACGGCAAATATGTTTACCTTTGCAAGTTGCTTTGGGGACTCCTCCTCCTTGCAATGCAGTATAGCTCCTGTTGGCTTTAGTTTGGTATTTTTTTCCTCTCACCATTTTTGCATGGTAGTATACGTATCTGACTGCTGTCCACACAGTTCAAAGTAGATATTTTACCGGAATTTTGGGGAGTTTTCCCTCCATTCGAGTGCTCATGGGGGAGCGTTGTCTATTTACCCGCTGCTGTTGTTGATAGATTGTCAGAAATTTGCTGCTGACGCTGCAGGTGCAAAAAAACTAATATTGAAGCTTTGTGAAATGGAAAATTTGGGGAATTTTGTGGCAGAATTATCTGTTTGTGTTTTTTTGTAAAGGTACGTTTACTAAAGTGGGGTTGTTTCCTTTTTTCCGTTACTCCAGTGAAATTAGTTTATGAAATATGTTCAGGAAGACAAATTTGGACACTGGAGCGTATGCTTAACATTTTGTTGCCCCACAAACCTCAAACAATCGAATAGAATTATCGCTTATAATAAGAAAGAAATTAAAAAACGTAATAATTACACTATGCAACAAATTAACATTTTTTTTAAATACACGGACTTGACAGTATTGGTTCGATAATACTAAGAAAGGGTAGTATAACCCTAAAGTCGGTTTGGCGAAATTGGTGACCATTTTTTTGTATGGCCTCAAAAGATTCTGAACAGCTGTGGGCCCCTCGAAAAAGATGTCATCAGCTTTTGTCCAATAACTAATTCAGACTTGATGATACCGCTTCGCTATATTTGGCAATAATGTAGCTAAGAATATGCTGAACAAAGTTTGTTAACATTTTATGCGAAAAAATCCCTGCACATTTTTTTGAATAAGTGAAAGAAAAAAATATTTTTTATTCACTTTTTCCAGCATTACTTACAGGGACTCTAAATTTTTCAGTAACAATATTTAGCAAAAATGTAGCCATGGTCAAGCTGAACAACTTTAGTGAACATATCAATACAATCTGAATGTGTCCAGGCACACTAAATAGCTCAAACTGACCACATTGTACCTCAAAAGTTTAGTATGTCACTATTTTGTAACAAACATATTTTTTTTTTTGTTATAGAGTATATTCGTCAACTTTATAGAAAATATAAAGGCCAACATTTTTGTGAAACATATTAACTCTCTAGCTCCCACAAATAACTGTAATTGTTTGCCCTTCTTTAACAAATCGTAAAAAACATCCCTAAAAATGGGGAGGGCGGGGATGAAATGTTCTACAAAAATGTTGGCCATAAAATTTTACCATATGTGTCAGAACACACCAAAGCCTAAAACTTAACATAAACACCAAAAAAGGTAAAATTCCAGTCAAAAACCCTCCTTGGCCTTTTCGTGCAGCAATGTTAGTCATACGACCTTGTGGCCGAAGCAATAACGATACCAGTAATGAGCTTTTTTGGGCGGAATTTGCCCTTTTTTTTGGTTTTGTGTAAATTTGAATATTATTTTTAATACGCTGCGTATAGCTCATACGTTTTACTGAACCTTCATATATCAATCACCCACTCTAGCGGACTTTTGAAATAAATATAATCATATTTCTTCAATCTTGTAAAGAACTTGAAGGCACAAATCACGCATGAGTTCCAAATAGCATATAAGTGATATTAATTTTCTTTCATTCAATTACACAATTGATGTACGTGTCTTTTTATTACGGCCAAGAGATGAATGTAAATAGGGTTTTATATAGTTTGTTTACCCTCATATGGAGCACATATTGATCAGAGACCCCACAATGTTCATATATTATTAATTTCGTACTGTTCTAAGACGATGTGCCACGCACCAAGAGCCTATAATTCAGGAAATCCGACGCCGCAAGTGGAAATGGATTGGTCATACCCTCAGAAAGCAGTAAGACTACATTGCACGCACAGCCCTCGATTGGAACCCACAGGGAAACCGCAGAAGAGGAAGACCTGGAAATATGTGGAGATGCCTTGTAGACGCAGAAGGGACAGAAGATGGATATACATGGAGTAAAATAAAAAACTTAGCCTTAGATAGAATGAAGTGGAATGATTTTGTTACGGCCCTATGCTCTTTATTTTTATGAAACTGTGTGAAAAAATATATATGTAGCTATACCCGCTCATCCGTCCGTCAGTCTGTGTTACTCATACTGCACACCTCAGTACGTGTGCTAGATTGTTGAAATTTGGTACAGGCACTTCTCGTAGCTTGCTGCATGTATAATGGGATTAACAATGAGCATTATAGGGCAATTTCTTTTTGGTGTGGTACCTACTTGTAGAATATCTCCTGAAAATTGGTAGCATAAGTATATACATATATACCTAAAAACCTTCACACGAAATTCTTAATCGTTTTCATTATCACGTGCATGGTTGCGTATGATTACTATTAATTTTTTGTGGTGCACTTTAGAGGTTTTTAATGCCCCGAATGGCAAAGAATTTTATTTAAGTGGATCGTCCCTTGGCAAAAAAAGTGAAGAATGTTATTTTTGTTCTGATTACGCTATGCAGCATGCAATTTTCTGGTGAAATATGGTGTCCTAAAAACGAAAAAAATATTTAAAAACAATTGTATGTTGTTTTTGTTATTTGATCTGTTATGACAGATCATAGTTTTGATTTTGACTATTGAGCTCGAGATCGTTGTTTTTGTTTTTTGTAAATCAGAAAAACAAACCTTCTTTGAAAAAGAACAATAAGAAATGTGTGAAATATACTAAGGGTGGCCACTGGTTTCACACATTTCATATTCTTCTATTTCAAAGAAGGTTTGTTTTTCCGTTGTACAGCAAACAAAAACAACGATCTCGAACTCAATAGTCAAAAACAAAACTACGAAAAATGTTTATAGTGCCTTTAACAAAACTGTGCAGAATCTACTTTTTGCTATAAATATTTCATGAAAAATTCCAAAATTCTTTCCAAAGTGTTTAATATTTTTTCTATTTTCTTATAGGAGCTCATGTTGCTCGTATTCAATATTTAATATACTCTTTATACTTTAACATCGAAACGTGAAGGCAATTGAAATATATTGTTATAGTGAGGGTTCATGTATTGAAAGTATATTTTTAATGTTTATTTTAATTTTTGTTTGGAATTTTATTTTTTTTTAATTTTTCTAATTGTTTTAACGATAGTTACTAAACTCCTGCTACTATGTAATGGTGATGTTATCAGTATTTCTATCCCTAACAACTGCTCTATAATTTGAATGGTGTTCCGGCTTTATCTTTACCTAAGATGGATTATATCCAACATTTTTCAATTTTCATTATCACGTACATGGTTGCGTATGATAGGTATTAATTGTTTGTGGTACACGTTAAAGGCTGTCGCAGCCCTAATTGACATCAAAGTTTATTTCAGTGGAGAGTGTCTTTATCAAAAATGCGCAGAATCTAATTTTTGTTATGAATATTTCATGAAAACTTCCAAAAAAAATCTTTCCTAATTATTTATATTATTTTCTTTTTTTCTTATAGAAGCTCATGTTACTTATAATCAAAATTTTTTGCTTAAGTGAACGGCGAATATATTTTATTTGATAAAATCTATTCGCCGCCAAATAATAGTAATATTTATAATTGGAACATTACCTCAATGCAAGAGTTAAAATGCTAAATGTGTTTAATATCCCTTGAACCTTTAATTTTTGTTACAAATAAAATTTTTAAGAATAGATTAGTATACTCTTTAAACAAGTTCTCTAAAAAGTTCTTATTTCGTTACTACTCATCGGATCCTAAGATGATAAGATTGTCTCTAATTGTTTTTATTTTTTCATTATCATGTACATGGTTGCGTATGATTGGTATTAATTTTTTGTGGTACACTTTAAAGGCTATTGATGCCTTAAACGACATCAAAGTTCATTTCAGTGGAGAGTGCCTTCAACAAAAACGTGCAGAATCTTATTTTTCTTATGAATATTTCATGAAAACTTAAAAAAAGTTGTTTTTAAATTGTTTAAAAATGTTTCATATTTTCTTACAAGAGCTTATGTTGTTTTATCCAAATTTATTGTTTAAGTAAACGGCGAACATATTTTATTTAATAAAATATATTTGCCGCCAAATTATAGCATTATTTTAATTTGAACACTACCTCAATTCAAGAGTTAAAACCTAAATGTGTATAATATCCTTTGAACATATACATTTTTTCACAAATAAAATTTCTTAAGAAAAGATTTTAGTAAACTCTTTAAACAAGTTTTCTGAAAAGTTCATAGTTACTACTTATGGGATCCTAAGATGGATTGTCTCTTATTGTTTTTATTTTTTCATTTTCATTGTTTGTGGTACCCTTTAAAGGCTGTTGATGCCCTAGACGACATCAAATTTCTTTTTAGTGGAGGGGGCCCTTAACAAAAATGTGCAGAATCAAATTTTGTTATGAATATTTCATGAAAACTTCCATAAAAGTCTTTCGAAATTTTTAATTTGTTTCCTTTTTTCTTATAGGAGCTCATGTTGCTTATAATCAATATTTATTGTTTAACTGAACGCCGAATATATTTATTTAATAAAATCTATTCGCCGCCAAATTAAAGTAATATTATAATTGGAACACTACCTTAATTCAAGAGCTAAAATGCTAAATGTGTTTAATATCCCTTGAACCTTTAAATTTTTTCACAAATAAAATTTCTTGAGAATAGATTTTACAGTACTGTGAAAACTAGATCTCTCAAAAATTCCTATTTCGTTACTACTCATCGGATCCTAAGATGGATTGCCTCTAATTGTTTTTATTTTTTCATTATCATACACGGTGGCGTATGATTGGTATTAATTTTTGTGGTGCACATTAAAGGCTGTTGATGCCCTAAACGACCTACAATTTAATTTCAGTGGAGAGTGCCTTTAACAAAAATGTGGAGACTCAAATTTTTGTTATGAATATTTCATGAAAACTTTAAAAAATTAGTTTACAAATTGTTTAAAATGAATTCCTATTTTCTTATAGGAGCTCATGTTGCTTCTAGTCAATATTTAATATTACGTACTCTTTCACATCAAAATAAGAAGGCAACTGAAATATATTGTTATAGTGAAGGTTCATGTACATACTTATGTATATTGATAGTATATATACATATAGCTGTAAGCAAATTTCTAATTGAAACGTTTCTTGGATTTAGAACTTTGCACTTCACATGTTTTGCTTCAACTAAGGGCCAATGTCTTTAGACTCTGCGTTTAATTTTTGTTTTGAATATTTCATGTAAACTAGCAAAAAATGTTTTTTTTCAAATTGTTTAAAATTTGTTCATGATTTCTTTTAGGAGCTCATGTTGCTTATAATCAATATTTAATATTCTTTATACTTTACCATCAAGACTAGGAGGCAATTGAAATATATTGTTATAGCGAAAGTTCATGTATTGAAAGTATATATATATGAATATGCTGAAAGCATATTTCAAACTGAAACGTTTCTTGAATTTAGCACTTTGCCAGTTCAAAAGTTTTGCTTCCATTCTGGACGAACGTCTTTATGCTCTGAGTCTTATTCTTCAAAGAGTTTATCCCTTCATAATATTTACGCATTTAATTTTCAGCTCATTTCTTTTAGTTCAATTAATTAAATATTTTATAAACTCTCTCACGAATTGTCAAAGGTCATGATTGATGCCATAACCATTAGCATCAATCATCCCCAATAGCATTTGAGACATCTACGAACGGGTTTGGCTAATTCTGTAAGATTTTTTTTTGTACTTTCTGACCACTTTCCTTTCAAGATTTCCCCTTTTATTATTCCTGTTCTCATAAATACTTTTTGTTATCCAAAAATGATTCGTTTTGTATACAAATTTATGAGGCAGTGACCTTATTGACCTTAATCCTTTATATTGTAATAAGTGTCCCTTTTTTCTGATGCTGATTGCTTAACCTTTTCGTTGAGTCCTTCCGTTTCCCCAAACGCGCCAAAGGCGCTGAAAGCCTTAGGCATTGATAAAATTTTATTACATTTAAAATAACATTAAAAATATATTACAAAGCGTCATACAAAAAACGATAAAAGTTTATAAGGAAATCCAGTGCCAAAGGGGTTGATAGGAAAACAAATATAAATAAATACATAAATCTTCAAATACTTTGTGAGTCGGTCATCTGGATTCCCATTTTGGAACTGTTTGACTTTCGTTGTTGGTGTGAGTTAGGTATTCACTGGGGTGTCATAAAAATATTATGTGAAATCCTCTTAATATTCACATATTAACCATAACATTTTCTTGTGATAAGAGTATGTTAAATTAACTTTTAGGGTTTTCTAAGTACATACAACTTCGATTGTTGTTGTGCGCAACTTGTGCGGGGAGGGAAAGTTCAAATGTGTGGAGAGAGACGTTGTCCATTCTTTCTTAATATTAGCAACAACTGTGTTGCCAAAAAGGGTTGCTAGATAATATTAGATTGGCTTTACAATGACTTAAGAGATTTCTGTGAAATGAGGGGGGACGTCCTTGGGGAGATATTTCCATTATAATTGTGTAGCTATATTAAGTAGTTTTAAAGAAGATGTATTCATAAATAAATAAAATATATCATATTTTTTAAATTATTTCATCATAACCTTCAAATAATTGGCTGTGAGGATTCCTTCTAATCTTCTCAAGTCTATATAAACTTTATTTAACTGAAATTACCTCTTAAGTACACCAGTTTATCGCTAACAAGAATTATTACTACTCTAAGAATAAAGGACTCTAATTGATTTTAATTTTCTTTATGAAGTTCATAGTGGCGTATGATTGCTATTAATTTCACACTTGGAAAGATTGTTAATGACTTAAATGACAACGAATTTAATTTATATTCATTTTCGTTATGAAGTTCATGGTTGCGAATGAATGCTATTAATAATTTGTGGTACACTTTAAAGGTTGTTAATGCTTTAAAAGGCAATGAATTTCACTTTAACGGGAAGATTTTTTACCAAAGAGGTGCAGAATCAAATTCTACATTACCTGCTTAAATTAGGACATCAACAAATTAATGTAATGTTTTTTAATCGGAAAAAAGAAGCAGACTTTTTTAATAGACTTAGTTATTTCAGGAAAATAGAAATATCACAGGACAGGAATATACTGAAGTAAATGTTCATTTGAGTAAAGCCTTGGTTTGTTATAGATAGTGCTCCAGCGAATATGAGAGTGTCTAAGGTTTATTTAAAATTTACTGGTGTCTTCCTTCTGGTATACATTTATAGCAGAAGACTATAGGGTCTAAGAATAAATATAGATATACCTCTAATACGTATTATTGTTCGTATCTTGTCTATAAAAAATTGGCACCACTACGAATCAGATATCAAAAGTCGTGAGAGCCGTAACAGCTTTCATTTAATTAAAATATTTGTACTTAAAATCTATGCATTCTGCGCGACCTCAACTTATTTAAAAATTCTCTAAAATGTAGTTTATGTACATGGTTGCGTATGAATGTTATTAACTTTTTGTGGTACACTTTAAACGCTGTCAATACATATTAAAGTCCAAAAATATGCAGAATCGTGTTTTTCATATGCTGATTAAATGCAAACATATAAAAACAAGGCATATGGTTGCGTATGATTGATATTAGTTTTTTGTGGTTCATTTTAAAGGCTTTAAATGTCATCTAATGATAATAAGATGTATTTTAATTGAAAGCCTCTGCTCTAAAGATGTGCTATGAAACCTCTTTATTCATTTTTTGAATCTACAAAACATTTTTTTAAAGTTGAAACTGCAACTGGTGCTCTGTAGACAACAAACCGATCAAAAAGGTTGATTGTACTAAATCATCTTTCAATATATGATTAACAGTCCTTCCTATTCCAACCTGTAAACGTCCTTATTTTCCGCTGATAAAATAATATACTCCTTTTTCATGTAGACAGAAAACTTCTTTCAGAGACCTTTCTCATGTTTAAAAGCAATTCCCTTCCTATTGTGGAAATATCCATATTTTAAGCTGTTAGATATATATTGCAGATTACCTACGAGTGATTTTCCTTTATCATCATCAAGATTAAAAGCTTTAAAAGTTTCCCTTAACATGGGAATAGTTTACGTTACGGAATACATAGTTTACGTTACGCAATTTTCAAACAGAAAAGGAAATATATTATTCATAATTTTGTACTAAAAATATCTGACATTTAGTGTTTTTATTTAATGTTCGTTTTTCATTTATCAACACCAAGATAAAAAGTTTTGACAATTTTTTCTTAATATCGAAATAATTTTTGGTAATTTTCAAACAGCGAAACTACACTAAATACTATTATATACTCGATTTTCGATGTGACACTTCGAAAGAGTGACCGAAAACCTTATATATACATATATTTGGGAGAAAGCATTTTCAGGGCATTTTAAATTATGTACATGGGTACGTATGACTGATATAATTTTTTTGTGGTCCACTTTAAAGGCTGCTAATGCCATGTAAAGACAATAAAATTGATATCAATGGAAAGGCTCTACTCCAATGATGTGTTATAAGACCTCTTTATTCTTTTTTTGAGTCCACAGCATTTTTTTTAATTTTTGTAGAACCTGTCCAAAAACTAGAAACACTGCAAACTGACCAAAAACCTTTTCCTTCATTATCAACAAGATCAAATGCTTTTGAATTTTTCCTTAATATGAGAATAATTCTTATTAAGTAATTCTCAGACAGAAAATGTACTATAGTATTCCTTCTAAAAAATGGCACTACGAAGGTCTGACACAAAAACCATATATTTATTTGGTAGAAATCTGTTTCAAGACATTTAAAATTATGTACATTGTTGCGTGTGACAGATATTAATTTTTTGTGGTCCACGATAAAGGCTGGCACTATTCCAAAGTTGTGCTGTGAAACCTGTTTATTCTACTGTTGGGTCTATTTTTTTAATTTTTAAATATAGTGGAAACTTTGTACTGTAACTAGTTAACATCTCTACACCAAAAACCGACGAAAAACACAGCAAACCGGCCACCTTTTAATACAATTTTTTATGCTTAACAGTTCTTCTATTTCCACTCTGAAAAATCATTATTTTCAGTTGTTGAAATACCATACTTCAACAATTTTCCATGATTGTTTTTCATTCATCAACGCCAAGATCAAAAGTTTAGAAATTTTTCCTTAGCATCGAAATAATTTTTGGTAAATTTTAAATAGGGAAACTATACTATTATATTCTGCATTTCCAACTCAAGAATGTAACACTTCGAAGGAGTGACCTAAAACTTTATATACATTGGAGAGAAAACCTTTTCAGAACATTGTAAATTATGTACATTGGTGCGTATGACTGATATAAATTGTTTGTGGTCCACTTTAAAGGCTGCTAAAGCTCTCTAAAGACAATAAAATTTATTTCAATCTGAAGGCTCTATTCCAAAGATGTTCTATGAAACCTTTTCATTCTTTATTTTTGAGCCCACAATATAGTTTTTAAATTTTTCTGAAACCTGAAGTCTACAACCGGTTACTAGTGATTATCTTTACACAGCAAACCAACCAAAAAAGTTCTTCGTAGAAACCATATTTTAGTATTGAAAGACCCTCTATTTGCACTCTTCAAGCATCCTTAGTTTCTGCTGTGTAAAATACTATACTGCACAAATTGCCCTTGGATGTATTTTTCCCTCATCTGTATTTCCCCTTCGAAACGACGACTATAATTAATTTATAACATTTCAGCTGAAAGTTTTAATTGTTAGCTACCCAACAATTTGTGTTACATTCAAATCGCTTTTGTACATGACAATTTATAATCAATTTATGACCAACAACTTATAAATAATATCAATCATACGCCCCCTTTTTTGCGCCAAATGGGGGAAAACCAAAAATTCAAATTTTGTGGTAATAGCATAGAATTTCATTCATTTATGAAAAATTGCCATTGCTAATTTAATCATTCAATTACAATATTCTATTTAATGTCTATTCGATTGTTTATAATTTAATTGCATTTTTCTATGCAAATTTCTGCAATTCATTTTGCTTGAAAACTAACAACTCACGGTGTCGTAGTCGTTGTTGTTATTATTGTTGAGTGGCAATGGACTATGAGTGGTTTGTGGGCTGGAAGGTTGGTTGAATTCTATTCTCTTTTTTTAAATAATAAATCAAGGTCTTTACATTTTATTTATTACAAACCATTACCAATGTCAATAAACACTATAAAAATGTACACTCACTTGTGTCTGTGAGAGAACGAACTCAAACATACAAACGCTCTAATGTTTTTCTAGGTAACCCCCCGCCTAGAAGAACACCCACTGGGTTCTATATCCCATTACATATTTATTCAGTCGTGTACTCGCGCTCGCTTCTTTGTGTGTGTTTGGAGAGGTATAAAAACCTCGATTTGTAGTCTCGTATAAACAGCAACAACAACAATTGTTTAGTAAATAATTGCATGTTTAAGGTTTATTTAGAGTCCTTGTCGGACTGGATTTTCTCTTCCTCTACCCTTCTCTTTCATTGTCCTCCGTGTTCACCTCCGGTACTGTCAGAGGCCGGGGTCATAAAAATAAAATGCAAGAAATAAAAGGTGGCCAGCAGACGGGAACACACGAACGAACACACGAACAATGTTTTAATACATAGAACACAAAACGCAATCAAAAGAAAAGAAACTTAAACGTAGTGAACCATACTAAACTGTTTCCATTCCAGTCGAGGTGAACATGCAAAGTTCAAGTTTGAAGAAAGAAAAAAAATACAGAAAAATCAAATAATGAAGTAGGAATTTAATAAACACGAAATGCTTAAGCAGACGGAATGAAAGACCCAGAATACCACAAGCGACAGAATGAATGAATGAATGAAAATCAAGTTCAAAAGTCTTCGAAGAAGGTTAAACGATACGATGAAGTAAATACAACAAAGGAATAAGACACGAAGGGAAAGTAATCAAATTATGTACTATAAAGATTAAAGCAAATTTATATATGTAATGTCAATGTCAGAGAACTTAAGAAAAGTTTTCTTTTGTTATGGAAAAAATCACTTAGAAGTACTAATTTTTGTTGCATAGCATTGCGTATGATTAATATGATTTCTAGTGAACTGGTAATGAATTAGAATTATAAAAATTATTTTGGAAAGTTGTTTTTTCTCATTCTAGTGGGAAATTTGGGGATGGAGCTCTCAGTTATCAATTTCATTAAGATGTACATGGTTGCGTATGATTTTTATAAAAGTTTTGTGGTCCATCTTAGGGCAATTTAGGGCCTTAAATTTAACTCAAAACTTATTTCAATGGAAAGCCTTTATGTTAAAGTTATGCAGAAACAAATTTTTGAAATATATTTGTATGTTTTAAAAAATATTTCAAAAATTGCAATCAACTCTGGAAAAACATAAGTAGAAATGGAATAGCGAAATTTTAAGCTAATGAAAATCAAGTTGAAAAGTCTTCGAAGAAGGTTAAACGATATGAAGTAAATACAACAAAGGAATAAGACACGAAGGGAAGTAATCAAAATATGTACTAAAATATTAGAGGGCAAATAATATATATGTAACGTGAAAGTCATAGAACTTAATAAAAGTTTTCATTTGTTATGGAAAAAATCATTTAGAAGCACTAATTTTTGTTGCATAGCATTGCGTATGATTAATATGATTTCTAGTTATCTGATAATGAAATAGAATTATAAGAATTATTTTCGAAAGTTTCTTATTTTCCATTCTAGTTGCAAATATTAGGATGGGAGTTCATAGTTATCAATTTCATTAAGATGTACATGGTTTCGTATGCTTTTTATAAGTTTTTTTTTGGTACAACTTATGTTAATTTAGGTCCTTTAATTATACTTAAATCTTATGTCAATGGAAAGCCTTTATGTTAAAGTTATGCAGAAACACATTTTTAAAATGTTTTTGTATGTCATAAAATATTTTTTTTTTCAAAAATTGCAATCGACTCTGGAAAAATGTATGTAAGAAGTTCAAGAGTCTTCAAAGAAGGTTAAACGATATGAACTAAAAGTACTAAAAGGATTAAGATGCTAATTTATATATGAAATGTCAATGTCATATAACTGAAGAAACATTTTCTTTTGTTATAGAAAAATTCTCTTGAAAATACTAATTTTTGTTTTATATGAATTTTAGTAAACTAAAAATTGAATAGAATTAAAAGAATTATTTTTGAAAAGTTTCTTATATCTCATTAAAATGCTGATGGAAGCTACTTGTTCGAAATTTTGATGAATATGTACATGGTTGCGTATGATTTTTATTATTTTTTTGTGGTACACCTTATGATAATAAAGGTCCCTCAATTTGACCCAAAACTTATTTCAATTAAAAGTATTTATACAAAAGATATGCTGAATCGAATTTTATATACAAACATTTCAAAATTATTGTCAAGTCGGGAAAAGTTTGAAGTAATAAAATTACTAAAAAGATTAGAGAGCAAATGTATATATGTAATATCAATGTCAAGAACTTAAGAAAAGTTTTGTTATATAAAAAAATACTTAGAATAGGTAATTTTTTGAGGCATACATTGCGTATGATTAATATACTTTCTTTTGAAGTCAAAGTGGTATAGAACTGTTGGAATAATTCAGAAAATTTCTTATTTCTTACTAGCCTGCTTATAGCGATGGGAGCTAATTGTTATTAATTTATTTAAGATGTACATGGTTGTGAATGATTTTGGTTTATTTTTTGTGGTACACCTTAAGATAATTTAGGTCCATACATTTTATTCAAAACTTACTTCAATGGAAAGTCTTTATACAAAAGATAGACAGATATTCAATATTTCAAAATTACGAGTAAAATCGGGAAAAATTTAAGTGGAAATCAAATTGTAAAGTTTGAAGCTAAGGAAAAGCAAGTTCAGAAGTCTTCGCAGTAGGTTAAACGATATGAAGTAAATAAACAATTGAATAAGAAACGAAGAAAAGTAATCCAAGTTCGAAAAAGATTAGAAGGCAAATATACATATATGTTTATGTAATGTCAATGTCATACAACGTAAGAAAAGTCTTGTTATAATATACAAAAATTTACTTAGAATTAGTATTTATGAAGGCATAGCATTGTTAATGATTAACGTAATTTCTTTTGAACTCAATGTGGTAAGTACTATTGGAATAATTAAGAAGAGTTCCTTATTTCTTACTCAATTCAATAAATTTCATTCAGATGTACATGATTGCGTATGATTTTTATTAATTTTTTGTGGTACATCTTAAGGTTATTTAAGGCCTTACATTTTACGCAAAGCTTATTTCAGTGGAATTCATTTATGTTAAAGTTATGCAAAATCACATTTTTATAATATTTGTGTATGCTATAAAAATATTTCAAAATTACAATTAATGCGGAAAAAATTTAAGTAGAAATCGAGTAGTGAAGTTTTAAGCAAATGAAAATAAATTTCAAAAGAATTGACTTAGAAATACTAATTTTTATCACATACCATGGCGTATGATTAATATGATTTAAAGAATTTAAAGAATTATTTTGAAGAGTTTCTAATTAGAACACTGATGGCAATGTAAGCTAATTG
Organism: Eudasyphora cyanicolor; assembly: GCA_963930755.1. Classification (NCBI taxonomy): domain Eukaryota; kingdom Metazoa; phylum Arthropoda; class Insecta; order Diptera; family Muscidae; genus Eudasyphora; species Eudasyphora cyanicolor. Next base: position 29,736,402 of record OZ005737.1, on the reverse strand, counting down.
TTGTAAAATGTATTAAGATGTACATGGTTGCGTATGATTTGTATTAATTGCTTGTGGTACACCTTAAGCTAATTTAGCGTCTTAAATTTGACTCTAAATTTATTTCAACGTAGAGCCTTTAGGGTTAAGTTACGCAGAACAGCATTTTTAAAATATTTTTTATTTTTTAAAATTACTTTCTATTCAGGAAGAAAGAAACACAGTACAACACATGAATTTGGGACTCAATGCTGAGAATTGGGCGTCGGAGTAGCCCCAGAAATAAGAACTTCTGCATCATTCGTTTAGTTGACCTCAAAATTGTGCCTTAAAAATCGCAAGCAATCGGAGTATGGTCCATTGTATTAGTTCAGCCAAAAAATTATATGTTTTATGAAGCGAAAAAGCAAGCTGTTGTATTTTACCAGAATGATTTTAGAAACTTTTCTTTCTATACTATAAACATTTTGTATTGGGCACTATCCCAGTTTCAAGTTATATTTATTTATTTAGATAAAAAAACAAACGATCATTAAACTGATATGTTTAAAAAAAATTATGTATAAAACTTTGATGAATATAGCATATTTATTTCGAAGATTTGAAATTAGCTTGTCAATATAAGAATGGCTCAAATGCCAAATCGATTATCTCCATAAAACAAATAGTTGAGAAAAATTTGATAAATTAGTTATGAAAAGTTAAGAATGTGGCATCTATTAAGTGATTTGATTGAGATTTTCCGTATTCTAACTTTTTTTGAAAAAAGACTGGTGGAGGATTAAAAATTACAGATACATCTGTTTGTGTTTGTCCTGCGATGTCACTGATGACTTTCGCGAACATTACTTTTGCTAACACTAAACAATTTAGAAGAAAAATGTATAAACGTGAACAATTGTGATCACTGATCAGTGGTTAATTTTGATCTAAAACGACTCTTCCCTTGTGGTGTTTTGTGCAGTGTTGCACAGTTTATTTATTTTTTTCTGGTGTAATAATGAGTAGTCTTTCTTTCAACATTAATCTGTTTCTGCCCTACACTGTTCTGTCGAATCGTCAAGAGTTGCTGTTGGAATATCTATTTGTTTGGTCTCTATCTAAATCCAAAACAGTTATTCTAGAAAACTCATGACTTTATTCCGGTCTATATAAAGTAAGTCAATGATATGTTGTTGCATACTTTAGTATGAATTACATGGTTGCGTATAATTATTAACAATTATTTGTGGTACATTTTAAAGTGTATAAGAGTCCTCCAATGGTAACAACATTTATTTGAAGCGAATACATATTGTTCATCATGTGCAGAATCATGCTGTTTATATGATATTTACAGGTGTTACAAACGGAGTGACAAAATGAATATACCGCCCATCCTATGGTGGAATAAAAATAAATATTTTTCTGCACATCTTTGAAAAATAGGCTTTACATTAAAATATAATTTGTTGCCATTGAATTACAATAATGCCGTTTTAAGTGTTCCACAAAAAGTTAATATCAGTCATGCGCACCCCTGTACACCACATCGCAAATAATAACAACTGGATTAAAAATATGTTAAACTTATTTCCCATATTTCTGTCTATTTTAACGACAAAAAGTGAAACTTGTTAGAGAATACCGAAATGATTCTTGGAAAAAAACCAAGTCAAGACGAATTAAGTTCGAAAATGCCGAAACCTATGTATCCTCCACGATGGATCGCATGTGAAATGTTTCGGGTAAAAACAAACTCACAATACGAAATTTCCGCCCAATTCGTTGCAAAATCGTCTTAGAATTTTACGAATATTAAGAATATATACTTTATGTGGTCTCAGATCAATGTCTAGAGGTGTTACAAACGGAGGGACAAAATTAATATACCCTCACCATCCTATGATGGAGAGTATAAAGATTTGAGTTCTGATCTTTCTGTACACAGCTAAGGAGATGTTGCTGCATACTTCAGTATGAAGTACATGGTTGCGTATGACTATTATAAAATGTTTGTGGTACATTTTAAACAGTATTAGAGTCCTCAGATGGTAATAAAATATATTAGCATGTGAAGTATATTCTTCAAATATGTGCAGAATTATGTTGTTTACGAGGTCATCAAATTAAACTTTACAAAAACGTTGGTGAATTCAGAAAAAGGTAGCAAACTCCAAGCGTGTTAGCATTCATTTTGAGCGAGATTTCGAAAAGTTGTGATGAAAATTTCAAAAGTTAACTTTTAAAAGGATGTTCAACAATTCTTAAAAGAATTTCCCAATTTTATTTAACCACAGAAGAGAAATTGACGAACTAAAGATCTGAATTTGTGTTTTTTGTGGGTATCAAGAACCTACAGTGAGGTTCGGGTGTACAAAAGAAACGTAAATGCATATACAAAATTATATACACGCGATAGCCTATTTCGAGGCACTGTAATGAATTTACGGGTTTTTTCAATTAAACTTCACATATATCCATAACTGTATAAGATATGTTGATGAGCTTCTATTTGAAATGTGAGAGTTTTTTTTGGTAGAAGGTCAGGAGCACAAAACAGGTATTGAAATTTTATAGACCCGACGCAGCTGATTGTGAGGCCCTGTACACATAGGTTCGCTATCACCTTCACTCTGTATTCAGCTGTTTTTCCTTCCATCTACTCTGCAAAGGACATCTCCAAGCAATACCCTCCCATCGCCATCATAATATCCAGTTATAATAAAATAGTTCTATCGTTGACAGTCATCAGTAAAAAGCACTGTTTTTTTCTTATATTATACGGGTATATAAAAATATCTATAAAAATAAAATGAAATTTACCTTTTTGTACACAATGCTTGGCCGCAAACTAGTAACAACAACAAATCCAGCTACTCGTGGCGGTCGGTTAACGTAAAATAAACCCCTCTATAACTACAGCTGGTGCTGCACTTGCTACTTCTAGTCCCAGCAGTAACTATATTTTTACAATGGCCTTGTTCGAGGTCTGTGGTTTATAGTGCAGTAGTAGTTTACCAACGCTCTCTCTCTCTCTCTCTCTCTGTCTTTCGCTGTGTTATCCTTCGTATGCAATTTGCATATGGAAATAGCAACAAAGGACAGTGCAGCGCAAAATTCAGGGGGAGAGCGGACACAAACTTAGTTAAAAGCAACAGCTATTGCAAACATCTAAAACTAGTTCCATCATTTCCAAGCAACAATATGGTCCAGAGAAATAAAAAAACAACATTGTACAAAACAGAAAACAAACAACTTTGCTTATCACAAACCACCGTTGCTGCGCTACCAGCCATCCGTTGGCGTTCGTCCTTTTATGTTTGGCCTTATTTGTTTACCTGCTGCTGGTTTTGTGGCTCCGCTCTGCTTCTGGATCTATTTACTGGCCCCAAAACAATAGCTGTGTTTACCACTAAAGGTATTCATCATCAGCAGCAGCAGCAGTAGCAGCATCAACCCACCAGCTAACCAGATGAAAAAACCTATTGATGCTTAGTCATCACCGCCGAAGCTTCAGCTCAGCTCAGACTCCCTTAGAGTCCGGACATTTTCATACTCATCATCATGATTTCCCCGGCACATAGTCATTAGCATCATGACTGTAATATATAACTATGACAGCAGCGCTAGAGAATTTTTCCAAATAAAAAATTCACATTGTCTAGGGAAGAGGAGAATGAAAAAAATGTGAAAATGAGTTTCACCATTTACACAGGCGCGTGTATATGTGCTCCAGTTATGGTTAATTCAGCAGAGATTTCTTTTTAGTACAGCTAACAGAAACTAATCATCGCATTTCCAATGAAAAAGAGAAGAGGAAATTTGCTATGTACTCTAACATAAAGTTTGGAGGTAATTTATTCTATAGTATGGTCAAGAATATTTTACCTTTGTGTAAGAGAATTACTGGAAAATAACTCAGGATTAAAGTCTTAGAAAGAAACGGCTTCAAACGTAGAACACAACCGACTACCATCGATTTGATCCCATGTGGCCTGTAGTGCGTATAATTGTTATTAATTATGACTGGTTTCAATGAAACTGAAAGTATATGTCCTATATGAAAGATGTGCGGCAATTTCTGAATGGCATTACTTGCCGGAAGAAGATATGAGATATTGGAAGTTATATTTGATTCAAAATTTTGAATGAGATTTCTTGGTAGAAAATTGTATAATTGATAACGTTTTTTTGTAGAAACCTATTTCCAAAAATAACTCTATTTGCTTGAATGAAAAATGGTTTAACACATGGTAAAATATCCAAAATTCTTTTAATCCTTCTTGTCCTACAGTGCGTTTGGTTTTTATTAATTATGTGCTATTTCACTGACTTCATGCCTTTCTGTAGTATTTCAATGAGATGTCGTGGCATACTTCAGTATGAAGTACCCTTACATGGTTGCGTATGACTATTATTAATTATTTGTGGTACATTTTAAAGAGTATAAGTGTCCTCCAATGGTACCAACATTTATTTGAAGCGAATACATATTATGCACATATGAGCAGAATCAGGCTGTCTATATGATCATTAAATTAAAATTAGTTTATGTGATCATTAAATTGAAATATATACTCTATCCAAATAAAAAAAAAAGATTTTTCACCATATACAGAGGGCTCATTCAATGAAATTGTAAGTTCTATCACAAAGATATTGTGAAATATTTACTCACCACTTTACAAAATATTTGCAGATATCAGAATATGAAAGCAATGGGTGGTCTAGGCAAAGTAAGCGACAAAGATCACAGAAAATATGTGTTCCATATCAAGACTCAACATTTGGGCAGTTTTTCCAGTTTGAAAATGTCCTCTTTGATAAAATGTTTGATAAAAATATTTTTTTTTTTTTTTCAGAAAACTCCGTAAAAGTAGCTTACACTTTAAACAAATTTCACACTGTACAAAAGTCTCTTTAGTACATAGAGAAAATATAGAATCGTAGAGTATATACAATGATGAAGAAAATTTTACTTTCGTCTAAGATAATTAATGGATCAGAAGTCATGTTATAAGGTTATAAAGTGGTTTAACACGTTGCAAAACAATTCAATTACTTTTTAATCCAGTTATACTATAGTGCGTAAGATTGTTATTAATAATAATAAATAAATAAATTGTCTATATGAAAAATAAGCTGTAATTTTTAGATAAAGTTGTTTTTAAAACAATTTGTTTTATCTAGATTACTTATTACAAAATTTCATATATCAACGTGACGGGAATCAATTTTTGGTCCAGTAAAAACTGCGAGATAGATCCATGCTACTGGAGCTGCTTGAACAAATTCCATTTCTGTCACAATTTTAACTGCAGTGCGTATAACTAATATTGAAAAATAATAGAAATTAATAAAATATTTATACATAACTGCAAATAAATAAAACGGAAACCATTATTTATTATTTGCCTTGTGGTGTACAGAGGTGCGTATGACTGATATTATTTTTTGTGGTGCACTTAAAATGGCTTTATTAACTTCTCTTTCAAAAAGAGAAGAGGAAATTTGCTATGTACTCTAACATAAAGTTTGGAGGTAATTTATTCTATAGTATGGTCAAGAATATTTTACCTTTGTGTAAGAGAATTACTGGAAAATAACTCAGGATTAAAGTCTTAGAAAGAAACGGCTTCAAACGTAGAACACAACCGACTACCATCGATTTGATCCCATGTGGCCTGTAGTGCGTATAATTGTTATTAATTATGACTGGTTTCAATGAAACTGAAAGTATATGTCCTATATGAAAGATGTGCGGCAATTTCTGAATGGCATTACTTGCCGGAAGAAGATATGAGATATTGGAAGTTATATTTGATTCAAAATTTTGAATGAGATTTCTTGGTAGAAAATTGTATAATTGATAACGTTTTTTTGTAGAAACCTATTTCCAAAAATAACTCTATTTGCTTGAATGAAAAATGGTTTAACACATGGTAAAATATCCAAAATTCTTTTAATCCTTCTTGTCCTACAGTGCGTTTGGTTTTTATTAATTATGTGATATTTCACTGACTTCATGCCTTTCTGTAGTATTTCAATGAGATGTCGTGGCATACTTCAGTATGAAGTACCCTTACATGGTTGCGTATGACTATTATTAATTATTTGTGGTACATTTTAAAGAGTATAAGTGTCCTCCAATGGTACCAACATTTATTTGAAGCGAATACATATTATGCACATATGAGCAGAATCAGGCTGTCTATATGATCATTAAATTAAAATTAGTTTATGTGATCATTAAATTGAAATATATACTCTATCCAAATAAAAAAAAAAGATTTTTCACCATATACAGAGGGCTCATTCAATGAAATTGTAAGTTCTATCACAAAGATATTGTGAAATATTTACTCACCACTTTACAAAATATTTGCAGATATCAGAATATGAAAGCAATGGGTGGTCTAGGCAAAGTAAGCGACAAAGATCACAGAAAATATGTGTTCCATATCAAGACTCAACATTTGGGCAGTTTTTCCAGTTTGAAAATGTCCTCTTTGATAAAATGTTTGATAAAAATATTTTTTTTTTTTTCAGAAAACTCCGTAAAAGTAGCTTACACTTTAAACAAATTTCACGCTGTACAAAAGTCTCTTTAGTACATAGAGAAAATATAGAATCGTAGAGTATATACAATGATGAAGAAAATTTTACTTTCGTCTAAGATAATTAATGGATCAGAAGTCATGTTATAAGGTTATAAAGTGGTTTAACACGTTGCAAAACAATTCAATTACTTTTTAATCCAGTTATACTATAGTGCGTAAGATTGTTATTAATAATAATAAATAAATAAATTGTCTATATGAAAAATAAGCTGTAATTTTTAGATAAAGTTGTTTTTAAAACAATTTGTTTTATCTAGATTACTTATTACAAAATTTCATATATCAACGTGACGGGAATCAATTTTTGGTCCAGTAAAAACTGCGAGATAGATCCATGCTACTGGAGCTGCTTGAACAAATTCCATTTCTGTCACAATTTTAACTGCAGTGCGTATAACTAATATTGAAAAATAATAGAAATTAATAAAATATTTATACATAACTGCAAATAAATAAAACGGAAACCATTATTTATTATTTGCCTTGTGGTGTACAGAGGTGCGTATGACTGATATTATTTTTTGTGGTGCACTTAAAATGGCTTTATTAACTTTCAATGGCAACAAGTTGTATATTAATATAAAGACTCTTTCTGAAAGATGTGCAGAAACGTATTTATATTTAAAATATAAATATTACTGAGGTGGCTTGTGTAAATGACATTCGTATTACAATTTGAGATTTTCATGTATGCGGATTTCTGAGGAACCCATCTACCGCATAAAAACTGACCTGAGTGTATTAAAATTTAATTCAATCACTAAATAAAATGAAAAAATGTAGAAAATCATATATTTGTATACGGTAATGTTCTAGAGATTGTAAAATTGATAAATATTTTATTTCTTATGGAAAAGGTTTTTTTAAATTTCTTTAGTGAAATTTTCGATTTTTGAATAGCTTGTTCTACAGATTAAGCTATAATGGCAAACTATATATATATCCTTAAAAGAAGCAATATGAATATGTTAAACATATTTTTTATAAGAAATTTTAAGAAATGTTCAACTGCTCATGAACGACTGAATCGATTTTTACAAAGTTAACGTCGTTTAAAAGAAAACATAGCGCGTCATTTTTTTATGCAATTCATTTCTAGAAAATTTCTTAATTAAATTTTTCTACCAAATTTCGATGAAATTGCATTTCTCTACAAAATTACATTGGAAATGTATTTTCCTACAAACTTACATAGATTTTTTTTAATTTATTAAGAACAATTTTATAGCAAATGCCATCATTATTACATTTATCTAGAACATTTCGTTAAATATATTTTCTGGAAAATTTTGCAAAATTTGAATTTTTCTTAAACATTTCATCGAAATTAAATTTTTCCACAAAATTTCATCGATATTGAATTTTTCTACAAAATTTCGCTCCCGTCAACTTCCCTTAATCCAAGGTCGTCGATCTTTAATTCAGCCAACGACCATTTGGTTTATTTTGTGGAACACTTGTTATGTCTTTGTTATCTTCACATGATTAGAAATTATATTTTAATAGATAGTGTATGTTTTAAAGATGTGCAGAATTGTATCTTTTAAAATAATCACTTAACTAAAATATACAACAATGTAGAATATAGTGCAGTTCGTGCCAATTTAGCATCTGCATTAATAGTGTTACACATATTTATTTAGTTGTGCTTAACAAATATTTTTGTGTCCAATGACTAAGAGATATAATTCCATAAAATTAAAAAAAAACATTTTATGGTAATTTTTTTTAAATTATTACAATGAAAAAATTTGTTAATATATTTTTCTTGATTAGGATACCAAAGTACATAAGAAATTTTTTGAAGAAATTGTATTTGACTATTCTTTCCCATCTTTCAATCTTGCATTTTAGGGTTAATTTTTTCATTAACTTTGCAGTAAAAAAAGAAAATTTATAAATCGAAAATGCTTTCATTCTTAAAAGTATGTGGGTGCGTAGGACTGATATAATTTTTTTTTGTGGAACACTTGTTATGTCTTTGTTATGTTCACATGATACGAAATTCTATTTTAATAGATAGGATATGTTTTGAAGATGTGCAGAAATGCATTTCCTAAAATATTCACTTAAACCAAAATATCCAAAATTTAAGAATAGCGTTCAGTTCGTGCCAATTTTCGATTTGTATTAATATACGAGTGTTATAAACATTTTGCGATTTTAGAAAAGAGTATTACACATATTATTTACTTAAAAAGTAAATTTTAATTATTTTTTCTTTCAAATACTGATTTTTTTGCACGGTGCCTTTAGTATTTGGTATGATGTACATGGGAGCGTATGACTGACATAAATTTTTTTGGAACGCGTGTTATGTCTTTGTTATCTTCACATGCTAAAAAATTATATTTTATTAGAAAGGGTATACTTTAAAGATGTACGGATAGCATTTCTCTAAACATTCACTTAACTAAAGATCGAATATTTTAGAATATTGTACAGTTCGTGCCAATTTAGCATCTGTATTAATGTAGGAGATTCAAAAACATTTTGCGATTTTTGAAATGCTTCTTACACATATTTATTTAGCTGTGGTTAACAAATATTTTTGTGCCAATGCCTAATAACTGTTTTGTGTAAATTTTTTTAAATATTTTTTCCGCGTTGATGATGCCAACTTACACCACAAAATGTTGTATATTGCCTTTCGACAAAATTTTTGAAAACTGGTGTTATTTGACTATTGTTTTAGTATTTCTTTCTTTTTTATTAACTTTTAGTAGAAGGAGAGAGAAATAATTCGAAAATGCTTCCATTCATAAAAGTATATGGGTGCGATATTATATATTATATACTGATATTATTTTTTTTTTTTTTGTGGAACACTTGTTATGTCTTTGTCATCTTCACCTGATAAGAAATACTATTTTAATAAATATGGTATGTTTTGAAGATGTGCAGAAATGCATTTCCTAAAATATTCACTTAACTAAAATATCCAACATTTTAGAATAGCGTCCAGTTCGTGCCTTTTGTCGATTTGTATTAATATACGAGTGTTAAATACATTTTGTGATTTTAGAAACGAGTGTTACACATATTTCGGATTGGTTTACAAATATTTATAAAATATCTTATAAAGGACATTTTAAGTAAATTTTAATTAATTTTTCTTTCAAATTCCGATATTCTTGAAAGGTGCCTTTAGTATTTGGTATGATGTACATGGGTGCGTATGGCTAATATAAATTTTTTGTGGAACAATTGTTATGTCCTTGTCATCTTCACATGATAGGAAATTCTAGTTTAATAGATAGGGTATGTTTTAAAGATTTGCAGAAATGTATCTTTTAAAATATTCACTTAACTAAATTATACAAAAATGTAAAATATTGTCCAGGTCGAGCCAATTTTGTATCTGTTTTAAAAACAATTTGCGATTTTATAAACGGTTGTTACACATATTTATTTAATTGTGGTTAACAAATATTTTTGTGTCCAATGCCTAAAAACTTTTTTGTGTAGATATAATTATAGTAAATTTTTTTTTATTTATTACCATTAAAAAATTTTAAAATTGCAGTTATTTGATTCTTCATTTCCTTCTTTCAATCTTGCATTTTTTGGTTACATTTTTTCATTAACTTTTCAGTTAGAAAACAATATAAATAATTCGAAAAAGGCTTTCCTTCATAAATGTATATGGGTGCGTATGACTGATATTAATTTTTTGTGGTACACTTATTATGACTTTGTTATCTTCACATTATATGAAGTTCTATTCTAGTAGATAGGGTATGTTTGAAAGATGTGCAGAAATGCATTTTCTAAAATATTCACTTATCTAAAATATACAAAATTTTAGAATAGCGTCCAGTTCGTGATAATTTAGGATCTGTATAGGATTTTTTTGAAACGAGCGTTACACATATTTGGTATTGGTTAACAACTATTTTTATAATATCTTATAAAGTATATATTAAGTAAATTTCTCTTTCAAATTCCGAGTTTCTTGAAATGTACCTTTAGTATTTGGCATGATGTACATGGGTGCGTATGAATGATATTAATTTTTTGTGGAACACTTGTTATGCCTTTGTTATCTTCACATTATAGGAAATTATATTTTAATAGATAGGGTATATTTTAAAGATGTGCAGAAGTGTATCTTTTAAAATATTCACTTATCTAAAATATAAAAAATCTAGAATATTGTACAGTTCGTGCCAATTTACCATCTGCATTAATATAGGAGTTTTAAAAATATTTTGCGATTTTAGAAACGCTTGTTACACATATTTATTTGGTTGTGGATAACAAATATATTTCTATCCAAAGCCTAAATACTTTACAATTCCATAAAATTGAAACCCAAATTTTTTTATAGTATTTTTTTTTAAATTATTACAATTAAAAATTGTTACATTTTTTTCCGTGTTTTGGCTACCAAATTACACCAGAAAATGTTATGTATAGCCTTTTGACAGTGATTTTGAAAACTGGTGTTATTTGACTCTTCATTTCCTTCTTTCAATCTTGCAGTTTTGGGTTACATTTTTCATTAAATTTTCAGATAGAAAAGAATATACATAATTCGAAAAGTCTTTCCTTCTTAAATGTATATGGGTGCGTATGACTGATATTAATATTGTGTGGAACATTTGTTATGTCTTTCTTCACATGATAAGAAACTATATTTTAATAGATATGGTCTGCTTTAAAGATGTTCAGAAATGCATTTCCTAAAATATTCACATAGCTAAAATATACAAAAATCGAGAATAATGCTCAGTTCCTGTCAAATTTTGCATTTGTATTAATATAGGTGTTTTAAAAATATTTTGTGATTATAGAAACGATTGTAACAAATATTTATGTAGTTTCGGTTAACAATTATTTTTTGTCCAATGTCTAAAAAAATGTTTTAAGGTAAATTTTTTTAAATTTTTACCATGAAAATTTGTTTATAATATTTCTTCCCCGTTTATGATTCCAAATGCACCAGAAAATGTTTTGTATAGGCTTTCGACAAAATTTTTGAAAACTGGTGTTATTTGACTCTTCATTTTCTTCTTTCAATCTAGCATTTTTGAGATAGATTTTGTGATTAACTTTTCAGTTAGAAAAGAATAGAAATAATTCGAAAAAGCTTTCCTGCATAAATGTATATGGGTGCGTATGACTGATATTAATTTTTTGTGGTACACTTGTTATGTCTTTGTCATCTCCCCATGATAAGAAATTCTATTTTAATAGACAGGGTATGTTTTAAACATGTGCAGCAACGCATTTCTTGAAATATTCACATAACTAAAATGTACAAAAATCAAGAATATTGTCCAGTTTGTGTTAATTTTATATCTGTATTAATATAAGAAAAAACATTTTAGAAACCCTTGTATCACAGATTTAGTTGTGGTTAGCAAATATATGTTTTTAGAATTTCTGACGGAATAAAACTTTGCGTTTATTGTTTATTTCACTAAAAAATAATAAACTTAGTACTATAAGTGTAACATGATGTAAGTCAAGGGCTCCATGTTCTTGCAGTTTCTTAAAAAATATATATATATATATATATTACATTTTGGATGGTATGACGTATGTATTAAGCCTATGCCATTAATTATTATTAAACCATATCGCTCATAAATGCGAAAGAAATATATGTTTTTTAAAACCTAAATCAATTGTTATTTAAAGGCTCCTAAGGCGACCCTTTCATGAAAAGAATTGAAGAAAATGTTTTTCAGAACAATGCTTAACAATGTACCTTTTAATTTTGCAGATAAATCTCGATTCTAATTAAATTCAAAGGGGTATATTAAAAAAAATTGTCTGTCTTGTATACTCGTAATATAAAGAAACTAATCAGATCATAAGCATATTTTAAATTGATATTGTACACAAAATGTTTCTCATCAACTTCTAATCATTAGAATTGTTAATGCAGTATTTCTTTTATTGATGAACAATTTTTGCTTTCTTTCCTATTAAACTTTTTTGAGCAGTTCAACTGAAGTTCATTAGACATAATGACCAACAGCAACAACTGTTTTGCAGGGACAATGCAAAATTCAAAAATTTCAACTTTTCCAATTAGAATAACAAAATTTGAATGTTAATCATACGCCTCAGTGAACATTATATGCTTTTGATACAATTTGCAGAAATTTGTGATAATTTTTGCAAAAGTTGTTCATGTGAAAGAAAAGGAATACTTTTATAAATTCGATGAGTCAGAAACATAAGTTATTTCTTTTGTCAGTAGATATGGGATGTCAATTATTTTTCGCAATTTGTTTTTAATGAAGATAAATAGTTTTGATATTTTGTTAGATATGTATATTTTGTAAATGATATCTAATTGCTTTGGAATTTTTATATGTTTCAATTGTGATAATGACATAAATGTAAATATCATCCTAATTATTCTTGATGTTTGCTTTTGGTATTCGACTTTTTCTTACGTGTTTTTGTTCTTGTTTTTAAAAATCGATCAAGACCTCGAGCTTGATTTTTAAAAACAAGAACAATATCATCCCAATATATATATGTATATAATTTTTATGCTAATTTTGGTTACTAATTTATCTAAGTTTCTTATTTTTATACACTCAAAAAGAGTCATAATTGTGAGAGTATTTAATACATTTTGTCATTTTTTCTCACATGTCTATCACTTCAATAGACAGAGAAATAAAAACAACGACAATTGGGAAAGACGTAAGAAAATATTATTAAAAAGAAGAATGAAAAAAATATTATAAAAAGAAAAGAAAATATTATAAAATATGTCTGTGGTTTTGTGAAAAATCATCCTATCTGAACCAAAATCAAAAAAGGTTCAGGAGTGACAGAAGAGTTCGTTCTTTCCTGAGCAGGAAATTAAAATTATGCGGGATAGATCACCTTTAGCAATTTTCACACTATTATTCGAAAATTTCTTTTATACAAAAGCTTAAAAACTAAATTTTGTGACTTGGGCTATTTTTCCAGAAACCCAGAGATTTGCGGGAATCTCATGAATTGTTGATATATAACTTCATATACATATTTTTATTTCTCTTTTCCTCTTTTCGCTCTGTCATTTTTTACTGACAATAATAACTTCCTCAGAATTTGGGAAAACATACACATTGCTGCAGCAGCTGCTGCTGTTGTTTTATTCATACGATTTTATTTATTTTTGTATTAAACGGAAATAATATCAAATGTATAGCTTTTCCAGAGAAAACAATATTAAAATGCATATTTGCTGATATTTTTCTTCTATTCGTTTGGCTTTTTTTTTGCGAGAAAACAAAGATGTTCCTAGCCACCTTTCCGAAGGGGGAGGGTTGGAGGGAACTAAAGGTAAATCTCTCCGTACATAATTTAAAAAATATTAAAAATAGATTAAGATATTATTTACCATGGTTAGCAAATAAATTTCAAATATTGTTATTTTGTGGTGGAGTGAGAAATAATCTCTATTTTCGTTTGCTGGAAAACTCATTTCCAAGTTCACACACAATGCTTAGCCAACAAATTTTCACATCAAGGTTTTCGGTGAATTGCAAAAGTTTCTCAATTCAATTGAAATCCTTCTGGCATTTAAAACGATTTCAAATGGTATTTGCAATAACGTCCATTAGCATTTCTAAAAGATAATATTACGAAGCCTTGATAATGTTGTACTAAATAAAGATCTTTTGGAATTTAATTTCATTTGAGGGAATAAAAGTGAATTTAAGTTTTGCAAACAATTTTCTATAAATGTTAGGTACATGTATAAGAATAAGAATAAATATGCTAAATCAAAATATTAATACATATTTGATCTAATTCTTAGCAAAATTTGTTTTTGTAATTTTATTTGTTATATTTTGGTCTTTAAATCATTATTGATTTGTAACTAGGATATTCTCCTGGCTTTAGACCATATTTACCTGTATAATACTCGTATTATAGAATGCTAAGTATTTTAAAAAACGGTACTACAAATACAGTTACTTGACAGCTAAGCTCCTCATATCCCGATTTCATAATTTGATATACATAAAATACATGATAAAAAATATAGAAATAATTCGAAAATTGTTTATTATTTTTAAATAGTCATACAATGTTTCTTAACTAGTATTATGTTGTTAATATTTGTCTTTTGATGTACCCGTACATGGGTGCGTATGATTACTATTAATATTTTGTGGAACACTTGTGATGAGTTTGTTATCTTCAAATGAATAGAAATTCTATTCTATTAGATAGAGTATTTTCTAGAGATGTGCAGGAACGTATTTAGTACTATATTAACTTAAATGAAATATATAAAAATTTTGAATGTCCAGTTCGTGCCAATTTTACATCATTTTGTGATTTTACATATAAGCAATTGTTCAACATATTTAAATTATTTATTATTTATTACCAGTCATACAATATTTCTTAAATAGTAAAAGGTGTCCCAAGAAAAGCGCAATTTTTTAATTACTGATGCAGCAATTGAATTGTTTCTCTGGCTGTATGACATGTGGCGCCGTCTTGTTGGAACCACATGCCCTCCACATTCATTTCATCAATTCTAGGCAAGAAAAACTGGTTATCATTTCACGATACCGAACACCATTGACTGTTTGCGCTTGACCTGCCTCAAAGGTCCAATGATTCCTCCAGCCCAAAAACCACACCACACAGTGACACGTTGAGGATGTATTTGCTTCTCGTGAATCACTCGAGGATTTTCCGCACCCCAAATGCGACAATTCTGCCTATTGACGAAGCCATCAAGATGAAAATGGGCCTCGTCACTGAAGATGATTTTATCGGCAAAATCAGCGTTTTCATGTTGTCTCTCCAATACCCAATTAACGAACTCCCTTCGCTGTCCTTCTCCATTTTTACTAACCTCGTACCTTCTACTAGCAAACAATAACAATTATTCAAATGTCAAACAATGACACTTCGAATGTTGCGAGGTTTAAAAATTGCGTTCTTCTTGGGACACCTATTATTATGTTGTTAATATTTTTCTTAAGATGTATATGGGTGCGTATGACTGATATTAATTTTTTGTGGAACACTTGTTATTTTTTTGTTACATTCAAATGATGAGAAATTCTCTTTTAGTAGATAGAGTATTTTCTTAAGATGTGCAGAAACGTATTGCATACTATATTAACTTAGGTGAAATATAGAAAATTTTAGAATGTCCAGTTCTTGCCAATTTTAAATCATTTTGTGATTCTAGAAGCACTTGTTCAACACATTTAAATTGTTTATTATTTAGTACTAGTCATACAATGTTTCTTAAATAGTATTATATTGTTAATATTTGTCTTATTGTCGTATGACTGATATTAATTTTTTGTGGAACGCTTGTTATGACTTTGTTATTTTGTTATGCTGAGAAATACTCTTTTATTAGATAGAGTATTTTCTAAAGATGTGCAGAAGCATATTTCATAATATATAAACTTAACTGAAATATGTTTTGTGTTTTTAGAAGCCGTTTGAACATATTTAAATTGTTTATTATTTATTACTAGTCATACAATGTTTCTTAAATAGTATTATGTTGTTAATATTTGGCTCATTATGTACATGGGTGCGTATGACTGATTTTTTTTTGTGGAACACTTATAATGTCTTTGTTATCATCAAATGATGAGCAATTCTCTTTTATTAGATAGAGTATTTTCTAAAGATGTGCAGAAACCTATTTCATTAACTTAACCGAAATATACAAAAATTTAGAATGTCCAGTTCGTGCCTATTTTACATTATTTTATGTTTTATTTAGTTCGGATTCATGTAACATTCGGATTGAAACGGTTATCATTCGGCTGATGTTGAGAGTGGGAACAGAATGCAGAATCGGTGCAGAAGCGAGCGGTATTTTTCTGTTGAGTTATGTTGGACGTGAACCGATGTTAGACGTGAATCGGACTTTTTTTGCCGGAATAGTGAGGAAAGAAGTGTCTGGCCTAGGAGCACTATATACTCTCGTCTACACTCAGATAAAACTGGCGGCCGAAAGTTGGGCCCCAGGAAAATGCACCCCAAATTGAGAATGAAAGTGCGGCCAAATGTAGGGCCAATTTTCGTTACAAAAAGTGCTTTAGGAAATTACACACCAATCATGAAAGCAGCATGAAATAAAAATACACCCAAAAAAACTAAGGAATTTTCTTTCGTAAATAATACACTTATACGAAACTCATTTTCTAATTGTTAATCATTTCCTACGTGGTCCTATGACCTACGGTCTCTGTTTAATACCTTCTCCTGTATACAGGCTCCAAAATTAGCTACGCGGACCAAATCTTGTATGCGTAGCCTCTCCTATTTCTGAATTTATAAATGAAAATAAGCCCAAAAAAGCAGACAAATATGAAATTAAGGCAAACAAATTATGTTGTTTTACATGTAATTTTTTGGGGCCCATGTTCATAAAAAATATTGGTGTGTATTTTCCTGGGGCTCAATTTCAATCCTCCGATAAAACTATTTTCATCCCAATTTATCCACAATTCAGCTAATTATTGCTATTTACTTCCACTCACCGATACGAACCGATCCGAATCTTTGATAGTAAATTTATTAATTCCACTTTCTAAACACATTACTGGGAATTCGCAAAGGTTGCTAATTTCGGCAATGCATTTGAAGCGAAAATCTTTAAAAATCGTTCCTTATGTCTAAGAGTGAAATTTGAAGGACACTTAAACAAATGTACAATTTATAAAGGACTCCACACCTAATCTCCCCTTAAGAATTGTGATATCGTTGAAAAAAATCATGTTATTAGGTTTTCCGTGATATAACATAGAATGCAGGCGCAAGGGGTACTGATTGCTGTATGACTCAGCTTCATGGATTTGATTTTAAATATTTTAATATTTGTTGTGGTTATTTATTGTTGGTCTGTGCTTTTGTTATTCAGTCAGAATTTATTTTGGTTCGAGACCATTCAGTTTCAGTTACTTTCTGTCTATTGCAAAAAAGTAATAGAAACAAATACAAACATTTGTAGAGAGTTTTAATCATAATAATCGTGTGGGATGTTCATAGAACCTTTGTTTATATCATTGACCCCTGATCTATGGTCACTGAGACTCTGCCCACTACAAACTGTCTAGATCAATGTCCCATGATTGATGGTTATTGACCCTCTTCCGAAGTAATTGACCCATGATTGCTTTTTATTGAACCTTTGTTGGGTTATTAACCCATGATCGATGGTCATTAAGACTCAGTCGATGGCCACTTCAATCTATCTAGATCATTGACCCATTATATATGCTTATTGACCCTCTTTCGATAAAATTAACCCATGACTTGCTCATTGTATGAACCGTTGTTGGGATCATTGACAATCATAATTCAGACTATGTCGATGGCTACGCCAATCTGACCAGATCATGGTGACTTGATAGAAGGTTGTTAACCCTCTTTTTAAGTCACTGACCCAAGTTTAATGGTCATTGAGATTGCCCATGCCACTTCAATCTGTCTAGATCATTGACCAACGATAGATGGCTATTGATGCCGTCTTTCTATCACTGACCCATGACTGATGTTCATTGAACCTTTGTGGGTGTTATTAATCCGTGATCGATGGCCATTGAGACTTTGCTCACTTCAATCTGTCTAGATCATTGACCCATGATTGATGGTTATTGGCCCTCTTTCACAGTAATTGACATTTTTTGGCGTCAGTGACCCATGAGCAATGGTCATTGAGAATCTGTTCATGTCCACTACTGAACCACGAGATGGTTATTAGCCCCCTTTCTATGTCACTATCCCATGACTGATGCTCTTTGAAGCTTTTTTGGGGATTTTCACCCAAGAACAACGGTCATTGAGACTCTACCAAGGACTACTAACCCTCTGTCGTTGGTTATTAACTCACAAGTAATGGTTAACGATCCTCTGCAATGGGAATTGACACTGTATCGAAGTTATTTATTCCCAACTGTTAGTTATTAACCAGGTTTTTAACAGACACTGGACCTCTGTCGAGGTCATTAACCCACAAACGACATTAATTACCTCTCTAACGATTATAACTGATTCCTTCCCATTGGTTACTGGGATCTTTCGAGAATATTGACGCACCATCAATGGTCTACGACTGTGCCCATAATCCCTTCAATCTGTCTAGATCATAGTCTCACGATATATGTATATTTATTCACCCCTTTGGATGTAAATGTCCCATGACTGATATTTATGAATCCTTTGTTGGGACCAGGTTTTAAGCTTACTTTAATATAAATTTAAATTACTCCTATTATGGATATTATTATTATTTATATCAAATGCTAATATTAGAATATTGAAAACTAATTTATCACCATTTTAAAGGGTAGGGAATATTATCACAATTTTTCACAAATTTACAGTGTTAAAAATTGCAATATTTTGTATTGAATTTTATTCGTATGGGTTTTTGTTGGCTATCTTTATTTTTTTGGAAATTTTGTCAGCATCATAGGTCGTCTTTCGATGTAAGAAATTTGATATTCAGTTGGCCATCATTCTGTGGAATACGATTCCGTTACAAGGAAACCTTTCATCGTTGATATGAAAGACCATCGTTCATAAGAAACTTCGATAAATACATTGCAATTTTCCTAGTATACTTCATTGGGAGTCCTATACTATATTGTATAGAAATTATAAATCTTCTCTTATACTATTATATTTATATTTCAACAAAAGACCATAAAAAATAATATTACTTATACGCTCCCATGGCCCCGTAGAGTGAGTATTACATTTTATTTATTTTGATTGTAGAGATTGTAGAGAATCTTGAAAACTATTACTAATTTTCCTTTTTTTAATTGAACCGGAACCTTTTCTAGGCATACAATTTTAATCTGTTTTCTATCCATACAATTTATTCCAAACTCCAACAAAGTTAATTTCTTTACTTATTAAATGGAATCTTAAAACATCTATTTAAAATGATTCTTTCTCGACACAAAATGCCAAAGTTCCATATTACAAACTTTCGCCTAAGACATCCTTTACAAAGTGTTTGGGTACAATATTGAATATCCTTTGTGAGTTTCCTTTCGGCATAATAGGAATATATTTACGTATATATAAATATTTTTAATAAATTTCAACTATTTCTTCCTTAGATCCTTAATTTGGTTATTTCATTACAAAGCGGCGGCCTCGCTTGGTTTGTTGTTATGGTTTTGGGTAGAAAATTTAATAAATTATTGGTCACATGTTATGTATAGTTTGTTTGGTCTGCTCCCAGCACATCTACAGCAGCACCAGCAGCAGTCATAATTAAAGCAGCCTCAGCAACAGAAACATTGAAAATTGTTACTTCCTTTGAAGACACTGGCATTGCAAACCACATTTCAGCTCTTCCCTCGACATACCCTCCTTTGTGAGGTCTACAGGGTGTATATATACGATATATATATATATTTAAAATGTAATTATTTCCAGCTAATTGTGGAAGTTTTGATGTGGTTCGAGTATTTCGTAGGAATCGTTAGCCACATTTTCTGTTTCGTAGGGAGACCAAAGTGCCGCTGTTGTTCTCCGCTTGATTGTAGTTTGTGGCATTTAAGTAAAACGAAAATTGTTTACTTGGTAAACCAATGAGGGAGGGTGGTGAGTTGAGGAAGCGTGCAGGAAGAAAAGCATGAAAGACAAACTTTCAATGTGATTTTAAGGGAACAAGAGGAGCACGAACAAAAGGAATATTATACTATGAAACAGCAAACGTTTTAAACAATATTGGCTATAAAAAAATTAGTTTTTTTTTGCCACCATTGTGGTTTTATGATGGCATCCAAAAAAGTTGTTGCTATCGATGTTCTCTTTAAAGCTGAAGTCTCTGTTAAAGAAGTTAAAAAAATCAAGAGAAAATAAATTGCAGGAAATTTCGGACTTCTTTGTGAGTTTTAAATGAATTTTTTAAACTAATTTTGTTAAGGAAAATGTTGGCAAAGTAGTGATGTTATTATTAATAAATAGTCTATATTTATTAAAGCTAACAAAAATATAAAAATAATTTATATGAAGTACAAGATTAGGGGGAGCGTATACGTTTTTTGAAATTCAAAGCATATGGGAGCGTATACACATTTTAATTACATTGCATATTGTAGCGTATAAGTGATATTATTATACATCAAATTATTGTCATTCTTAAACACCTTTAAACAACGCAGAGTCTTAAAATACCCTATCTATCCACCTAAAATAAATTACCGAATAGTGAACAACTTTTTCTCATTCTTGGGCAGACTAAACCCATTTGAAGAGTATATTAAAATGATTTACGGATTTGATGGCATTTAAAATATTGGGGATATCAATGTTATCTTTATAGTTAATGTTAAAGAAGTTAAAAAATTAAGAGAAAATAAATTGCAGACAATTTTGGACTTTTACGGGTGTTTCAATGAAATTTGTGAACTATTTTGTTAAGCAAAATATTTGCACTTTGGTGATATTAGTATTAATAAATCGTCTATATTGATTAGAAGTAAATAAGTATGTATATAAAAAGTTTATGTTATGTTCACGAATAGGGGGTAGCGTATACGCATTTTAATTGCATATATGTATTATGGAAGCGTGTACGTATTTTAATTGTATTGCATATGGAGCGTATACGTAATTTTACTATTGTCCTGCTTAAATGTCTTTAAACAACGCATATGGCGTTCGTCAAAGATATCGACCAAAACAAAGGTGACCATTTTTAACTCCTGCGTCAAATCCGCGATTCTCTATGGATGTGAATCGTGGAATGCAGCAAGCAAAGATATAAATGCAATTCAGGTACTTATAAACCGCTGCCTGCGCACAATCCTGAGAATTTTTTGACCAGAGAAGGTATCCAATAGTAGCCTTTGGCAAGGAACAAACCAAATTCCTATCAAAGATGAAATCCTGAGAAGAAAATGGAGATGGATATGACACACGCTGCGAAAACCCAATGATGACATTTCAAAAATCGCCATATGGTCAGACTGCAACCATGTGAAGAGTTTTCTAAAATGCAGACGTACAGATTTTATGGGATCCACAAAGTTGAGGATATCGATGTTGTCTTTAAAGTTGATGCTAAAGAAGTTACAAAATTAAGAGAAAATAAATTGCAGAAAATGTAGGACTTTTTCTCGTATTTTGTATGAAATGACTGATATTTTTTGCAGAATAAGCTCGATTAAGCGGGAAAACCTCTTTAATTAAAGGAAATTATGAGGACTACAAATACTAATAACGGCAATGCCACGTAATATCAGATATTTAGTAACTATCGTTAAAAAAATACAAAAAATGTTTTTTTTTTTCAAAAAACTGTTTTTTTAATCTTCCCATCGATCCACTTGTCTTCTGCTATTTTTCGCCAGTTTTTAATCGAAATAGATATTAATATTATGCAATATTGTACGTGTTAACCACTTGTTAAACACTGATACATACTACTTTTCAAAATAAAATATCCTAGAAATATACCACAAAAGTCAGTGTAGGACCTTAATTTTAATGATTATCTGAAAGTTTTCCCATCGCTCCACTTGTCTTCTGGTTTTTTATTGGGATTGTTATTAATCATAATTGATATTAATGATACTTAATACGTATCATCAATATCAATTATTTTAGTATTTCTGTAAAAAATCTTAAACGTGTAACTCAAAATTCGGTATTGTTTATCAAAATTAATAATAATCATACGCCACCTAGCACCTTCGTTGTGTTTATACCTTTTTGAGCATTAAAAACCTGACAATAACGATTAAGGCTGCAATTCGTCACATCATTGTTGAATGATCTTACTATACATATAAATTTGATTACCATTTGCTAACAATAAAGATTTGAAAAATGTACCACAAAAATTTTATAGTAATAAAAATCAATTTATATAATCGTAAATCCTGCCAAAATATATGCTTAGTATATAGAAATAAGCCTAGAATATATATTTTATTGATATTAAATAAAAAATAGATTAAAAGTATATTAAACAATCCAAAATTCATAGCACAATTTGGGCTATCTTCGGAAAATAATCATTTCACTAATATATATTCTGTTACTATAAGGAAAGATTTTATCTTCACAAAATGTACCATAAAAACTAGAAAGGCTATGTATATATAAAATACATTGTTAGTTTTTTTGCTTATTAAGACATGCAAAAAATAACTTTAAATATATTTCAGCACATACTGGAGTAATAAGCTTATCCATTATATGTGTCTTACTGAAATTTGGTAAAGCAAAGTATTTTTAAAGTGTACCACAAAAATCTAGGTAAGGTGTTTAAAATCATTCCATTGTTTTTTTTTTCGTGAAATTGCACCCTCTTTTTTTAATCTCTACCGAATGTTCAACAAACAAAATCAACTCAGAGTAACATTCGGCACATCTTTAGGAAAAGTATTTTCCACCGATGTATATCTTGTTACAAATTGAATACAAAAAATTATCTAAAAGTGTACCACAAAAATTACAAATTCATATTTATTATAAAAAAGAAATGATTTTTTCCTTATTTAAGCTTGCAAAAATTAACGTTAAATATAATTCGGCACATCTTGGGGATATAGGCTTATTATTTATATGCATTTTTCTATTATCCGGTATAACTAAATATCCTTAAAATGTACCACAAAAAATCAAAGTGAGACTTTTAAAGCTTTTCTTCTGTTATTTTGCGCCAGCTCTAGTTCATTCTTAGCTAAATATTAATTAACAGCATTTTTCACACAAATTACTGCACATCTTGCTAAAAATAAAAATTTTCCTCCTTTCTACAATTTTTTTGTAATATAAATTTCAATTAACAAGTTCTTAAATGCGTAGGCACTCCCTTTGCATATTTGCACACAATTAACATTTCCTAACCGATATTTCATTTTTCCACAGCAAAAAATGCCCTTTAGCCAAAGCATTAGCATGTTAAAAAGTTATTTAAACTCAACAACCATAGGGTTGGGGGTGGTGGTGGTAGGAAATTTGCCAAACGCCGGAGTAAACTTGACCATTTTTCATTTTAAACATTAGCACAATTTTAATAAAACAGCACTGCACAATTAACTCATAAAATGAGAAAAAGGAAACCCAACACTCGAAAATCCCACTGTCGCAATAACTAAGTAGTGAAAAAATAGCTCACGTTTATTTATGTCAAGTTGTATTCTCTGTGTGTATGTATGTGTGAGGTTGTGGTAAAAACGTAACTTTTTATGACGTTTTACAACGACTGAAAGAAAGAGAGAGAGAGGGTCTCTCTAAGTAAGTCAAAGTCACATTTCAACACGCTTTTGCCACCTCATACTCACCTCTCTGTGAAAGCTGTCCCCGATACATAAACCATTTATACGAGGTGCTTTGAGTACTGAGTGGTTGCTCTGTAATTGAATGTGGACACGCACACTCAAAAAACAATGCCAAGCATTGAGGGGAGCACAAATAAAAAACACGAGTAATCCACGAGTTTGTTATGCCGTCTATTGTACAACTTCTACATATGCAATTAAGTTATTTTTTTTTTGTTCAACGACCGACCACTCTTTCAGTTGTCTTCCTTCGCTGGATCCAACCCGGCACCATTACCAGGTCCACCTAAAAACGTGCATTGTTGTTCATGTAATGATATCCATCAGCAGCAGCGGCAGCAGTCCACCACTTGCCGCTAACGAAGGGCTAATGGCTGTTTAGTGGTTTCCACCAATAAATTCCTGGGGTTTTTGGGGAAGTACTTTATGACTTTATTCGTAGAAGAGCGTTAATAAAATGCTTTTGATATTGTGTATAATTTGTTCACGAAAGACAATTGTAACGGTTGTAATTTATGTCATGCAATGGGTGAACGAAATATGAACAATAAAAGGAATTTAAGGGGGAGGGAGAATGATGCAATTGAGAAGGGAAACTAAATGTAATTGCCATTTATATAACAATTTGGGAAATAATATAAATTACACAATATTTTGCTGGATTGAATGAAGTCTTAGCTTTTCATTGGCATTAGAAATGAGAGAAAATAACGTCTAGAACGGAAGCAACTTAACATTTTCTAAAGCAACCCAAGATTAATATAAATCATACGCCACCTGGTCATTATTCTAATTGCTTTAATTTTCAGAAAATTTTAAATATTATTAATTATGTAAAGTGTGATCATTTTGTGTGAATTCGTTATATTCAAGGAACAAAAAATTTAGAGAATTAATTGTAAGTTTTCGAAAAGTTGAATATAATTATTATAACTAATAAAAAATATAAATATTTAGTATTCCAAAATTAATAGAAATTGTAATAACATTGACCTTTATACAAAAATTTGTGAAATAATATATAACAAAAAACATATTTCTAGATAGAATGAACTCTTAGATTTTCATGAGCATTTGAAAAAAAGGGAAAATAATGTCTAGAAACGGAGCAAACTCAACTTTTCTAAAGTAAACTAAAATTAATGTAAATCATGCGCCACCGGGTCAGAATAAAAATTTCTCTTGTTTTCGAGAAAGTGTAAAGGATAATTAAAGAAGTAAAGTACGCATATCTAAAGTGAGTTCTAAACATTTCAACAATACTTCAAAAATAGGAAAATAATTTCTTTGAGATAAGTCATTGACAGTTTTCTAAAACTTGAATATAATTAATGGCAATCATACGCTACCTTGGACACGACCAAATTAAAAACAATGTCTAACATATAATAATAATTTGGCCTAAATTTTTATCAGTATCTCGAAGAAAGTGAAACCCAGAAGAACCCTTAATTAACATAAACCATATTCCGTATATATATTCTTAGGTTTCCTTAATTTATTATTTTCGTGAAACCTTTAGGTAGCGTCAACAATATTGCTATTCTCACTAACTTTACAATGACAGACATATTTAAATTTTTCAAAATATCAGGAGCCCTCTAGGAAATGAATATACAAACCCTAATTTCGATTACTTGTAGGAATACTAGCTGTAGAGGTACTTGGTGTCGTATGATTATTATTAATTTTATTTAAAAGTTGATTAATTATTCAGAGGCTCTAAAAAGAGAATTTATTTTTTTAAGCAAATAATAAATGATTGTAGCTAATTAATGGCTTTATTAGCTACAATTATTTGATAATTCCGAGCTTTAAATAGAAACAAGTTTGACAAAATGTAGTGTTTTAAATCGGCCAATTAAGAACACTAAAATATCCATAAATATTTTAAAATCCAAAATAAACAAATAAGAAAATCTCAGCCGAGTAAACCGACTCACTCTAGGAGAAGTATATGGGATTAATATTTTGTTCACGAAGCACAATTCTAACTGCTGTATTTGTGTCCTTCAATAAAATCAGATCTATTAAGAAAAATGCAAGAAAATCTCAGCCGAGTAAACGGACTCACTTTAAGAAAAATATATGAGATTAATATTTTGCTCACGAAACACAATTCTTACTGCTGTATTTGTGTCCATCAATAAAATCAGATCTATTAAGAAAAATGTGTATTTATGGGAAATGAAGTAATAGAGATTTTTGAAAGAAATTTAAGAAAGGTTTGACAAAAATGTCCATTATGCTATAACTTGGAAGTACGTTTAATTACATAGTAAAATATTTGATAAAATGAAGTATTAGCTTTTAATTGGCATTTGACGTTAATATAACATCTAGAAGAGGATCATTTTTTAAATTTTTCTAAAGTAAACCCAAATTTATGTAAATCATACGCCACCGGTTCATAATACTGATTTCTTTTATTTTCGAGAATATTTTAAGGATAGGAAAGTATGCAGAGCTCATGTGAATCTTAAACATTTCAATAATACTTCCAAAAAAGCAAACGGATTTCATTGAGAGTGGTAATTGAAAGTTTTCTAAAAGTAAAATATAATTAATGGTAATCATACGCCACCTTGGTCATTACCAAATGAAAAACAATGTATAAAATATAAAAATAATTTGTTCTTAACTTTTTATCTGTATCTCGCAGAAAAGGAAATATAGAATGGGGGTAATTTTAATGTTTCAAAACTACTCCATAATTAAAATAAATCAAACAATGTTTCTAGAAAAGTTTACAAATATGTTCTTAATTTATTTTGTAAATTTGTTTTAATATATTATATTTGTGGATCCATTGCGAATAGTTAACAAACGTTGCTATTCTCCTCAACACATCAATGACAAATACTTTTAGTTTTCAAAAAATTTCGGGATCTTTTAAATTATTAAAATCGACGAAATTATTTTTATACATAAATAATTGAAGATACTTAAAGACTTTATATAGAAACAACTTTGACAAAATGCAGTGTCTAAAATGGAACACTATTGTTTGATAAAAATGACACTAAAATAATCATAACTATTTTATAATCCACAACAAACTATTCAGTAAATCTTTGTCGAGTAAAGCGACTCACATTCATTAAAATCAGACCTATTAAGAAAAAAGGAATTTAGGGGAAATAAAGTAATGGAGATTTTTAAAAGCAATTGCAGAACAGTTGTATAAAATTGTCCTTTAAAAATAACAATAGAATGAATAATTAGATTTTCATTGGCATTTGCCATTAAAGAAAATAAGATCTAGAACAGGAGCAATTTAACTTTTTCCAAAGTAAACCAAAAAAATGTAAATCATACGCCACCATATCGTAATAAATTTTATTATTTTCGAGAAAGTGTTAAGGATAGTTAAAGAAGGAAAGTGTGCAGATCTAATGTGAATCCTTAAAATTTCAACAATGCTTCCAAAAAAAGAAAAGGATATCGATGAGAGAAGTGACAGTTTTTTGAATGTAGAATATTATAAATGATAATCATACACCACCATTGAAAACGATCACATTGAGAGAAGTAATTGACAGTTTTCTAAATGTGGAATATAATTAATGGTAATCATTCGCCACCTTGGACATGACCAAATGAAAAATCATGCGTAATATTTATTAATGTGGTATAAACCTTGTTCCTATATTGTTAGGAATACGGGAAATGAAACAACTCATTTACCACCTTATGATTCTCCACACCACATTCTTAGATAAATAATCGTAAATGATTGCTCTAGAATTCGCCGAGCTCCTTTATGAATTATGAAACTACACAAATTTCAAATTTCATAAAAATATCTTGGAAATTTGGATCATCGACATGAAAATTCGGAATGATCTTTCGATAGTGGGTTACAAAACCCTTCTTTGCTAACTTTAAAAACGACCCTTTAGAAGACATAGTCCCCCCCCTCCCCCTCAAAAAAAAGCTCTCAAAATAGGGCACAGATTTAGGTTATTTCAACATTAATGTTCGCAAAATTGTTTGTTAATTTAAGTATTCGAAATTCACTTCTGAAAATACTTATTTATTAAAATGAGAAAATGCAGCACTTCTTAGCTTTAAAATTTCACAAAAAATTATACGAAAACTTTGCTCTAGATGATTTTTTAGAAGTTTTACTGAAAACAATCATAATTTATATCACTTATACGCAACCCTGGAATGTTTAAAATATCTATGTTTAAAACCAAGCCCCGTAGATGTTTCATTACCTAACAAAGTGGTTATTTGTATGAAATCAATTAACAATTAATTTTTTATTAAACAAGGTTGTGTCAACGGATTCTGACAGAGGGAGGTAAAAAAATTACACGTGTATCGGCGTATGAAACCGTCTGACCCTACATTTTATGTTTAGGATGTCTTGAGCAACACTACGACGAACGTTTTTGTTGAACATTTTAACCCTCTACCTCCTCAATATAGGGGTCTTTGTGGTCCCTTTTGTGTATAAGATTAAAATTCATCCCTAAAACAAATGTTTAACGACACAAGACAAAATGTTTGTCATAAAATTCTACTATTAGAATTTTATGGAAAATATTTTTGTTGAACATTTTAACCCTCTAGCTCCTCAAAGTAGGGGTCTTTTTGGGACCTCTTGTGGAAAAGGGTAAAAATCACCCCTAAAAAACGTGTTTGGCGAATCAACATGTTTCACAGAAATATTGGAATTTTGATTTTCCCCACTAAACGAAGTGGTTATTCTTAGTCATTAAATTTTTCAAAATTTATTAAAACATGAAAAAAGGAAATTCTTAGGTTTAAAGTGGCACCAAAAATTATACAAAAACTTTTCTCATTAGCAACTTTAATGCAAACATCCATAATTAATATCAGTTATACGCAACCATGCAAAAATTTAGTATTTTGTTTAAAGTCATGATTCATTATTAAATCTATCTAATTATCTTTTCCTGACAATGTTAGAAAGTTAGTCAATACTAAGGCCATCATAAAGGAAATCTGCTAAGATAACTATCCCTATTGTATCGAAACGAAAATAGCAACAGGTCTTAGCTTTCTTATGTCACTAAGAAATATACGAAAACTTTTTCTCTATGCGCATCTGTTGATGATTTACTCCAAACAATCGTATTTTATATCAATTACACGCAACCATGGAATATTTAAATATGGAAAGCTATTGCATTTAATATAAATTATTCGCAACCATGGAATATTTTAATATGGAAAACTATCGTATTTAATAGAAATTTTACGCAACCTTGGAATGTTTAAATTAATTCAGTTTAAAGTCCAGCCCTGTAAATTTTTACTTAATAAACAATATGGTTATTTGGAGGCATTCAATTTATAAATATTTATTGAAACGTGAACCTAAGGATGGTTTAAAGTGGCACCAAAAATTAAAAAAAAATCTCTAGACGAATTTGTAGCAGTTTTACTGCAAACGATCATGATTACTATCAACCTTGTAAGATTTAAAAGTATTTTGTTTAAATTGAAGACTCATTATTAAATATCTCTAACTATATTTTCCTGACAATTATAGCAAGTCTGTCAATACTTAGGCCAGGATAAAGAAAATCTGCTAATATAACTAGATGCATTGTACCAAGAGGAAAATAGCAACCATTCTTAGCATTCATATGTCACCAAAAAGTATACGAAAACTTTTCTCTTGACGAATCTGCAGAAGATTTACTTCCAACAATCATAGTTAATATCAATTAAACGAAACAATGGAATATTTTGAAAACTTAGTTTCAAGCATATTTCAAACAATATATTCCAATTTACCTTATGCAGCAATATTTAACATAATAATAGCAAGTCAGTCAGTCAATTTGTGCGAAATCAGTTTACATTAATTTCCACACTGTGTTAAAGTGAGAAAAACAGCAATTCTTAGTTTTCTAATGGCACCAACAGTTCTACAAAAACGTTGCTCTAGACGCATCTGTAGTAGATTTCCGATAATAATTTATATCAATAATACGCAACCTTGGAATATTTAAATATAATTCTATTCAAATCAAAGTCCTGATGATTTTCCAAAAAAAAAAATTGTCTCACTGGAAAAATATTTAAAATTATTCAGTCAGAATTTATGTTTCAGTTACATTCTGTGTCTATTGCAAAATATAACAGAAACAAATGCAAAAAATTGTAGAGAGTTTCAGATGCTTTCGCAAAATTGACTGCAGTTTCGATAGATAACACTATATAATCTTCAGATTTCAATAGCATTAATGAATGTCTTTAACTTAAATCAGCTTGAAATACTTATGGAAGTAGTAAATTAAGTGAGAAAAGAACTGCTAACCAAAACCATATTTCACCGAACTAAGTCGACACACTGAAAATCGAATACCTGTACATTTTTGTTTTTGAAAATTTTAAAATTGTAGCTAAATAATTATAGCTAGATATTCAATTAATTTATACGGAATCATTTTATATTTATATTAAAATGCGAAATTGCAGAAATCTTTACCAACTTCGAATACTTTTCCGGACGAATCTGTAGACGATTTCTGGCAAACGATCACAATAATTATCAATTATACGCAACCATGGAATGTTTAAAAGATACGTGCTTAATGCCAAATCCTGATGATTTTTTTAAAAATAAAAAAGTGATTATTTATTCGCATTACATGTTTCTATACTTTCCTATAAATATGTTTAAAAAATAATTTGTTGCACTGTGATAATTACAAATGATAGCAAGTCAGTTAATCAGAACATAAGAAATCAATTAAATTGCTGACGCAAAGATGACTTTCTATAAGAAAAGATCATCGTTGATGACTTTTCTATAAGAAAAGATCATTGTTGACGACTTTTCTATACGAAAAGATCATCGTTGATGACTTTTTCTATACGAAAAGATCATCGTTGATGATTTTTCTATACGAAAAGATCATCGTTGACGACTTTTCTATACGAAAAGATCATCGTTGATGACTTTTCTATACGAAAAGATCATAGTTGATGAATTTTATATACGAAAAGATCATCGTTGATGACTTTTCTGTACGAAAAGATCATCGTTGATGACTTTTATATACGAAAAGATCATCGTTGATGGCTCTGCACTAAACTGCAGTTCTTAGCTTTCAAATGACACCAAAATGTATGCGAAAAATTAGTTTTAGACGAATCTATTCAACATTTCCGGCAAACAATAATAATTAATATCACTTATACGCAACCCTGGAAAATTTACAATAATTCTCTTTAAAGCCATTTCCCAATGATTATTTCTTATTTAATTGCAAGACTATTTTGATCCATTTTATATACTATTATTGCGAAACATTTCCATGCAATTTTACATCTTTAATTTTATTAAATTTTTTTAACAAAATCAATTTTTGCCTATGATTTTTTTGTAACTATTATGTAGTATGAGATTAGAAATTAACATACGAAAATATTTTCCAAATTACCTTCTTTATAATGTCATTCATAGCCCTTTCAATAACAGTTTTCTTTTAGAGCATTTCTTTTGATATATCAATATCAATCATACGCCCTCTACTAACATTATTCATTCAGAGCATTTCACTGATGTGCTTCTTTAATTGAATTTTTATTTTTAATTATTTTAATACTAATTGTGTATAATTCAATGTTTGCCATTTTGATATTTGACATTACAAACTGAATGTGATTTATTTTTTGATTTCATGTAATATTTTTCTAATATATGTATGTATTTTAATGGGCTTACTTTGTTTTCAATTTTCATATGCAAATTGAATTTTACACTAATCCTTTGGATGAATCGGCTTAAGGCAGGAGCAACACGTTGCCAAGCTATTTCTTAGCAAAAAAATCAAATAAAAAATAGAATGCAAGATTTCATTTTGTGTTTCTACACTGTTGCCATTTCCTCTCTGTTGCTTTCTCCCCTTTTACTCGTATTTACCAAAGGAAAAAATACAATAAACTGTGTTCATTCATAATTTGTTAGAGGTTATATTTGCACCATCTCCCCCCCGCCCCCTCTCCCACTTAAAATGATGTTGTCTGTTTGTTTTGCCCTTTTTTCTTTGGCTTTCTACAAAAGCACGAAAACATGTTTAGAACAATAACAACGGAAAAAATATTCAGTTACAAATTCAATGAAAAACTTGTGCTAACAAGTTACAACAAATGGCCAAAACAAACCCGGCTATTGTAAACATACCACATATGCTGGAGGCCAGAGAAGAAGGAGCACTCAGCCCTTAGACTGAAAACCAGCAACAATCTTAGGTCACACACACGCAGAGGCATAAACAGTGTCAAGGTGAGACAAGGGCGCACGCGAATTACTATAAAAACCCCCAGAGACAGGACACACTTTCAAACGCACACACACACATGTGTAGGTATGTGTGAATAACGTAAACATATACATAAATGTAGGAACTGATGCAGCCCAAGTCATATTAACCTATACCTACGGAATGAGTGTTTGTTTTTCTGTATGTAAATAAATCCCTTTGCACACACACACACATCAACATAGAGAAATTTTGCAGAAAATAAACTATGCATTTTTAACAAAATATATTATCGTGAAAATAACTTGTATTTACAAAGATCCAAATAAATATTGGAAGCTAAATGCCAAATATAAATAGAATTGGAGACCAATATATATATACGAGTATATTGTTTGTATGCACTGAAAAAAAATTTTCGTTTAAAGGCAATTGTCCACTCGATTATGATATAGTGTCCATAATATAATAGACCGTCGACTTTAATGCTAGGAACGAAATTGTCGCTCCAAGAACAGGTTTCAGTCACTACAGGATACATTCCAATAAATTTAATTTAAAACATGTAAAATTTTGGCATTATTTCAAGGATATATTTCATTAAATTTTAGACATTTTATTTGATTTTATTGAATTGAATTCGCTTAATCTCGAAAAATCCCGGGATTTGCAATTTAAAAATCCCGAATTCCGGGATTTGTGAAAAGCAATCCGGTTTGACAATTCTAATTGTGTATGTTATCTTTTATCTAATGCTAGAATCAAATATAGCTTTAAATTAATGACAAAACCTTTGGTCCAAGAGGATTTTGTCAATAATCTCACTAGAAATTATAGAAGTCGTATTTTTATAGACAACATGCCCTTAATTTTTGGAAGATCTTTTTATGTATTTTAATTAAGACTCTATGGTCTTTGAAGTGAAGTTTATTACAGTTTTTCGAAACAATTCTTGCAGGACAGTTGATACTAAGTACAATATATATAATATTCAACGAAAAAAAGGTATTTGCCTTTTTATTTTGAGGACAATTTTCAATAAATTTAAGACAATTTGCCTTTCGCCCTTGATTTCATCAATTAACTGTATTTTATATTAAGTATGCATCAGCTTACTTTAATGTTACTATTTGAAATGCCCTTAATTGAATGACAAAACCATTGTTTCCGGGACAAATAGCATTAATTGAAGGATATTTTTAAAAACAGACTGCTCTTATTTTCCAGTACATCTATTTATGACAGTATATTGAGGCTCTGTTGCCTTTGAAATAATGTCATTTTTGTACGAATTAATATAAACAAGCCATATGTTTCTTTTCTTCAGTCTCTGCGAGAGAATAATTGAGAGCGCACATAGTTAAGTATAAAATTGAAAAAATCTGTGAAGTTTGTTACAGATTTTTTAAAATATATTCCATGATATTTGACGATTAGTACGACGTGTACTAGACTCAAAAACAAGATGTACTTGCTGTAAGGTCAACTGCTCTATAAAACAAGTAGAACAAATATACTTGATTTAATTACAAAATATAATTAGTTTCATATCATATTGATTTAATTGATTAAAACATGTAATTAATTGCATTAGCTTTTTAGTAATTTTTCAAAAAGTTGTGATATTTGATAATATTTACAAAGTGTACTGGATAAAAGGACAAAAATTGCTTGATTCAATATCAACTGGTAATTGATACAAAGTACAACATATCAGCACTTTCATTACAACTTACAAATAGGTGCATATCAACATGTACTTGATTTAATTACAATATGGAATTGATTTCATTAAAAGATGTAAGTAATTATGTATATTACAAATGTCTTTGAACTAATTACAGTGCCTTCATTTTTAATTATGGAGTGTGCTTGTCTTTATGTACTTGGTTTAATGAAGGCATATCTTTCATTAAAGTGCAAAATGTACTTATTTGAATGAGATTTATTTTTGGTGCCAAATCTACTTTATTTTTGGAGGCGTTTCATGTTTTTCATTAAAGTACATAATGTACTTATTTCAATGAGAGATACCTTTGGTTCCAGATCAAAGCCAAAATCCGTACAGCATGTAGTAGGCTTCATTACAACGTGTATTTAGTTCATTTACTACATGTACTTGATTTAGTTACAACTTTACTTGGCATAATTAAAACATGTAGTAGGTTGAATTACAACGAGTACCTGGTTTTAATATAAGTTGTACTTAATGTGTTTGATAAAGTTCTTATTTTAATTAGAGTAGCCTTTGGTGCCAAATCAATTAAAATTAAAATTTCCTTAAAATCTTCTCAGTGTATACATATGGGAATACATTAAATTAAGAATAAATAAAGCCACGCCAACATTGTGTGTGTGCGTGTTTTGGGTGTTCGTTTTTCTGTATTTTATTTGTATAGTAAAATTCAATTTTGGCTTCTTGTTTATCCTTTGTTGAGGCCATCAGGCACAGTTTTTAGTCCCCAGAAAGGGAGGTGTAATAATTAGGTCAATTTTCAAATGGTTCGGTAACAAATTTAAGTTTTTTATATAAAACATAAATTCTACGGAGACTTAATTAATATTGCTGACATTTTAAAAAGGAACATTTTCAATTTCTTGATTTAATAATCGTAACATAAAATGAAGAACCGTATCCCAAACATATATAATATATTTTATATTTCTATTTTAAAATAAATAACAAATTCACTTGATAATGGTTTGGATACTCTCGTATGGCTTATTATTCAACTTGGGTATTCGGTTTCGAATCCTTAAACACTTTAAGTCGACTGAGCAATGTCTGTCCTTCTGTTTGAATGCGCTACAGCGCGTCATACAGACTGAAAAAAGGACATAGTTGAAATTATTTAAAAGTATAAAATAATGTTCCCAATAAACATATATGAACATATGCCACTTCTTTCATATATTGCATTTTTGATACGACACAATAACATACAACCTCCAACTGTAGGGTGGGTGTGCGTAATAAAAACTTATTTTTATCACTAGATCTGGCAAGAAAATATAAATGTTCCACGTAACTATTGCCGATTTATTAACTATGGTAATAGCTGAAACAGTTGGCTTTAAAATGACACAAAAAATTCAGCAAAAAGTTTTCTCAAGGCTAATTTATTGAAGATTACAGTCGTAATTAAAATCAATTATACGCAACCTGGGACTATTTGAATATTATATTTAACTGACGAAACTTTACGCAGAAATTAAATTCTAGTTCATCTGAAAATATTTACAAATGTATTATTTAAAATTGGCTTAGTACTCAAGTAAAAAATCTATGTTGTGAACAAAGCTCAAAACCAAAAATCGTACATCCTGTCCCATGCAAAAGCTTTACTCTAGATGAATTTATAGACGATTTACCGTTAACGAATTTAATTTATATAAGCCATAAGCACACAAATCAATAAATGATTTTCTACAAACCTTCAGAATTAGTACAAGCAACATTTGAAGTTTATAAAAATGTCTCATAGTGAAAACATTTTTTAATAAATGAAAGCAATTTTTGATTTAAAATATATACATACATAGTATTTTAAATTTATTTAATAATCAAATAAAAATAAGCAAAATATAGTGGAAATACTTAAACTTTTCTCTTGACGAATTTGGAAAATATCTCAAGCAAGTAAACTCTCTTTTGTCATATTTAAATTGATAAAAATTTAATACAATTTCAAAACTTGTTAGTCATTATGCAAACAAAAATTCTGTTAAACTAGAACTTATTGAGAAACAAAGGTGCCTTGCGAATGTTACATGGAGGAGAGTAAGAATAGGAATTATATAGATAAAAAGTCAGTAAGAGTTACCATTTAACATTTTGTGATGTTTAATTAATAAAATAATTATCAATGAAAGAAATTAGTACTATCAGATAAACTTATCTTTATTTTATATTATGTAGAAGTTACTGTTCTGTAACTTCAAGGTTTAATTGAATAGGGAAAAATGAAGAATTTCCACCATTAAAATGGACCTTCAAATCTGCCAAAGGCTTAGCTGTAGGCGAAACTATGGAAGTTTTACTGAAAAACCCATAATTAATAACAATCATACGCAACCATGGATTATTGTAATAATTTCAAAACTATATAAAAGAATTATTGTCAATACTCGTAATACACAACCTAGGATATTTTATAAAGATATATCATAGGGAAAAACATAATTGACTAACCGTATTGAGAATTTTAAGTACCCAATGGTTTTTACTGGAAGGAATGTAAGAGTAGGAACTACGCAGACAAAGAGAGGGTAACCATAATTTACTAAAGTTTGAAGAAAGCATTTATTATCAAAGAGAATATAAATTAATAATCTTAGACAAACTTTTTATTATTTTGATGTTATATAACCATTGTTTAATTGACACCATTCAAATGACACTTTTAAATCGGCAAAACCTTATCTTTGGACAAAACTATAGAAGATTTAATGAAACTACATGGAATTAATGTGAATCATTTCCAAGCTCTTTTGCTGAATCAGTCGTAACTGCCATAACTTGCTGTAGTTTGAAGAATAAATTAATTTTCAGAGAAAATATAAATAGATACTCTTAGACAAAATTCTCATTCCTTTTGATATTATAAAAACAATACCCAAGGTTTGATTTCATAAGGCAAGAATATCACTTCTCACCATTAACATGATACCTTAAAATCTACCAAGGCTTATCTGTGGACGGAACTATAGAAGATTTGCCGAAAATACCCATAATTAATTGCAATCATACGCAACTAGGGACTATGGGAATAACTTAAAAAATTTGCGACTATTGACAAGACTTTACGACTCTTGACAAATCAATGAATTGTTCATTATACGAGTAAAACACACTGCACATTTTTAAATGTATCTCAAAGATAAAAATCAAATTGATAAATCAATGTAATTTTAGGGAAAAAATATATATATTTTAGGAAAAAATATATAAGGACAATGTGTTTTAAATTATATAGTGCTCAAATAAATATATATAAATTTTTACTTAACAAATTAGGTGGATCCTTAAAAACTCTTGCTTAAAAAATCCCAAACCAAAAATCTATCATCGAATTTTGCTATTGTTTATTTGTGAAAATTTTCTATAATTAATAAACTTGTTCATCTTTATACAAATAAGAAGTCTTCAAGTTCGCAGTGAATTTTACAAGGAGGACTATAAGAATATGGACGGCGCCCACAAATAGTCTTTAAGGGTTATACAATTTTGCTGAAATTTGGAGAATTAATAAGTTAGCCTCACAAATTTCAATTATTATTCATAGATAAAGTTCTCATTATAATGATATTCGAAGAACAATAAGCAAGGTTTAATTTAAAAAGGAGGAAAAAGCACTTCGTGCCATTTAAATGACACCATAACATCGGACAAAACTTAGCTTTAGATGAAATTACAGACGATTTACTGAAAATATACATAAGCAATAATAATCATGCGAAACCAGTGTTTATTGTAATAGTTCCAGGATTAAACAATACTTTACAGCTATTGAAAAATCAATAAATGGTTCACTGCAACCAATTAACAATTATTAACAATCATACGGAACTTTGGACATTTTAAATTGCTTTAAAATTCCAACGAAAACGTTGTCACAGAAAATAATTCTATATGATTAGTATAATCCCACTTAATATATATCATACATTAACATACATATTCTTAGCTTTAAAATGGCTCCAAAAATTCTACAAAATTGTTGCTCTAGGCGAGGCTGTAGAGGTTTCTCGACATATATCCACAATTTATATCAGTCATACGCACCCTGGGAAATTGAAATGAAAGCATCTAAAGGAAAAAACGTTATGGATAAATAAAACTTATTTTAAACAAAAATATTTACATACACAGTATTTTAAATTGATTTAAAACATAAGAAAAAATCCTGCAAATTTATGGGAAAAAATATCTTCACATTATCCTTATCCAAAATCCCTTTACTTACCTTCTGTCTCAGTCTGGAATTTAACAAAAATCCGCATCATTGATGTGAATATTTCACCATTTTCTTTTAGCATTTTCTGTAATTTCCTTAGTCCCCGAAGATTTGGACCTAAAACAACATTTGCTATCTAAGCTCCTCTAAAAAACCCACACATCATGGGATTTGTAGTAAAAATGGATTCTTAAAATAATGTTGTCTGTCATTGTTATTATTTGAAGCCATATACAAGACTGTTTTTGCTTTTACTCCTTATACCGACAGTGAAATAAACCCCTAAGTCCGTGGAAATTACAGAGATTTACACAGTTTAGTGAACTGATGATAATGGCGCTGAAGGCAATTCCCAAATATTACCCAAATCAAATATCACCACCCTTAGCCACCGAAAGCCTTAAGTCCAAACTCTTTCCACTAAGTCAAATATTCGTTAATGCAAAATAACAGAAATGTGTAGAAATTCAGTTCCAAAGAAAACTACAACAAAAGTGAATCTGTTTTGGTTAGAACGAAAGCAAAGAAAAAAAACGAACTATGCTAATATAAGAACATTAAGCATTATTTGCTTATGTCTTAACCGTTTCAGGCCATTTACCCAACCAAGCTTTGCAAGCAACCTTCGACCTCGTGCCGGACTTTTACGACTTCCAAGTCCTGGGGGTGGCTCCTTCTGAAGGCGAAATAAAAGTTGTTTGCTTTTTGGTTTTTATATCTTTCACACATATGCTTTAGGACCAGGGCAAAGACGACGAGACGGAAAGGGATGGCATTAACAGATTTTGTTGCTGTTTTTATAGACATTACCCGCATTCCTTGGAGGTTATTATTTTAATATTTTCCTTTAGCTTTGCTCGACTAAAGGATTTGTTGCACAACGGCAACTACAACATGTCCCAGATTCATGCTTTCAATTTCTTTCTCTATACACGAGTATATATGAAAGCAACAGCAGACCAAGAAGTTTCAATTTCACTCGGGGGGGGGGGGGGGCTCTGCCTCGTAACTCCCCCAGAAATGAAAAATAAAGAAACACTTTATACATAACATAGCATATATTGTATACAAGTCTATAGCTGTGGATCATATTACCCTTTGCATTTTTCGCCTGTGGCGACGGCTGTTGTTAAAATGCTGTTTGAGCTGTTACTTCCGGTTAAATGTGTGAACAATTATTTTCGTTTTTTTGTATTTCTGTTTCGTATCGTTACGAGACTTTCATTGTTCTTAGCATGTTGCTTATGGTGGACGAAATTCGTTTACCTCCTCCGCCTACGCCACCTCCCCCTAATATCCTTTATTTCCTTGTGAAAGAACTTAATTTCATGGAAAAGTAGCAATTTTCCCAAAACCAAAAAAGCAAAAAATAAAACAAACGAAATCTTTATACGTATGTATTAAACACAAACAATAATTAAGGCAAATGTTTTTCGAAAATTGTTCTTGCTTTAGGCGAGAACTTAACTTTTGTTATTGTTAATTTGGGAAAATGTAATACAATTTGAAAACTTGGCAAACATTATGCAAATAGCATGCTTTTAAATTAAAACTTATGGAGAAAAGTAAATGTTTAGAGAATTTGAGATGTATACAAGTAAGAATACCAAAGAAGCAGTTATATAGTCTGTAAAATTTACCATAATGCTGCTGAAGCTTGAAGAATGAATTTAATTATCAAAGAAAATAATTATTTATTAATTAAAATAAATATTCATAAATAAACTTCTCATTACAGTGAGATTAGAGAACAATAATCAAGGTTTCATTTCGAAGGAGAAAAGAGCACTTCTCACCTTTAAAATGGCACCTTAAAGTCTGCCAAAGCTTAGCTGTAGACGAAGATATGGAGGATTTAATGAAAATACCCATAATTAATAATATTCATACGCAACCATGGACAAGTTGTAATTATTTCATAAATTAAACAATACTCTAACGAAAATGTAACAAAAACAATAGGGAAAGATAACTATGCCCAAAGAAGCAATACTAAACAAGATTAACAACAGAATTACAAATTTTTGTTATTAAATTAAGACCAAGAAATACTATATGAAAATCTGCTACAAATAATAAATATATGAAAATAGTAAAAAAAGTTTTTGAGTTTAAATTAAAATCTACATCTTTTCAAATGAAATGCTAAACTGCATAATAATTACCTATTATTATTTGAGCTTGGATAAATAATTATTTAACAAAAAAAATTAGCCATTAAATCAATAAAACTCTTTATTAAATGACAAAGAAATCATTGAGGAATGAACTATGTCATTTAGCAAGGAAAATGGAGCACTTCTCACCTTTAAAATGACACCTTAAACTATGTCAAAGCTTAGCTGTAAACGAAGATATGGATGATTTTATGAAAATACCCATAATTAATAATAGTCATGCGCAGCCATGGACAATTTGTAATTATTTCAAAATTAAACAATACTCTAACGAAAAAGCAACAGAAACAATAGGAAATGATAATTATGCCCAATGAAGCAATACTTCACAAGATTAAAAACAGATTGAGAAAATTTTTTTATTAATTTAGGACCAAGAAATAAAATATAAAAAGCTCCTACAAATAATATATGAAAATATTAAAAAAAAAACTTTTGAACGTAAACTAAAATGTTTTTTTTTTTCGCAAATTGCATGCTGAACTGCATACTAATTATGAATTATTATTTGAGCTCAAAATATAATTATTTTTATTAAAAAATAGGCATTAAATAAAAAACTCTTTATTAAATGCCAAAACAAATCAGTGAGCAGTGAACTATTTCATTTAATAAAAAAATAACCATTAAATAAAAAACTCTTTATTAAATGACAAAAAAATAAGTGAGAAATGAACTATTTCATTTAACATGGAGAAAACAGCACTTCTTACCTTTAAAATGACACCTTAAACTCTGCCAAAACTTAGCTGTAGACGAAACTATGGAATATTTAATGAAAATACCCATAATTAATAGTAGTCATACGCAACCATGGACAATTTGAAAATATTTCAAAATTAACCAATACTCTAACGAAGAGCTGAATTTTTTTGACGGAATAACCACAGCTAAACCTCGCTGAATGATCGCAGTAGCATTCTTGAAATAGCTATACAATGAGCTAAGCTGTCAAGTAATTGTATTTGCTTCACCTTTTTTAAAAAACTTTGCGTTCTAAAATAGATAATAAAGGTAAAGATGGTCTAAAGCTAGCATAATATCCTAATAACAAATCCGAAATAAAAACAAACGAAAATACAATATAATAGAAATATTTAATAATTAAACAAGATCTTATCGAAAAGGTAGCATCAAAAATAAGAAAATAATTCAATACTTAATGCAGCAATGTTTAAATTCAAGGCACTATAAATAGTTACAGAATTAATAATAGTCATACGCAACCATGGACCTACTCGTTTTTAATAATATCAAAATACTCCTTTGGAGAATCCAATACAAAAAAGGTACAAATAATAAAAATATATTAAAATTAAAAAAGGCAATTTTTAATTTAAATGGAAACAAGTTTTTTTTCCAAAATAACTATCTAATAATAGGCATATTATTTTTCAACATAATATTGACGTTAATGAAGAGATAAAATCTTAATGGAAAAAATAAAGTAATTCTTGCCTCTAAAATGACACCAAACTCACTGCCAAGGCTTAGCTCTATACCAAACTACGGAGGATTTGCTGGGAATATCCATAATTAATAACAGTCATACGCAACCCTATCCAATATAATTATTTAATAAATAAACAACATTTTGCTGAAAAAATAACAAAAAAATAAAAAGCCATTAATTGCCAATTCACAATATAGTTTGTAAAATTATTAAAATTTTTAAAAACAATCTACACGATTATTTTTTGTCTACCAATATTATTGTCTCTGTCAACGTTGCAAGGCAAAAATTGTATGTTCACATGGTTGTAAGTACACAGGGTTGAATTAATCGATGCTAATAAAATTTGTGAAATTTTCAAAGAATATAGGAGATTATTTTAGATATACATTTTTTCTCCTTCTTCTTTCTAAATATTTAAGTCTTTTTTTGTAAATCTCAAATATGCATGAGCAACTGCATTGCAGAATAGGTATAACTTCTTTATTTTCCTTTGGATTTGCCCTTCAGATACGCTATTTATTTTAATTACTTTGTCTCACATTTTTCTGAGCTAAGCTCTGCTATAGAAAAGTTTAACAAAAAATAATTTTATTCAAAATTTTATATAAATTCAAATTTTCGTAGGAATTGAAAATTTCATAGCAATTGCAATTTTATTTAAAGTTTCATAGAAATTGCATTTTAATTTAAAATTTCATAGAAATTACAATTGAAAATTTCATAGAAATTGCAATTGAATATTTCATAGAATTTGCAAATTTATACATAATTTTATCCAATCACACTTTTATAAATATGTTCTACAAAATTTACGAAATTGTATTTTTCTAGAAAATCTGTCCTAAATTAATATTTTCTGCAAATTTCATCCAAAATTTTATATTTTTTGTAAATATAGTGGAAATTGATTTTTTAGAGACAATTTCAGCAAATTTAATTTTTATAATAAATTTAATAGAAATTGAATTTTTATAGAAAATTTTTTAAATATTTGTCGTGAAAATTGTATTTTTCTAAAACTAAAAAAAGTTATTGAAAATATGTATTTTTTCTAGAAAATTATGCAAAATTAAGTTTCTCTAGCAAATTTCGTTGAAATTGCATATTAATAGAACATTTCTTAGACTTTTAATTTCTCCACAAAAATTCGTTGATATTGAATTTTTTCTTTGAAATGTTCTCAAAGTTGAATATTTGCAGAAAATTTCCATTGAAAATTTCATAGAAATTTAAAATTTCATAGAATCTGAAATTTTATTGAGTTTCAATTTTATGAAAATTTTTTATAGAATTTGCTAATTTATAGACAAATTTTATCGAATCGCACTTTTATAATAATATCCTTCAAAGTTGACGAAATTGTATTTTTCTATAAAATCTGTCCTAAATTAATATTTTCTTGCAAATTTCATCAAAATTTATTGTAAATATAGCGGAAATTGTATTCTTATAGACAATTTGAGCAAATTTAATTTATTTAATAAATTTAATAAAAACCGAATTTTTATAGAACATTTTTTCAAAATTGTTTTTTTTTGCACATTTCTAGAAAATTTGTTAGGAATTAAAATTTTCTACAAAATGAATCTGATATTGAATTTTTTGCATTTCTTGCAAATTTCATCAAAATTTATTGTAAATATAGTGGAAATTGCGTTTTTATAGACAATTTGAGCAAATCTAATTTTAATAATAAATTTAATAGAAACCGAATTTTTATAGAACAATTTTTCAAAATTGGTCGTGTAATTTTTTTTTTGTGAAAATAAAAAAAATATATTTCCTTTTAAATTGCATTTTCCCATGAAATTTCGTCAAAATTATTTTTTTAGACATTTTTCGAAAATACGTTTTTATTGAATTTTTTTTTTCTAGAAAATTATGCAAATTTGAATTTTTCTAGAAAACTTTGTTGAAATTGCACATTTCTAGAAAATTTGTTAGAAATTAAATTTTTCTACAAAATTTCGTTGATAT
Organism: Eudasyphora cyanicolor; assembly: GCA_963930755.1. NCBI lineage: Eukaryota > Metazoa > Arthropoda > Insecta > Diptera > Muscidae > Eudasyphora > Eudasyphora cyanicolor. The sequence continues at coordinate 29,692,738 of OZ005737.1, read as the reverse complement.
TGATTTTTTTTTTAAAATTTATTCGAAGTTTAATTTTTGCAGAAAATATCCATTACAAAGTTTCATAGAAATTGCAATATTTATCAAAAATTTCATAGAAATTGCAATTTTATTGAAAATTTATTAGAATTTGCTAATTTAAACTCAATTTTATCGATTCGCACTTTTATAATTATGACATTCAAAATTGACGAAACTGTTTTTTCCAGAAAATGTGTCTTAAATTAATACTTTCTTGCAAATTTCATCAGAATTGTATATGTTTTGTAAATATAGCGGAAATTGCATTCTTATAAACAATTTGACCAAATTAAATTTTTATAATAAATTTAATAGAAATCGAATTTTTATAGAAATTTTTTTCAAAATTGGTCCTGAAAATTTTATTTTTCTAAAATTTTAAAAAAAATAAAAAAAACTTTTTAAAAATTGCATTTTCCTTTAAAATATTCTCAAAATTAAATTTTCTGGAAATTTTGTATAAAATTAATTTTTATTGAAAATTTATACTTTTCTAGGAAATTATGCAAAATTTAATTTTTCTAGAAAATTTCGTTGAATTTGCATATTTCTAGAAAATTTCGTTGATATTGAATTTTTCTTGGATTTATTTGAAGTTAATTTTTTGCAGAAAATTTCCATTGAAAATTCATAGAAATTGCAATTTTATTGAAAATTTCATTGAAGTTGCAATTTTATTGAAAATTTCATTGAAGTTGCAATTTTGTCGAAAATTTCATTGAATTTGCTACTTTATTGAAAATTTCATAGAATTAGCTTATTTATAGAAAAATTTATCGAATCGCACTTTCATAATTATGCCTTTCAAAATTGACGAAATTTTATTTTTATAGAAAATCGGTCCTGAAAAAAAAGGAAATAGAATTTTTTAAAATTGAATTTTCCTATAAAATTTCATCAAAAATCACTTTTGTCAAAATTTTGTCGAAAATAAATTTTTATTCAAATTTTTATTTTACTAGAAAATTATGCAAAATTTAATTTTTCGAGAAAATTTCGTTGAAATTGCATATTTCTAGAAAATTTAAATTTATTCAAAGTAAAATTTTTGCAGAAAATTTCCATTGAAAATTTCATAGAAATTGAAATTTTTATTGAAAATTTGAACAAATTTAATTTTTATAATAAATTTCATAGAAATCGAATTTTTATACAAAGTTTTTTCAAATTGGTAGTGAATTTTTATCGAATCGCACTTTCATAATTATGCCCTTCAAAATTGACGAAATTTTATTTTTATAGAAAATCGATCCTCAAAAAAGGAAATAGATTTTTTTAAAATTGCATTTTCCTATAAAATTTCATCAAAAATCACTTTTTTTCAAAATTTTGTCGAAAATAAATTTTTATTTTTCTAGAAAATTATGCAAAATTTAATTTTTCTAGAAAATTTCGTTGAAATTGCATATTTCTAGAAAATTTAAATTTATTCAAAGTAAAATTTTTGCAGAAAATTTCCATTGAAAATTTCATAGAAATTGCAATTTTTATTGAAAATCTGATAATAAATATATGATATAATAAATTTCATAGAAATCGAATTTTTATAGAAAGATTTTTCAAATAGGTAGTGAAAATTTTATTTTTTCAATAATTAATAAAATAAATAATTTTTTTTAAAAATTGCATTTTCCTTTTCCATTTGAGAACATAGATGACATTTTTTGAAAATTTTGTCGAAAATAAATTTTTATTTAAATTACAAAAAATTTTCAAGAAAACTTCGTTGAAATTACATATTTCTAGAAAATGTCTTAGAAATTAAATTTTTCTAGATAATTTTCTTGATTTTGATTTTTTTTTTTAAATTTATTCGAAGTTTAATTTTTGCAGAAAATGTCCTTCAGAGATTTAGATTTTTCTTGAAAATTACGTCAAAATTAATTTCTTTTTAGAAAATTTTGTTGAAACGTTTCTAGACAAATTTCTTCGAAATTAAATTTTTCTAAAAAATGTTCTTTGATATTGGGCGTATTAGTGGCTACTGATATCCAGTTAAAGCTTTTTAACTGGATATTGTCTTGGTTTTTAACAGGATATTTTCTAAAATATTGCAATTTCGTCAACATTTTCAAGAAAAGATGAAAATTTAATTTCAACAAATTTTTTAGAGAAATTAAATTTTAAGAAAATTTTCTAGAGGAATGCACTTCAACTATTTTTCAAGAAAAATGTAAATTTCAAAAAAAAAAAAAAATTGCAGAAAAATTTTGTTTGCGACGAAATGTTCAAGAAAAACTCAATTTCAACGAAGTTTTGTAGAGAAATTAGATTTCAACAACACTTTTTAGAAACATACAGATTTTAAAGAATTTTATAAAAAAATGCAGATTACAAGAATCTGTGTAGAAAACTACAAATCTGAAGGATTTTTCTAGAATAATGCAAATCTGAAGAAATTTTCTATTTAAAGGAATATTTCTTTCATCCAATATAAATTTTTCAGGTGATTTTTTCGTGAAACTCGGCATACACGAATTAAATATAAACGAACATCAAATCATTACATTCCATATAGGACGGGCAGGACAATTCCTGCTGGGATCGGGGCCATACAAATTGCGCAGATGTTATTTTTTATTATTTTAATATTATTGAAAATTTAAGATTTAATTTTAATTGATTTGTTTTCTATCAGAAATCAAAAATGGCCCCAAAAAATAATCGAAATTTTTGAAAATTTAAGAAATCATACACAAATTTAATTGAATATAAAATAGTAGACCGACCATCTTTAATATAACTCCTCAATAAATTGTGACAGGAAAACAAAATGGCGTTGTGTATTAATTAAAGGAATGAGCTGTAATTCTTAGCTTCAAAATGACGCTTTAAATTTTCTTAAAGCTTTGCTGTAGACGAAACTATAGAAGATTTGCCGAAAATGCCCACAATTAATAACAGTCATACGCATCCTTGGACACATTTTTAGTATTTCAAGAAAGACTAGCAATAAAGCTAGAACTAATTAAAATAAAGTTTCTGCTTATGGCAGCAATGCTAAAGAAATAATAAGACAGAAAGAAATATTGAGTTGTATTGTTAATAAAAAATTGAATGGGGAAATATAAGCAAAAAATGGGGAAATATAAGCAAAAAATATTTTTTCATTCATTATTAAAATACCAGTCGACAGTTATTATATATCAATCACTTTTTTCATTCTTTGTTCATGAACAAATTCTTCAAATATGTTGTTTACATTTGAATTGCTTCAGCAATTAATATAAATGTTACCAATTTTTTGTGTTTCATATCATAAAAATCATTCAAGTGGAAAAAACATTTAACCTGAACACTTATTTATTCGGAGCAATCTATTTAATTATTATTTATTTGCGTTCTGTCAAAAACATCTTTCTAACATATTATCTACATTTTTCTATTCTTTTTTCTTTCTGTAGTGCGAACCGGGTCTGGGTGCCAGCGTGATGTACAATCTTCTTTACAATAAACCGCAAAAACTTATGTTATTAGCCGGTTGCAGTACGGTCTGCACAACTGTGGCCGAAGCCGCAAAAATGTGGAATCTTATTGTGGTATGTATGGGAAAAAACAAGAATACAATTTTAATTTATAGTTTAGTTTTAAGATTACACAGAAAACATTTTTATTATAAAAAGAAAAAAAGAGGCCTTTGATCCGAAGAAATTTTGAATTATTTTTCCGCCAACAGAAATGTTTTTTTGAAAAACAAGGAAGTTATCTTAAATTCAAAAAAAATCGTATATTAAATACAGTGAAAAGTTTAATAAATATACAGATTATTTGAAGAATATTTACATATTTGATAATAAATAATATCCTATATAGAATCATTCGATAAACATATTTTTTGCAGTGTATGAATCAAAAAAGTAATATACTCATCTTTGTCTGAGCAAAATGGAAGACATGTATGTATATACCAATAAATGAAAAGTATACTATAATTTATTGAATACCGTTTATGATTTACTACGATTTTCTTGAATATGGTCATGTGGAAGAAATCGTGACAAAATGCAATAGAAACTATAGAAAATAGAAATAAATCGCAATGGCAGCAAATAGTCATAACAATGAATCGAAAGAATTGAATGGATTGACTGAATTGAAGTAAAATAAACCAAATAATTTATATTCTTTTGGTAACAAACGAGGTAGGGATGAGAAGTTTATGCTTGATATAAAAAAATTGATTGATTGCTTTGAAGGAAATCAAGGTTAGGCAAAAATAACTTCAAGGTTACACAGACAACACATGTCATGAATTTTTTTTTTTTCAGTAGAAAGAGTATATGATTTCCAAGAAAAACGTACTATAGTATAATAGGGTGATCCAACCATAATGCACGATGTTAACAGTGAGTCACACGTGGCGACCGTTGGCGAGCATTTGGACAATATTTTGTTTCACACATAATTGACATAGATCCTTCTATCATAATAAAAAATATTATGATATTTCTCTGAAAACTTTTTGTTTTATTGATAGTTAATCATTCTGCATAATTAATCATTAGAGACACAAATTGTTTGGAGCGTTTATAGCAAAAGATTTCCTCGATCCGCAGTTAAAACATTCGACATCGATTGATATATTCACCGCAGAGCTACGCTGTACTGGAAAGGAAACTATGGCCAATTTTCTAAATAATTCCATAATTAATAACAGTCATACGCCACCTGTGTATCGAGTAGGAAATTTAAGAATTGGACATGGCTCAAGAGTCATTTATTAAACGACAAGCAGATTTCAAGATGAACTATTTTTATACGCCTTCCATAAAATTTTTGACGAGAATCCATAACTTTTACAACATCAGAAAATATTTGCAAATTCCAAAAAATTTTGCTCACTTGAAAATAAATCAGTTCTTATATTTCCTTTTCTCCCAATGATTGTTCTCAAAAAACATTTTTCTTGTAGAAGTTATTGACACTCATTTATTAACGACAGCATCGCTCTTAAGGAAACTATCTCCTATTTTCTAAATAATTCCATAATTAATAATAGTCATACGCCACCTGAGTACAGCGAAGGAAATTAAGAAACTGCAAATGAATTATAAGTCATTTATAAATCAACAAACTGATTTCAATATGAACATTTTCTAGATTTCTTCCTCATTTTTTTTCTTATTTCTTTATAAATCTATAATTAATAGTAGTCATACGCCACCGTGTTCTTCTTCATTATTTGCCTATCCGTATTCGGACCTTGGCGATCATATAACTAGTACAATTGATAATAACATATGTATTATAAAATATATTTAATATTACATTCAGCATAGATGAGTTGTCTATTCTTGGCAGCATTAAGAAGACTTCGTTCATTTGGCTGTTTTGTCCAATCTTGAATATTTTCTAGCCAAGAAATCACTCTTTTCCTTATGGATCGTTTTCCTTAGGTTTTACTTTTGAGAATGTTGAATGACAAACTTATTTCACTGTCAACAATTTTTATTCGTCGAAATTTTGTATTTATAGAAAATTTCGTCGAAATTTTGTATTTATAGAAAATTTTTATAAATTTCGTATTTATAGAAAATTCCTACGAAATTTTGTATTTATAGAAAATTTCTTAGAATTTTTGTATATATAGAAAATTTCTTAGAATTTTTGTATTTATAGAAAATTTTGTTTTTATAGAAAATTTCGTCGAAATTTTGTTTTTATAGAAAATTTCGTCGAAATTTTGTATTTATAGAAAATTTCGTCGAAATTTTGTATTTATAGAAATTTTGTATTTATAGAAAATTTCGTCGAAATTTTGTATTTATAGAAAATTTCGTCGAAATCTTGTATTTATAGAAAATTTCGTCGAAATCTTGTATTTATAGAAAATTTCGTCGAAATTTTGTATTTATAGAAAATTTCGTCGAAATTTTGTATTTATAGAAAATTTCGACGAAATTTTGTATTTATAGAAAATTTCGACGAAATTTTGTATTTATAGAAAATTTCGTCGAAATTTTGTATTTATAGAAAATTTCGTCGAAATTTTGTATTTATAGAAAATTTCGTCGAAATTTTGTATTTATAGAAAATTTCGTCGAAATTTTGTATTTATACAAAATTTCGTCGAAATTTTGTATTTATAGAAAATTTCGTCGAAATTTTGTATGTATAGAAAATTTCGTCGAAATTTTGTATGTATAGAAAATTTCGTCGAAATTTTGTATGTATAGAAAATTTCGTCGAAATTTTGTATGTATAGAAAATTTCGTCGAAATTTTGTATGTATAGAAAATTTCGTCGAAATTTTGTATGTATAGAAAATTTCGTCGAAATTTTGTATGTATAGAAAATTTCGTCGAAAAATTTCAGGGAAATTTTGTATTTATAGAAAATTTCTCACAAATTTATATATTTCTTAGAAATTTTGTACTTATAGAAAATTCCTTAGAAATTTTGTATTTATAGAAAATTTCTTAGAAATTTTGTATTTGTAGAAAATTTCTTAGACATTTTGTATTTATAGAAAATTACTTAGAAATTTTGTATTTATAGAAAATTTCTTACAAATTTTGTATTTGTAGAAAATTTCTTAGAAATTTTGTATTTATAGAAAATTTCTCAGAAATTTTGTATTTATAGAAAATTTCTTAGATATTTTGTATTTATAGAAAATTTGTTAGAAATTTTGTATTTATAGAAAATTTCTTAGACATTTTGTATTTATAGAAAATATATAGAAAATTTCGTCGAAATTTTGTATTTATAGAAAATTTCGTCGAAATTTTGTACTTATAGAAAATTTCTGACATATTTTGTATTTATAGAAAATTTCTTAGAAATTTTGTATTTGTAGAAAAGTTCTTAGAAATTTTGTACTTATAGAAAATTTCTTAGAAATTTTGTATTTGTAGAAAAGTTCTTAGAAATTTTGTATTTATAGAAAATTTCTTAAAAATTTTGTATTTATAGAAAATTTCTTAGAAATTTTGTATTTATAGAAACTTTCTTAGAAATTTTGTATTTATATATAAACATTTCTTAGAAATTTTGTATTTATAGAAAATTTCGTCGGTTTTGTATTTATAGAAAATTTCGTCGAAATTTTGTATTTATAGAAAATTTCGTCGAAGTTTTGTATTTATAGAAAATTTCGTCGAAATTTTGTATTTATAGAAAATTTATAGAAAATTTCGTCGAAATTTTGTATTTATAGAAAATTTCTGAGAAATTTTGTATTTATAGAAAATTTCTGAAAAATTGTGTATTTATAGAAAATTTCTGAGAAATTTTGTATTTTCAGAAAATTTCTGAGAAATTTTGTATTTATAGAAAATTTCGTCGAAATTTTGTATTTATAGAAAATTTCTGACATATTTTGTATTTATAGAAAATTTCTGAGAAATTTTGTATTTATAGAAAATTTCTGAGAAATTTTTTATTTATAGAAAATTTCTTAGAAATTTAGTATTTATAGAAAATTTCTTAGAAATTTTGTATTTATAGAAAATTTCTTAGAAATTTTGTATTTATAGAAAATTTCTTAGAAATTTTGTATTTATAGAAAATTTCTTAGAAATTTTGTATTTATAGAAAATTTCTTAGAAATTTTGTATTTATAGAAAATTTCTTAAAAATTTTGTATTTATAGAAAATTTCTTAGAAATTTTGTATTTATAGAAAATTTCTTAGAAATTTTGTATTTATAGAAAATTTCTTAGAAATTTTGTATTTGTAGAAAAGTTCATAGATATTTTGTATTTATATAAAATTTCTGAGAAATTTTGTTTTTATAGAAAATTTCTTTTTTATTCCAAATTGTTTTTTCTTTAAAAATATTTGTCTTATATTTCAAAGCGATAGCTCCGATCTGAAGGAAACTGTAGCCAGTTTTCTAAATAAATAATTAATTAATAATAGCCGTGAATTTTAGGCAAAAACAAGTAGGTTCCCATATTTAATTTTTATTTCAAAATGTTTTCTTTAAAAACATTTTTCTTAAATTTCAAAGCAACTGCGCCTATCTAAAGAAAACTGTAGCCAATTTTCAAAATAAATAAATAATTAATAATAGTCATACGCCACCGGTGCACAGTGTCGAAAAATTATATTGTTTATGGAAAAAGTGTTCCGCTTAATATGTTTATGATATTAAGGTTCCATCCTGCTGTATCCCAATTTATAAAACTCCCCTCCGTCCCCTCGCACCACGCCAATATTCAACAAATATTCGTATTTCATAGTTCTCAATGATTATCTATAATTTAAGGAAACAGCAACTTCTTCGGTGTCTTCACGAATCCTAAAGGAGATACGAGTGCACGTGAAAATCTTCATAGGATTTGAAGATAAGTAACAACAAACGACAACAGAAGGAAAACTTTTAACACTTTCCTTTGTTTACCGAAAAACTGACAGACTCCGCCACAGCCATTTGAAGCAAACTCATACAATGTCCTGTCCACTTCAGCTACGCCATAAAGGTATGAGCAGTATGCTGGAGTGTTGATCCTTTGAGAAAGGTGTACCTTCTGCTTTACACTGATTGTTATTGTCTAAGTATGAGTAGTTGTTGGTCTTGTGTGTGTTTCTATACGTATATTGTGAGTTGTTTACCTCTCGCCAAAAACTTTTACATACAAAACACAATAGATTTTAAGTGTTTATGTCCCTTGTATCCTACAGCAGCTTCAGCTTCACCTTAATCCAACCACCTACCTCTCCCACCTCTTCTCGTCCTTTTCTTCCCTTTTTTTGCCTTAAAAGTTTAAGAGATACTAAACTGTATCTCACCATTGTAGTCTGCGTTAAGTAAACCCTACAATAGTTCTGATGGTTTTTTGGGGGAAGGGGCGTGGTTGCGGTTGGAAGGTTCTTGTGAGTAGGAAAACTATGCTAGGACTTTTCTAAGGATGGCACGGAGCGTTGCCTGAGCATTCATGTTCGCACTCATAACCTGACACAAGTTCTTCGTACTTCAGCGGGAAAGAGTAGCAGAACAAAATATGAAGTTCTGGCTGAAGTGGTTGTTTGTATGGAATTTTTGTTTTCTTAAGAGTGCTTACTTTCTGAAAAACTAATTTAGAAAAGTACCAAAGAATTGAAGTAAACGGGGAGATGGTGGAGGGAGCTTCCAAACACACGCACGTATGTTTTTGATGCGCCCACACACCCCAAGAAATATTTTCTCAAGTTAATAAAGAATAATAGGGATATTTATGAAAGGAGGAAATACAGTGGTTACTGGTGTTATAAATTCTTATAAATACAGAAAACTACACAGGAGCCAAAACTTGCTACCAAATAGAAATTTGGATATGACCTGAAGTCTGCCAGTATAGGGAGAGTTTTATAAAAACATTAAAATCCTCTAATGATATTCTCATTGTCAAAGGTGGCGTATAACTACTATTAATTATACTTGGTCTGTCACTGGTGGCGTATGACTTTTATTAATTTGAAATATTTTGGAAAATAGGGAATACAATAAATTAATCACACGCAGATCAACAAATTTAATGCCTAGCCAACATTAAAATCCTCTAATGATATTCTCATGGTCAACAGTAGCGTATGACTATTATTAAATAGATTTGGCCTGTTACTGGTGGCGTATGACTTTTATTAATTCGAAGTATTTGGGAAAATAGGGAATACAATGAATTAATCACAATACAGATCAACAAATTTAATGTCATTGTGAATGTTGCATTTTTCAGCATTAGAGGAAAATACAGAACTAATGGATTATAGTTTCTCGTTTTAAAAACATTAAACAGTATGGTACTCTCTTTGTCAAATGTGGCGTATGGCTATTATTCATTCTATGTGAAGTGTCAGTGGTGGCGTATGACTACTATAAATTCTAAGTATTTTGGAAAATACCAAATAAATTTAAATAAACTCTATGCAGAGCTTTAAATTTAATCTCATTGTGCTTAGATTAACCAGCGTTAGAGGCAAATATACGGATATTAGAAAATTCCAAATTCCCTTATATTATAATATAATTTGGTACAATTTGACAGAACGGTTATGTAAATATTGATCAATTCTTTGTAAGACAATATGCAAATTTAATTAATCTAAAATACTAAATTTGAAGACATTGAAATGATTATAACTGAAATAGTTGAGAAACGATTTTCTTATGAATTTACCAATTTATTTGGTGATACCAAATGTAATGTAAATCCCTTTTGAGTCACTGTTTCTCTTGTGCAGGGATGTGAAATAACGTTTAGATAAATATATACGTAAATAAAAATAAAAAAGGAAAACAAATCAAACCAAATCCATTTTGTAAATGAAAAACTATAAATTTGCTATCCATGATATTACGATATCTACGACTGTTTTTAAATGGTACCATATTATTTAAAATTTGTTTCTTTTCTTCTTTTTTTATCTGCTCCTCTTTCTCTCTGCAGCTTTGTTATGGCGCCTCATCACCCGCTTTATCGGATCGCAGCCGCTTTCCCACATTATTTCGTACTCATCCCTCGGCCACCGTTCATAATCCCACTAGAATTAAGTTAATGAAGAAATTCGGTTGGTCACGTGTTGCCATTCTACAGCAAGCGGAGGAAGTTTTTATATCGGTGAGTAGATACTTATACTATATATATATTATATGTATAAATAGTAAAATAATGGAATTTGCTTACATTTATAAGAAACTCGGGAATGTCAGAATTTTGTTTTATTGGGAAAGGAAGAACTTAAATTATATATTAATTGGATTATTGAATTTCAGAGGATGAACTGCAATAACCTCGAAAGCCTCGTGTAACGATAGAAATGATTTTTCCAAAAATATTTCTTAACAAATATCCTAACGTGAACGAAAAATAACCTTAACTTGGTAAAAAATCGAGAATTTTTTTAGATTTCGCGGCCTAAGAGTGTAAAGGCGCTAAGTCAAATATTTAAAATTTTACAGGAGAGGCAAAATACTTGCTGTATATGAATGTTTTTATAAAGAGAATATGGACTTAGCGCTTTTACGATTCAGCTTTTAAAGATGACAAAGCATGATTTTTTTGACTTTTTGTTTTCAAATCGATGTATATCCAACTTATCTTACGTTCCGCTTCAAAAAATACATTTTGGAAAAAAGTGGACTTAGCGCCTTTTTCACTCTTAGGTCGCGATTTAATTTTTTTAAAAATTTTAGATTTTTTAAAGATTTAATTTTTTTTAAAAAAATCGTGAAGAAATCCTAGAAATTTATTTTTCTTCCAAAATCGTGCATTTATTAGAAATTAAATTGTCTTAAAATATTGCAAAAATAACATATATTTCAAATTTGTAAAAAAACAAATTGAATTTCCTTTAAAATTGTGTTTTTCTTACAATATAACATTCATAGAATAATCGTCCATTTTATACAAATTTAATTTTCTTTACAAATCGTGGAATTTTTAGAAACTGAATTGTCTTTGATAGTCGTTTAATTTTTAGAAATTCAGTTTTCTGTACTATGTAATAGATTTTTCGAATTTGTAAATCTTAAAAAATCTTTGGATTTTTAGAAATTTAATTTTACGTATTTAATAATCGTGGATTTTATTAAGAACATTTAATCTCTAATATATTTAAAAAAAAAATCAAACCTCTATGAAAATTAAATCTCAAAGAAATTCACGTTTTTTAAGAAAATATCCAAAAATTCTTCATTTTCGAAAAAAAATAAAAATCGTTTTTGTAAAAAAACTCTAAAAATCCAAGATTTTTAGAAATATAATCTCTAAAAAATCTTACAAATCCACAATTTTTTCAAAATATTTAATTTTTCTCAAAATCCACGAATTTAAAAAAATGAATTTCTAACAGAGCGCCCCAGTAGGTGAATAGGTAGCGTGCTCGCCTATGAGTTTGGGGGTCGTGGGTTCGACTCCCACCAGAGGCTCTAGTCTGGTTAGCCACATGGTCTTTGTACCTCGGCTTTTCTATGTATTGTAATTCATATAAATAAAATAAATTAATAAATTTCTAACAAATAAAACTTTTCCATAAAATTTAAAATTCTTAAAAATTTTTCAAATTTAAAAAAATAAAATTTCTAACAAAATTTAAAACACACGATTTCTTGAGAAAATTAATTTTTAAAAAAATTTAGAAAATGAAAAACTTTAAAAAATCCAACACCTTCGATAATTCCACAATTTTAAAATTAAAAAAAATCCAAAAAATTATATCCTCCGATTATATTCATGATTTTCTAAGAAAATTAAAACACTAAGCATTAATGATTTCTTTAAAAAAAATTAAATGTGTTAAAAAACTAATGATTTTTTAAGAAAATTTTTTTTTAAAAAAACTAAGATATTTTGGAAAAAAATTTTAAGAAAATTTAGTCTCTTTGAAAAATAAGGATTACATTTAAAAAATTCTAAAACATTATGTCCTCAAAAATCCATATTTTTACGAATTTTAAATTTGAAAAAATCCTCAATTTATAAGGATTTTTTTCAAAATCCATAATTTTTTAAGAATCTTAGATTTTTATTGAATTTAACTTAATTAAACCATTAAAAAATTCAAGATTTTTTAAGAATTTAAAAAGACAAAAATTTTTAAGGATGAAATCTATAAAAAAAATTGAAGATTTTAAGGGAAATCAAATATGTTACAAATTTAAAATTCTTAAAAATTTTACAAATTTAAAAAAAATTAAATTTCTAACAAAATTTTTTTCTAACGGTTAAAAAAATAATTTTCTAACATATCCACCATTTTTAAGAAAATTAAAACACACGATTTCTTGAGAAAATTATTTTTTTAAAACATGTAGAAAATGAAAAACTTTAAAAAATCCAATACCTTCGATAATTCCACAATTTTAAAATTAAAAAAAAAATCCAAAAAATTATATCCTCTGATTATATTCATGATTTTCTAAGAAAATTAAAACACTAAACATTAATGATTTCTTTAAAAAAAAATTAAATGTGTTAAAAAACTAATGATTTTGTAAGAAAATTTTATTTCTTAAAAAAACTAAGATATTTTGGAAAAACCAAACCTCTAAATATTCAAAAAATTTTAAGAAAATTTAGTCTCTTTGAAAAATAAGGATTAAATTTAAAAAATTCTAAAACATTATGTCCTCAAAAATCAATATTTTTACGAATTTTAAATTTGAAAAAATCCTCAATTTAAAAGGATTTTTTTCAAAATCCATAATTTTTTAAGAATCATAGATTATTATTGAATTTAACAATTAAACCACTAAAAATTCAAGATTTTTTAAGAATTTAAAAAGGCAAAAATTTTAAAAAATGAAATCTATAAAAAAATTGAAGATTTTAAGGGAAATCAAATCTGTTACAAATCTTTTATTATTAACAAAATTTGTTAATAATCGTACATGCACCAAAAGTTGGTGCATGTACGAGGGACGATGTTTACTGAATTGTCTTTTTTTGAAGATATGCGCTTTTAGCAAACAGTTCTCGACTGAAGTAATCGTTGTAATAAGGATATTGATAATGAGAGTTTGGTGGCTCCCGAAACAGATCGGTCTATCCAACCATTACAACCGCCCCCAATACATGTCACTTGCTTCTTCTTTAATTTTTAACAAAGTTGTTTTCATATACTGAAAACAACAATAACGATCTTGAGCCTGAGTACAAAAACAAAATAAAATATGCAAAATTAAGTTTGTTAAAAATTACCGATTTTTTGGAGAAAATTAATTCTCCTAAAAAATTACGATTTAAAAACTAAAAAAAACTTAAAACTTAATTTTTGGAAAAAAATGGAGTATCTTAAAACGTCATGATTTAAAAAACTTCAAACAACATGCTAAATTGTTTATTAATTATAGGTCTAACTATTTTTTTAGAAACTAAATGTCATAAGTTCATAGTTTTTTAAGAATTTAAAATATCTAAAATACCACGATTTTTTAAGAATTTAAAATTTTTAAAAATCCATGAGTTTTTAGAAATGTATATCTTAGATGAGTTTAACTATAATTAACTCAATAAAGAATGTAAAAATATTTAATTTATTGAGAATTCACGACTTTTTAAGAACTACGACTTCACTAAATATCCAAAAGAAAAAATATAAATTTTTTAATTAAAAAAAATTAACTTAAAAATTATTGAATTTTTTAGAAATTTAAAATTCGGAAAAATAGTGTATTTTTGAGAAATTTAAATAAAGAAAAAAATTAAAATTATTAATTTATTTAGTCAGAATTTATTTTGGTTTAAGACCATATGTTTCAATTACTTTCTGTCTACTGCAAAAAAGTAATAGAAACAAATACATAAATTGGTAGAGAGTTTTAATTGCTTGGTAGAATTGACTGCAGTTTCGATAGACACTACTCTATCATCTTCAGAATTCAATCGAAATAATGTATGTCTTTAACTTAAATCAGATGAAATACTTATGGAAGTAGTAAATTGAGTGTAACAAGAACTACTATATTTAATTTTCATACAAAAATCTATGACATTTTTAATATGTTATTTTTATAAAAAATCTATGAATTAAATATTTAATTTTCAAAAAATATCGTGGATTTTTTAGAGATTTAATTTTCATAAAAAATCTTGGATTTTTTTGGAGATTTAATTTTCATAAAAAATCGTGGATTTTCTAGAGATTTATTTTTCATAAAAAATCTTGGATTTTTTAGAGATTTAATTTTCATAAAAAATCGTGGATTTTCTAGAGATTTAATTTTCATAAAAAATCGTAGATTCTAATTTAAAATTTTTAAAATAATGTTGTTTGTACTATTCTTTTTTAAAATATTAAAATTCATTATTAATTTAGATTTTGTTAATATCGTGGATTTTTTTACAATATTAAAAATAATTAATTTTCCTAAACAATTGCGGATTTTTTCAAGATTTAATTTTCTAAAAAATTGGGGACCTACTAAAGCTTCAGTTTTCTTCAAAAGTTATGGATTTTTAAAGATTTAATTTTCTTCAAAAATCTTGGATTTTATATATAAAGATTTAATTTTCTTAAAAACTCCTGGATATTTTTAAGATTTAACTTTCTTAATTTTTTTTTGTATTTTAAAGGTTCAATTTTCATTAAAAATCCTAGATTTTAATGATTTAATTATCCTAATAATTTTGGATTTTTAAAAATTTAATATAAAAATTCGAGGATTTTTTAAAGATTTAGTAGTTATGCAAAAAACCTAAATTTTTTTTTGGATTTTTTAAAGATTTAGATATGTAAAAAACCGGTAATTTTCTTAAAATTTTTTGGATTTTTTAAATATTTTTATTTAAAAAAATGTTGTATTTTTTATGGTTTAATTTTCTTAAAAAAATCTCGGATAGTGGATCTTTTGGGATTTAATTTTCTTAAAAATTGTGGATTTTTTGGAATTTTTTTTTTTTAATTTAAAAAAAATAATTTTGATAAGATATTACATAAAATTTGTTAGAAAGCTACGATTTTTAAACAAAAATTCAATTCTCAAAAAGGGGGTATTTTTAAAGTTTTATATTTCTTAAAAATCGAACATTTTTTAAAGAATTCATTTTTTTTTAAATTCGTGCTGTTTTTTAAGAATATATTTTCTTATAGAATAGAGTATTTTTGAAGAATATATTTTCTTAAAAAATTTAGAATTTTTTAATAATATATTTTTAATTAAAAAATCGCCGTTTTTCATAGATTTATGTTTTAAATCCACAATTTTTAACTTTCTTAAATTATTAGGATATTTTAAAAACTTAATTTTCTTAAAAAATCTTGAAATTTTTAAAGATCCAATTTTCTTAAAAAATGGTGGAATTTTCAACGACATTTTTTTAAATGTTCTTTGATTTTCATTTTCTTAAAAAATCTTTGATTTTTTAAAGACTTCATTTTAAAAAAAAAATCGAGTTTGTTTTAAAGATGAAGTTTATAAAAAAAGAATATTAAGATAAATGTTCTTAAAAAATCGTGGATAGTTTAATGATCAATTTATCCTTATAAAACCGTTTTTATCATCAAATCTATTTTCTTTTAAATTTATAATAAATTTAAGTTCATAAAATCATGGATTTTTGAGAAATTTAATGTTCTTGAAATATAAATAAAAAATTATTATTTTTTAAAAAAATTTAGATTTAGTTTGCTTGTATTGTAGACCGTTGATAGTCTTATTATTTTTAAACAATTTTAGATTTTTTTTCGTGTTTGAATTCATTAAAAATCATGGCTTTTTAAGAAATTTGTATTTCCTTAACAAAATTTTAAATTTAAATTTTCTTTAAAAATCTATGATTTTTTACAAAATTTAAAATTTTTATAAAATTATGCATGTTTAAGAAATCAATTTTTTTTTTAAATTGCAGATTTTTTAGAAATTTCGGATCGCAGATTTTTAGAAACCAAATGTTTCCAAAAAAATTGGTGTTTTTAAAATTTGTAACTAAAAATATTCGAGTTTAAGAAATTATTTTTTTTTTAATTTTTGGATTTTTTATATACAATTCAAAATTCTGAAAAAACGCAAATTTTTTATAAATTACATTTTCTAAAAAATTGTGGATATTTTACAAATTTAAATTTTCGTTTAAAATCATGGATTTTTAAATAGTGGATTTTTAGAAATATAATTCTCTGCAAGAAAAGTGTTCGGAAAAGAAAAATTATTGAATCATATTAATAATAGAAATCATACGCCCCAGAAAATAATTTCTATTCATGTGAATCATTGGCTTCTTGGTACATGTGATAAATATTACACCGTGCGACACTAATTTTTGGTCATCAAAATCTCCACATAATTCTGAAAGCTGAAAGAAGCAGAACAAAACTGTATACTCAGTTTTTTATTTTCTGATCGAGTTCGCGTTTTAATGGACCTGACATTTTTTAAGGATATAATTATTCAAAATTTTGTTGTAATTTTTCTGAGAGTCCTTGTGAGGCGATATATTTATACCACATTTCGATTTCTGTTAATAAGAAAATAACCATCAATATAAAATTAAAATAGTTCTAAAAAACAAACTAATTAACGTAGATTCCTAAATTTGGTTATGAATGAACAGTAAGATCCGCAAAATATATTTTTTTTCAAAATTTTCTACCGCGGATTTTAAAATTTGCTAGGCCATTTTTGCAACTTCTTACTTCTAGTTCCTTAAAACAAAAATAGGATTTAGATAGCCCAAAATAGGCACTTTCATTTGATACCACTGTCGTCTTATTAAGACTTTCAGAAAAATTACAAAAAATATTGGAATAACTAATCCCTTAAAAATGTCATGTCCATTTGAACGCGAACTCAATCAGAAAATAAAAAACTGAGTATACAGTTTTGTTCTGTTTCAGAATTATATAGACATTTTCATGACCATTTTTTGGTCTATTTTGTGGCACGGTGTTATTAATTGCCTGCAAAAAAACTACCTTTTCAAAATCCTCTTTACTGAGAATATCGCCAGCTAAGCTAAATCTAAATATTTAAAAGAAAAATGTTCCCCAATCGTATTATGCACTTTCAAAATTGCATCAATATTTTAAATATTGTTTCCGGCATTTTCAGACAATTATTTTCCGCTACAATCTTTTTTTTTTTGGTAAATAGGAAATATATATATATATTTGTTAGTCCTATTTTTTAACAAAATTAATGCTTAAAATCTGTCTGTTTATTTAATTTAAATTTAATTTTTCCAAATCCAATTTTCCCCTTTAAAAGTTTTCCCAACAATTCTAATATTTCACAATTATTTTCCCGTTTGTTGAGTTTTGCAACACTTCTGTTATTTTAAACTATTTTCATTTCGTACTTATATTTGTAATTGCTACACTTTGTGAATATCCATTTCAATTTATGACAATTAGATTCGTTTCAAACAAAAACATAAATTTTGCTTGTAAATTTGAACAATAAAGAACTAATCTGTATTATATTTAATTATGTCTACTCCCCCCACCCCCCCCCCCCATGTCAGATAATTAACATACATTTACGAGTATTTGGTTATTCAAATGTAGATAAATATTTTTAGTTGGTGAGCAAATAAACAAAAAAGTACATTAGGGATGAATGTGTTTTGTAATGATTTCGTTTTCACTTGACCCCGTGAAATTATGTTAAAATTGATTTTGAAATAAAATTCTACAGGTCTACAATAAATAATACCAACATTATGTTAAATTTATTTAGTGCAGAAGTAGAAAAATAATCTGTAGACAAAAACAGAAACAATTATATTTATTCACGAAGCTGTAGGATTACGAGCTAATAGATTAACATTCAACATTATTTTTATTTGAAACAAACGGTGTTGAAGAGAATAGATGGATTTTCAAAACCTATAATACTAATTGAGAAAAATTTTCACCCTAATGTCCATATAAAAATTTGTTAATTAGAAAATGCACAGATTTAGCTTTATTGAATTGAATCTATAAAATAATTTTATGATAGTATTAGTTTATTGGAAAAAGGCTTAATGAGTTTTCAAATTAATATTAATGGTTTTATAATTGAGTATAAAATCGACGGTATACAAATCCAGATTTGTTTATGATGAGAAGCAGAATTTGGCCAACAAAAAAATATGAAAATTAAATTAAAAAATAAATTAATTAAAAATTTAAATTGTATTTAAATATCAGTGTCTTTTTTTAATTTTACAGATTTTAATCAGATTTTTAACATATTTAATATTCGTAAAAAAATCATAAACGATATCGTTTTTTATTAATTTAAAATTTTTCAAAATCTTGGATTTTTTACTATTTTAATTTTTTTTTTAAAAAAATGGTGAATTTTATAATCTAAAATTCTAAAAAGGGTCGAATTTTTTATTAAATTTAAAATTCCAAACAAAAAATCTTGAAATGTTTACTAATTTAAATTTCTTAAAATAATGAATTATTTCTAATTTAAAATTTTTAAAATAATGTTGTTTGTACTATTCTTTTTTAAAATATTAAAATTCATTATTAATTTAGATTTTGTTAATATCGTGGCTTTTTTTACAATATTAAAAAGAATTAATTTTCTTAAACAATTGCGGATTTTTTCAAGATTTAATTTTCTAAAAAATCGGGGACCTACTAAAGCTTCAGTTTTTTTCAAAAGTTATGGATTTTTCAAGATTTAATTTTCTTCAAAAATCTTGGATTTTATATATGTATAAAGATTTAATTTTCTTAAAAAATCCTGGATATTTTAAAGATTTAATTTTCTTAAAAAATCCTGCATATTTTAAAGATTTAATTTGCTTAAAATTTTTTTTGTATTTTAAAGGTTCAATTTTCATTAAAAATCCTAGATTTTATTGATTGAATTATCCTAATAATTTTGGATTTTTAAAAAGTTAATATAAAAATTCGAGGATTTTTAAAGATTTAGTAGTTATGCAAAAAACCCTAAATTTTTTTTTAGATTTTTAAAAGATTTAGATATGCAAAAAATCGGTAATTTTCTTAAATTTTTTTGGATTTTTTAAATATTTTATATTTAAAAAAATGTTGTATTTTTTATGGTTTAATTTTCTTAAACAAATCTCGGATAGTGGATTTTTTGGGATTTAATTTTCTTAAAAATTGTGGATTTTTTGGAATTTTTTTTTTTTTAATTTAAAAAAATTAATTTTGATAAGATATTACATAAAATTTGTTAGAAAGCTACGATTTTTAAACAAAAATTCAATTCTCAAAAAAGTTGGTATTTTTAAAGTTTTATATTTCTTAAAAAATCGTACATTTTTTAAAGAATTGTTTTTTTTTTAAATTCGTGCTATTTTTTAAGAATATATTTTCTTATAGAATCGAGTATTTTTGAAGAATGTATTTTCTTAAAAAATTTAGAATTTTTTAATAATATATTTTTAATTAAAAAATCGTCGTTTTTCATAGATTTATGTTTTAAATCAACAATGTTTTAATCTTAAACCAGTAAGGAAAGGCAGAAAGTCGGGCGGGGCCGACTATATAATACCCTACACCTCCCTAACAATGCGATAAGGGTGATTGCGATAATAATTTGGAATAATTGGTAAATGCGTAACAACATATATATGTGGATATACCTAATTCTGAACCGATAATCGCTAAATTAATCAATATTCGTTCCTAAATTGAGAAACATCTTTCTGGAGACTTTTGCAATGATCGGAAGTAAAGTACAACTTCTATAGCGCTTTGTAACCAAATCATATATATGGAGGTTATATATAAATCTGAATCGATTTTCCCTGAATACTCATTCATGTAAAATAGAAACCTCTTTCTGCCGAATTTCGCTGTGATCGGATATAAAATACAGTTTCTACAGCGCTTGAATTTCAAATCGGGGGTAACATATATATGGGAGTTATATCTAAATCTGAACCGATTTTCACCAAATTTGGCAGTATTCCTTCGAGTAATAAGAAACCTGTTTCTGCCGAATTTTGCACTGATCGGATATAAAATACAATTTCTACAGCGTTTACAGGTCTAATCGGGGGTAACATATATATGGGAGCTATATCTAAATCCGAACCAATTTTCTCTGAATTTAGCAGTATTCCTTCATGTAATAAGAAACCTCTTTCTGCCGAATTTCGCACTGATCGGATATAAAATACAGTTTTTACAGCGCTTACATGTCAAATCGGGGGTAACATATATATGAGGGCTATATCTAAATCTGAACCGATTTTCTCCGAATTTAGCAGTATTCCTTCATGTAATAAGAAACCTCTCTTTGCCGAATTTCGCACTGATCGGATATAAAATAACATTTTTACAGCGCTTACATGCCAAATCGGGGGTAACGTATATATGGGGGCTATATATAAATCTGAACCGATTTCTTCCAAATTTAACAGTGTTCATTCATATAATAACAAATCTCTTTCTGCCGAATTTCATACTAATCGGATATAAAATAAAGGTTTTACAGCGCTTACATGTCAAATCGGGGGTAACATATATATGGGGGCTATATCTAAATCTGAACCAATTCTAACCAAATTCAATAGGGATCGTCCTTGGGCCAAAAAAAAGATATGTGTAAAGTTTCGTCGAGATCGGACCATAATTGCGACCTGTACTTTGATTACAAGAATACATGCACAGACAGACGGACAGACGGACAGACAGACAGACGGACATAGCTAAATCAACTCAGAAAGTGATTCTAAGTCGATCGGTATAATAAACGATGGGTCTATTTCTTCTCCTTTTGGGTGTTACAAACAAATGCACAAAGTTATAATACCCTGTACCACAGTGTGGTGTAGGGTATAAAAATCGTGGATAGTTTAATGATCAAGTTCCTAAAAAAAAACGTGGATAGTTTAATATTAAATTTTTATCGAAAATTAAAATTCAGGATTTTTAATGAAAATTAAATCTTTAAAATACAAAAAATTTTTAAGAAAATTAAATCTTTAACATACCCGGGATTTTTAAGAAAAATAAATCTTTAAATATAAAATCTAAGTTTTTTGAAGAAAATTAAATCTTTAAAATATGCCATTTCTTCAATTCACGATTCTTTAAAAAAAAAATAAAAATTGCGAGTTTATTAAAATGAAATCTTTAAAAAATCCATAATTTTGCATAAAATTGAATCTTTAGTAAACCCCGCTTAATTAAGAAAAAATATTCTTTTTAATATTGTAAAAAATCCACGATATTTACAAAATCTAATGGAATTTTCAACGGCATTTTTTTAAATGTTCTGATTTTCTTATCTTTGATTTTAATTTTCTTAAAAAATCTTGGATTTTTTAAAGACTTAATTTTCAAAAAAAAATCGTTTTTGTTTTAAAGATGATGTTTCTAAAAAATCGTGAATATTTTTAAGATAAATGTTCTTAAAAAATCGTGGATAGTTTAATGATCAATTATTTTAAAAAATCGTGCGTTTTTTTAGAAAATTATATCTTTAAAAATTCACGGTTTATTAAAAAAACTAAACCTTTAAAAAATCCACGATTTGTTAAGAAAATTAAGTCTTTAAAAACCCACGATTTCTTAAGAAAATTAAATCTTTATCGAAAATTAAAATTCAGGATTTTTAATGAAAATTAAATCTTTAAAATACCAAAAATTTTTAAGAAAATTAAATCTATAAAATATCCAGGATTTTTTAGGAAAATTAAATCTTTAAATATAAGATCCAAGATTATTGAAGAAAATTAAATCTGTTCTTGTCATTTATTGTTGGTCTGTGCTTTTGTTATTCAGTCAGAATTTATTTTTGGTTGGAGACCATATGTTCCAGTTACTTTCTGTCTATTGCAAAAAAGTAAGTGGAACATATGGTCTCAAACCAAAAATAAATTCTGACTGAAAATTAAATCTTTAAAATATGCTATTTCATCAATCCACGATTCTTTAAAAAAAATAAAAATTGCGGTTTTATAAAAATGAAATCTTTAAAAAATCCATAATTTTGAAGAAAATTGAATCTCTAGTAAACCCCGCCTAATTAAGAAAAATTATTCTTTTTAATATTGTAAAAAAATCCACAAATGGAATTTTCAACGACATTTTTTGAAATGTTCTGATTTTCTTATCTTTGATTTTAATTTTCTTAAAAAGTCTTGAATTTTTTAAAGACTTAATTTTCAAAGAAATCTTTTTTGTTTTAAAGATGAAGTTTCTAAAAAATCGTGAATATTTTTGAGATAAATATTCCTAAAAAATCGTGGATAGTTTAATGATCAATTTTCTTAAAAAATCGTGGATCTTTTTAAAGATTAATTTTCTTAACAAATCGTGGATTTTTTAAAGGATTGTTAAAGATTTAAAGTTCTTAAAAAATGATCGAAACGGTTCGAAAAAATCGTGGTTTTTAAGGATTAATTTTCTTTAAAATAATTTTATTAAGATTTAATTTCCACGTTTTTATAAGAAAATTAAATAAAACAAATCACTATTTTGAAGAAAATTAAATCTTTAAAATATCAATTTTTTGTTTTTAAATAAAAAATCCTTAAAAGTTCAAGATTTTTTATGAAAATTAAATCTTTAAATATTTATGATATTTAAAATTAAAAAATTAATGATTTAAAAAAACTTTAAAAAATCCACTTATTTTGTTTTATAATAAAAAATTTTGGATTTTTTAAAGATATAATTTTGGTAAAAATTGTTGTTTTCTAAAAAATTATTTTAAAAAAATCGTGGATTTTTTTTATAGATTAATAAATGCTAAATAAATCAATAATTTTTTTTAGGAAAGTGAAAAGTTTAAAAATCCGCTATTTTTTAAGAAAATTAAATCTTTAAAAATACACTTTTTTTGGTTTTAAAATAAATAAAATCCTGAAATGTCCTCGATTTTTAAAAAAATTAAATCTTTAAAAAAATGAAATCTTTAAAGAATCTATGATTTTTTAAAAAAATTAAATAACTCGTGGATTTTTTTAAAGATCTAATTTTTCTTTTCTTAAAAAGTCGTTGATTTTTTTTAAATCTTAAATAAAACATCAATTTTTTTAAGAATGTGAAAAATTTTAAAATCCGCTATTTTTTTAGAAAATTAAATCTCAAATTAATCCACAATTTTTTTATAAAATGTTTATTAAACAGGCGTTAAACATTTCAATTTCTTAAAAGAATTTTAGATTTGTTCAAGATTTAATTTTCTTAAAAAAATATATCCAAGATTTAAAAAAAAAATCGTTTAAAACCATTTATTTTGTTTCTTAAATAAAAAACTGGATTTTTTAAAGATTTGATTTTCTAAAAAAATCTTGGTTTTAAACATTTCACATCCTAAAAAAACAGTAATTTTAGATCTTTAAAAATCTCAGATTTTTTAAGAATATTAGTCCTCTAAAACATATACTATTTTTAAGAATTTTATATCTCTAGGATTCCACAATTTTTCAGAGATTCAGATCTATAAAAAATACACGATTTTTACGAATTTGGTATCTCCAAAAAATCATAGTTTTTTTGAGAATATTAAATCCTAATTTATTATTTTTTTTTTAATTAGAATTCTGAAAAATCGTCATTTAAAAATATCACTGAAAAATCCTAGATTTTTAAGAATAATAAAATCTTAGAAAATCCTTCAATTTTTAAATCTTTAAAATCTATTATTTTTAAGAAAAAGAATCTCTACAAAATCTACGATTTTTAGAAAATTTTAAATCTCCAAAAAGCTTGAATTTTTGAATTTAGAATTTTTAAAATTTCAATGTTTTATTGATGTTTTTGATCGTTGACCTGTTGGGTATTCAGTTTTGATTATTGTTCGGCTTGAGGTCCTTTTTTGTAATTAAAAAAGCGATTTGATCTTTTTTGAATTATTTATTTTTATTTTCCTATATTTCGACTAACTTCATTAGTCATCATCAGGGAGTTTTAATCTAATACAAAAACACGAAAAACAGATTAAAAAAACACAATTTTAAATTTCGCTTTTAAACAGTTCGACTTGCTTCCTTGAAATGATGATGACTAACGAAGTTAGTCGAAATATAGGAAAATAAAAATAAATAATTAAAAAAAGATCAAATCGCTTTTTTCGATGGTTTTTAAGAAAATTTAATCCATAAAATCCACGTTTTTTTAGTCAAATGAAGTCTGTAAAAAAAATTATATTTAAAAAAATATAAAAATTCAACCATTTTTTGTATGAAAATTAAATCTTAACATAATTCGAATTTTTAAGAATTAGATATTAGTAAAAACTCAAGGATTTTTTTAAAAACTCAACGGTTTTTTAAAAACTTATATCTGAAAAATCCAACATTTTTTTAAACATATTAAATTAGTTAAAAAATACAAGATTTTTAAAGTAGAAAAATCACAATCTTTTTGAATTTAAAAAATCCATGATCTTTCAAGACTTTAATATCTTTACAAAATTTAAGATTTTTTAAAAATTTTAAATCTCTATAAAATATAGGATTTTTTAAGAATTTCAAACTCAAAAAATACACTACCTTTTAACAATATCAATCTTTAAATATTACACAACGTTTTAAGAATATAAATCTCTAGAAGATAAAAATTTTTTTTATCAATTTTAAATTATTAAAAAAAATTAAGAATTTTATATGAGTCAAAATTCCAAGATTTTTAATCATTTAAAACAATCGAGGTTTTTTAGGAATTTTAAATCACTAAAAACAAAAAAACAATCAAATTTTATCTGAAATATTCAAAATTTGTCTGTAAAATTAAATCTTCAATCCAGGATATTTGACAAAACGATGCGTATTTAAAATATTTAAAATATATATGTAAAATCTTAGAATTAAAATTTGTAAAGATCCAAAATTTTTAAGAGATCAAAACATTAAAAAAACCCTGGGTTTTCTTAAAACAAAATCGATTTTCTCTCCCAATTTTAATTTTTTTCAAAAATTTGGATGGTTTACCTATTTTAAATAGTTTTTACCCTTCATATAACAAATATGCTTTTCGTAAAAACTGATTATCCGTGCGCCCTGTTGTTCAAATACATTATATAAATCATACGCCATATAGTTCAAAAAAATTACATGAATCATACGACCTTTTGTTCATATAATGTATGAACGCGTGAAATATATAGATATTTTAGAACATTTAATATTTTTAAGATATTTTGTTTCAAATGTAGAATTTTTCGTTCCTTAAAATATTTGAATTTTTTAAGATTTAATATAACATTTCTTTTTTTCAAGGATGTTGCTTCAATTGATTATATTTCTAAAAATTTTCTCATAATTTCCTCTGTCCTTCCTTCAATTTCTGAGTATATGTTTTTTCTAAAACTCATTATTTATCTTTCTCGACATTAGTACTTATGTAAACGTGTACGCCTTTAGATCTGAACATAACTTAATATTTACTTAAATGAAACTCACATCCAAGAGTGCTTACGAAAACGTACTACTTTCCAAAGGGGGCATCCTTTACGTCAGTACTTCCAAGAGTCTAAATGTCGGTACACTTAACTTTCGTCCTGTTTCGTACTATTTACATTTGCAATTGTCCTTGTTTCTCTTTAAGCTTTAGTAAATTCATACATCCGTTCCCCTGCCCTTCTGTCAAACCGTTCGTGTGTTTATCTATGTTTTTGGCAAAATACAATTCTAGTAATATATCTGTGAGTTTTTCCTCCGCCCGCCTGCCTTCCTTCTTTCCTACTCTAAAGGATTCTTTGAAGGTTTATTTGTTAAGGAAACTGTTAGTAGTTGTATGTCCTTCTTTTTGTGGAACATTTCAGCATTTATGTCTGCCACAAGAGTTTGCCAGTTTGTCCTTCCTTCCATACTTTAGCTCGTTATATGTTTTGGCTATCTTCACTACTATAGTTTTCATACTTATACATGACTATCTGTCTGTCTGTCTCAGAATGCCCTCTGCTGATTTTTATGTCATGCCCGGGCTGTACAGGGCATATAGATCTTCTGTATGGGGTTTGTCTGTGTATGTATATGAATTTTTATGTGCACCAGCATTTGTTTATGTCGATGTGTATATATCATATTAGTCTTGAAATATTTCAAAAGCTAAAATCCTTTTTGCTCTGACAGCCTAAGTTCGTTGCGTTGTGTTTGTGGCACATATTAAGTTATAGTTTTTATGTATCCAGATTTCGTCCTGTCTTCGTTCAGCTGTCAGTAGTGATTTTCACATCACCATATATATTTATAACAATGCACATAGCCTTACACATATACGTGTACATAGATACATACGAGTATATCACAAAACGTACAATTATGTCAACACACTAGGCACAGCGCCTAGTCCTTTCTGTGTGTGTGTGCAAACATGTGTGTTTGTCTAAGTCAATAAGGATATTTTTTGTGTCTTTTATGTCTATATGTGTTTACTTAGTGGTTGCCTCAGTGCCTGTGTGTGTTCATATTCTTATATGTTTGTTTTTGGCTTTGGCCATGTGTGAATATTAAATTAGATAATGTTATTTATGACAAACTATTTCATTTCATTTAGTTTTTTTTGCTTCCCTAAACATTTAGCATTTACGGGATTTTATTGCTGCTTTCATTACATGAAATCCTAATTCAATTTTCTTTCCTGATGAGCTCTTGTTTCTGTTTCTGTATCTCTTTTGAGTTTCAATAATTGGAAGAATGGATTTAAAAATTTCATAACCTAAATTAGATTTTATCAAATGAAATGTGTTTTAGATTTAACTAAAAAGCTAAAAATTGAAGAAGATTACAAATGATAAATTATTACATTACATTTGCAATTTTATGCGAATTAAAGCAAATGGATTCATGTGAATGAAAGATGAGATTTTCCTTTGAAATATAGAAAAACAAGTGTAGCAAATTGGAAGGAATACTAAATTAATTTCATAAAAATACAAAGGAAATAATTACCCTTCAATACCGAACTAAGAAAAGGATGTAATACAAGAACAAGACTATTTAATAACACTTTCCAACAAGTTAAGATTTTTTGATAGGAACAGAATAGCCTGTAACTTTGAAAGGGCATGTTGAGTAGATCATTTTTGTAGAATAAACTCATGGTCCAGCTGGGCTGAGTTTTTTTATACAGTGGGTCAAAGTTTTGATTTTTTGGTCGAAGAGAGCTTTATACTAAATGAATAAAATATAGGAGAATTTTATTAGGACCATTTTTGTAGAAGATCTTAACGTTCTAGCTCCCCTCTTAATGGGTCATTTTGGTGCATTTTTTTGCAAATTAAAAAAAATCCTTTCTAAAAGGACTTAAAGGGATAAACATATTATAATAAAAAAATGTTCCCGGAAAAATTCAATGGGAGTCGCCAAAGATACCAAAATTGTAAATATAGCTTTTTACGCTTAATTAGCAAAAAATACACCCCAACTTTTACAAAAAAAATACTATAATGTAAATTTAAAGTCGTGACATCTATGGAATTATTGGGCCACAAAAGCGACTCTATAATTCTGAGAGGGCATGTTGAGTGGATCATTTTTGTAGAATAATCATATGGTCCAGTTGGTTACAGTGAGTCAAAATTTTAAATTTTTGATCGAAGAGAGTATTATACTAAACCAAAAAAATGCTGTAAGTTAATGTCTCCAGAGATTTCTAATTATCAGAGTTATACAGTGGAATTCTATGGGGATCATTTTTATGGAATATCTTAACCCCCTAGCCCGCCTCTTAATGGGTCAATTTGGCCCTTTTTTCGAAAAAACAAAAAAGTCCTTTCAAAAATGACATTTGAGGATTAAAAAATGCTACGAAAATTTTTGGCGGAAAATATCAGTGGGGGTCGCCAAAGACACCAAAGTTGCATATAACGCTCTTTACGCCTAATTAGCATAATTACATACAAGTCTATTTATATTTGAAATTTCCCCTACAAATACTTGACAGTTTGTCCAGTGTAATGCTTTTATAGTACCTATAGTCTCGTGTAAAACGGGCGTTATTGCGCAGCCCCTTTTGATACCTCCCACGCAAAATGGCCAAAAAATATTATTTTTTAACATTTCCCTTAAAATGGGTTATAATTTGTGATTTTAACTTACTTTGTTGTCCCTTCATTTCAAATTATAAGTTATGAACGGTAACAAAAAAGTGATTTTTTAGAGAGCCCTGTGGGGGAACAGTAATACATAATTCAGGAATATTAGGTTACTCGAGTAAAAATATTTAAATTTAACATTATTTTAAATTAAAAACTGTTACAACACTCAATTGGAACATTAACCAGTAAGGAAAGGCTAAAGTCGGGCGGGGCCGACTATATAATAACCTACACCACTCTCGTAATATTGAATAACTCTGAAATATAAATTTTGTAATTCATGTATAAATTGTTTACATACATTTACTTTCGAGTCATTTTATACTTAAATAATACCCTGTACCACAGTGTGGTGTAGGGTATAAAAACGATTGGATGTAAAATACAGCTTCTACAGGACTAAAGAGCCAAATCGGATGAAACATATATATGGGAGCTATAGCTAAATCTTAACCGATTTTCTTCAAATTCGGCAATGTTGGTTCGTGGATCAAGAAACTCTACCACTCTAAATTTCAAAACGATTGGATGTAAAATACAGCTTCTGTAGAAATAAAGGGCCAAATCGGATGAAACATATATATGGGAGCTGTAGCTAAATCTTAACCGATTTTCTTCAAATTCGGCAATGTTGGTTCATGGATCAAGAAACTCTACCATTCTAAATTTCAACACGATTGGGTGTAAAATACAGATTTTATAGGACTAAAGGGCCAAATCGGACGAAACATATATATGGGAGCTATAGCTAAATCTTAACCGATTTTCTTCAAATTCGGCAATGTTGGTTCATGGATCAAGAAACTCTACCATTCTAAATTTCAAAACGATCGGATGTAAAATACAGCTTCTATAGGACTAAAGGGCCAAATCGGACGAAACATATATATGGGAGCTATAGCTAAATCTTAACCGATTTTCTTCAAATTCGGCAATGTTGGTCCATGGATCAAGAAACTCTACCATT
The DNA here is from genome assembly GCA_963930755.1 of Eudasyphora cyanicolor. Classification (NCBI taxonomy): domain Eukaryota; kingdom Metazoa; phylum Arthropoda; class Insecta; order Diptera; family Muscidae; genus Eudasyphora; species Eudasyphora cyanicolor. Next base: position 29,663,360 of record OZ005737.1, on the reverse strand, counting down.
CTAAATTTCAAAACGATCGGATGTAAAATATAGCTTCTATAGGACTAAAGGACCAAATCGGACGAAAGATATATATGGGAGCTATATCTAAATCTGAACCGATTTTCTTCAAATTCGGCAATCTTGGTTCATGGATCAAGAAACTCTACCATTCTAAATTTCAAAACGATCGGATGTAAAATACAGCTTCTATAGGACTAAAGGGCCAAATCGGACGAAAGATATATATGGGAGCTATATCTAAATCAGAACCGATTTCAACCAAATTCAATAGCGATCTTAACAGCCGCGAAATACTCTAAACTGCAAAATTTCAAAACGATCGGGGTGAAATTGCGACCTGTAGTCGACGAACAACTTTACATGGACGGACGGACGGACGGGCGGACGGACATCGTTAAATCGACTCAGCTAGTGATTCTGAGTCGATCGGTATACTTTAAGGTGGGTCTATCTGTGTTATTTTAAGGTGTTACAAACATCTGCCGTGAAACAAACTTATAATACCCTGTACTACAGTGTGGTGTAGGGTATAAAAACACAGAAAATTTAAATTGAATGGGGAATGTTTATAATCATTTAAAAGAAAATTTTTTGGCATTTATTTTTTGAAGATTATGTCTACTAAATGTTTGCCGCGGCTAAGTCTCAGATGGTCAATTCGTTGAGTCCAATTTGCGATGACTCGTTCGAGCATTTCGACTGGTAGCTGGCGAATGACACGCGTGATGAATCGAAGCGGGTTTGTCCGCATAAACTTAAGACTTTACATATACCCACAGGAAAAAGTCTAACAGTGTGTTATCACACGATCTTGGTCGGCCAATCGACCGGCCCAAAACGTGAAATTATCTGCTCACCGAAGTGTTTTCTCAATAAATCCATTGATTGATGCGAGTGAGGGAAGTGCCGCCGTCTTGTTGAAACCAAATGTCGCCGATATCACGAGCTTCAATTTCAGGCATCAAATAGTCAGTTATCATGGCACGATAACGGTCGCCATTGACGGTTACGTTCTCACCGGCATCATTTTGTGAAGAAATATGGACCGTTGATTCCGGTACGTCGGATCGGAAATCTGTCAATGGCAAAAAGATAGCTCTTAACGAGAGCTAAAATATTGCTCATGGGTGTCAACGTCGTGGGTCGACTGGAAAGTGTTTTTTTTTTATTTTGATAATAAAACTGAGTAATTTCCATGATGAAATGCCAAACAATACTTAACAAAAATAACATGACAGCATGACACGACTCACACGTGATCTGTCAAAGAAAGGCTATTGAAAAAAGAATATCTACTTATATCACCCATTACATGTCCCGGCGTTTCGCTGGGTCAAGTCTAGGAATCGGGATATATCGATTTGAAATTTGTAAGCACCATATAGGGGAACTTGCCACGTTTGGGAGTCTTTTGATGGATATAACTCGAGGACGGAGAAAAATTAAGAAATATAATTCCCACAAATTTTGATAATGGCACTGAAAACAGAAGTTTAGTAACTGTCGTTAAAACTATTACAAATAATTTGATTTTAAAAAAAATTCTGTTGACACGAAAAAACCATAAAAAAGTCACAAAAATTTTGTTTACTTCATTTTTTTAAAACTAGAATTCTAACGAAGGAAACAATGCCTGTTTGCAAAAAGTCTATGGATAAATGTATAACATATGACCCATATTGTAAAAATAGGGAAATTAAAAAAAAAAATTTTTTTATATTTATTATTTTGGCTATTTTGTGTGGGAGGTAACAAAAGGGGCTTGGAAAAAACGCCCGTTTTTTAATGTACTATACACACATTTCCCCATATGATACTTAGTAACTTCAAATCCATATATCTCGATTCCTAGACGTGACCTAGCTGGCTTACATATAACATTTTTTGGTCCATATAACTTTTCCCGGTAGTCAGAACCCCCGCTGATTTTGGCTATCGCACAGCGTAATATGTCAACAGGTTCGTTTGTAGAGAACAATTTATGTTTGGCTATTTAAAGTGTCTCATGGACCACAAACCGTCAAATGAACATCTAACGAAAAACGTCACATTTTAGTGCCAAACATTTTGTACTTGAAATTAGCAATAATTTCTATCCATCACACGATGGGTATATTTCTGTGGTTTGCTATAATGTCAGTCATGTTCGATTTCAGATTTTTAGCAAAAATTTATTCAGCTTGGTAAATTATAATTTTTGAGACTTTTTCCAACACTCGTCTATGTACACTTAGCTCTCCTCAAAATTTCAGTCTTTTGAGGTGTGCGGTTATTCCAGAAAATCACATTCACAAAATGATGATAAATTTATATAAGTCATACACACTATAGTCCAAAATAGTTTATATGAATCACACGCCCCCCAGTTCAATGTATTTCTGTAAATCATACACATTATTGTCCAAATAATTTATATAAACTTTACTACGACACAAAATAAGAATATTAGAATTTAATAAAAATCCATTCTATATAAGCAATATATAGGATTTCTTATATATATCAAGGTTAACATTAATGTGTACGACATACATTCTTAAACCATTTCATCTTTCTCCCATATAATCATTTACAACATCACAAGGTCCGCTTCGAGGATTGAAATAAAACTTTTGGCAGAAGTGTATTATATCCGAGGGGAATTACTTTGAAGGGGACAAACTAGATATTCATGAATAAATAATGACTTTTTGAAAAAATACAAAATTCGCAAATTTTTTTGAACATACTACGAATACTAAATGAAAAAAATGGTGTATGTTATTGTCTCAGAGATTTCTTATTGTCAGAGTTATATAGTGGAATTTTATGAGGATCATTTTTGTATAAGATATTAACCCTCATTGTACACCACAACTTTGGTGTCTTTGGCGGCACCCACCGAAATTTTCCGACAAAAATTGTCGTAGAATATTTTAATCCTCAAATGTAATTTTTGATTTTTTCGGAAAAAGGGCCAAATTGACACATTAAGAGGGAGCTAGGGCTATACTATTACCTCACATGATAAATACTTTGAAAAAGGAGAATCTTACGCCCCCTTGTTCAACGAATTTGTAAAAGTCTTACGCACTTTTGTCCAGATGTTTTAAAAATTCGCGAATCATACGCTCCATTGTTCTGATAATTTTAATAACTCATACGCTCTATTGTCCAAAATTGTTTATAATTAATACGCCACTTATTCCGAGTAATAACAAATATTAAATTATTATTTAATTAAATTATAATTACATTATGTATAAAATTAAAATCAAAATTAAAAACCAGGATTTCCGGACACAGGTCTGATCAGAACGCAACTGATAAACCTATTGAACAAAATACGGCACTTGCAGCACATTGCACTTTGACGGGACACAAACCAAATCTTAAGGAAATTGACATTTTGACACAGGAAAATCATTACAGAAGGAGATACACATTAGAAATGCTACATATTATAAATGTACCGAATGACAAACGAATGAATTATAAGACTGATACGGACCATTGTGCGCAGATTTACAGAAATCTAGTTGAAAAAAATACGGACGAAGAAAATAAATATCGTTTAGTTGATTGTAAACTCCGAAGAGAAGAAGTCTATAGTTTTGTTTTAAATGTAATTATTGAGCTTTTATTCTTGTTTTTTAATTTTTGTATAATTTGTTATTATTTGTTTTTTAAAGTGAATTTCCCTGATGATGATTGTCGAAGACAATCGAAATATTGGAAACAATAAAAACTTAAAATTACTTAAACACCACTTTTTTTTTTTAAATAATACATGACCTCAAGCTAAACCATCAACAAATTCATTAAAATTAAACATTAACAATAATCGTAAAAGCTATTTTTGAGGTTCTCACTGAAAGCAATGTGTGGGAAGTTTAATATATTTAAAGATTTTCATTTTCCAAAACCATTCACCTTTCTCCCTAAACAATCATTTATAAAATGCCAACAGGCCCGTTTATAAGAATAACATTCCAGTGATTATTAAAAAATTTGTATTTCTTATCCAAAAGCGTCTATGGTCATAGACCACAGAAGGAGCATGCAAATTTGTATATTTGTCATACAAAATGTGTGAATCATACGCTCCATTGTTCAAAGAATTTTTCAAACTCATACGCTCTATTGTCCAAAACATTTGTATAAATCATAGATCAGGTATTCCTAGGAAATAAAAACATGATATTTAATAAAAATTATTTCAAAAATGAAGATTTGAGATTTCTTACAAAATATGTAGAAAACTAAAGAGATTTTACAATACCGTAATTTCTAATTAAAAGCTATTACCTCACTCTATAAGTGGGTGCATCATACGCCACAACATTCAATGAATTTTATACGTAATACGCACTATTGTCCACATATATTGAAAATTCCTAAATCAAACGCTCAATGGTTCAAACAATTTTTATAAGTCATACGCACTATTGTACAAATAATTTATTTAAATCATGCGCCACATATTCTGAGTAATAAATACTCGAATATTATGAAATTAAATAAAAATCTACTATTTTTTTCTGCGCAAAAACCTCTAATATATTTAAAGATTTGCACTACCTAAAACCATTCACCTTTCCGCCCAACACAATCATTTATAAAATGCTAACATGTCCGTTTATAAAGATACATTCCCGGGATTATTTAACATTTTTTCTTTCTTTGCCAAAAGCGTCTTTGGCCATAGACCACAGAAGGAGAATACACCCCATTGTACAAAGACTTTTTCAAAGTCATACGCACTATTGGGCAAATAATTTTTATAAATAATGCATCAAGTATTCACTGGAAATAAAAACATGAAATTTAATAAAAAATTATTTTTTAGGATTTGAGATTTCTTAAAAAATATTGCAAAGCTAAAGAAATTTGACAATCATGCAGGAAACAATTAAAAGCTATTATCTCACACTATTACCAGTACATTGAACATGCGAGAATCATATGCCCCATTGTTCAGCGAATTTGTATAAGTCATACGCGCTTTTGTCCCGATATATTAAAAATACATGAATCACACTCTCCATTGTTCTAATAATTTCAACATATCATATGCTGTATTGTCCAAAAAAAATTATATAAATCATGCGCCACGTACTCCGAGCATTAATTACATTATAAAATGTAATAAAAGCTATTTTTTGAGGTTCGCACCAAAAAAATGTGTGGGATTTTTTATATACACATTTAAAGATTTTCATTTTCCAAAACCATTCACCTTTCTCCCTAAACGATCATTTATAAAATGCCAACAGGTCCGCTCATTAGAATAACATTCCCATGATTATTTAACAATTTGTCTTTCTTTGCCAAAAGTGTCTTTGGTCATAGACCACAGAAGGCGTCCATTTTAAAGCAAAACATTTCGTATATATATATATGTATATATTTTTAACACAAAATTAGTGAATCATACTTTCCTAGGAAATAAAAACATGATTTCTAATAATTTTTTTTCCAAATTATGAAGATTTAAAATTTCTTACAAAATATCTAAGAAATCTAAGGACATTTTATTTAACAATTTGTCTTTCTTTGTCAAAAGCGTATTTAGTCATAGACCCCAGAAGGAGCAGGAAAACGTCCCAATTTAAAGCAAAACATTTCGAACGTGAAATGTATGAAAATGTATATATTTGTCACACAAAATGGGTAAATCATACGCCACCTTGTTCCAAGAATTTCCAAAGTCCTATTTTCTATTGTCCATATAATTTATATATAACATACATCAGGTATTCCTAGAAAATAAAAATATGAAATTTAATAAAAAAATATTTTTTTAAGATTGGATATTTCTTACAAAAAATTTAGGAACCTAAAGGAAATTTTACAATCCTGCCAGAAGCAATTAAAAGCTATTGTCTTGGCTCACTTGATAAGTGGGTGAATCAAACATACGAGTACATCCCACTGTTCAAAAAATTGGCATAAGTTATATGCACTATTGTCCACATATATTGGGAATTTGTGAATCTTACGATATATTGTTCAAATAATTTTTATATGTCACTCTTACTACTCTCCAGATAGATTGAAAACGTGTGAATCATACGCCTCCCTGTCCAATGCATTTTTTATAAAGCATACGCACTATTGTCCAAATAATTTATATAAATCAAACATCTTCTGAGTAAAAAATACATTATGAAATTTTATAAAAATTTACTGTTAAATGTTCGCAAAGAAAACAGTGTGTAGGATTTCTAATATATTTAAGGTTTTTCATTAACTTAACGCACACATCATTTTACCATTTACCTTTCCGCCCCTATACAATCATTTATAAAATGCCAACAGGTCCGTTTATAAGGATAACATTCTTCCCGGGATTATTTAACAATTTGTCTTTCTTTGCCAAATGCGCCTTTGGTCATAGACCACAGACGGGAAGATGTCGGTAAATGAACTTCTAGGGAAAGGTTTTGCAAAAATGTGGATTAAAATCCACACCTTGCTGTATATATTTTTTAGTATCCCATTTTTCTTGCCACCTTTAGTACATCAAGAAAAACGTCTGTGAAAAATGATGAAATTGTTTTGCCTAAAATATGCGCATACCAGTTTTCCACATAGAGTTTTTAAGAAACCTACTTGGGGTAAAAAAGAGGTTGAGACAAGGCCTTAAGTATAAGGTTCTTAATTTTTCTTCGTTTCTTTTAGGGTAACATTTGGAAAATTTACAAATTTTTTGGTGTAAAAGGTAAAAATGCCTAATTTATTCTTGAGGATAAGAAGAGGATTGTTTTTTAGTGAAGAATGTTCTTCTCCTTCTGTTTCTTTTACCATTTTTGTTTAGAGAAAAATACAAAATGTTTTTTTTTTCAGAAATGAAAAACTACAGAACCTGACCTTTAATGCATAACACTGAAACTACTTCTTAATGATGGGGAAGAGTACAAATTTCAGTAACAATATACGAGGGACTTAGAAACACAATACCTACTTTATATTTTTTTCTCCCTTATTTATTTGACGGAGGAACATATTGGTGAATCCTTAACACCTCTAAATATTGATCTCAGACCCCATAAAGTATATATATTCTTAATCTTCTTAAAATTCTAAGACGATTTAGCCATGTCCGTCTGTCTCTTGTAATCACACTACAGTCCGTAATAATAGAGCTAAGTTTTTTAAATTGTGTAGGAATATTTCCTATTGTTGCAGGTTGCTTGGTATTCGGTCGCTCCGGAATACGGTTTTTGAGACCACAGATACCACAGTTTGTATTCTATTTTGACAAGAATTCATCACAGCAAAAATTTTACAAATCGGTTCATATTTTGTTATAGTCACCCCAAATATACGTATTTTAGCCATAAATACCATATTTTGTAAGTATTTTAACTGAATCTTTGCACTTTGTAATTAATTTAGACCCTCCTTGCGCCATGAATTTTCTAAACTAAACTCTGGCCGATTTTCTAAATAAGTATTTTAAAGAAGATGACCTCCAGCAGATCGTCTATTAAAGAAGATGACCTCCAGCAGATCGTCTATTAAAGAAGATGACCTGCAGCAGATCATCTAATAAAGAAGAGGATAGCCTCCAGCACCATCTATTAATGAATAAGAAGATTACCTCCAACAGATCGTCTACTAATGAAGATTGCCTCCAGCAGATCGTCTTTTAAAGAAGACGACCTCCAGCAGATCATATATGGAATAAGACGCCCAGCAGATCGTCTATTAAATATGAGGATGACCTCCAGCACTGCCTCTTAATGAAGAAGACGATGACATCCAACACTGATCGTCTACTACAGAAGATGACCTCCAACAGATCGTCTACTAAAGAAGATGACCTCCACAGGTCGTCTATTTAAGAAGATGACCTCCTATTAAAAAATATGTCATCCAGCAGATTGCCTATTAAAAAATATGACATCCAGCAGATCGTCTATTAAAGAAGAGGATAGCCTCCAGCACCATCATTTATTGAAAAAGAAGAAGATGACCTTCAACAGATCGTCTACTAATGAAGATGACCTCCAGCAGATCGTCTTTAAAAGAAGACGACATCCAGCAGATCGTCTATTAAAGAATATAAATCGTCTATTAAAGAATATAAATACAGGGCTTTCCAATAAGAGTGATATGATTTCTTTAAAAAAAACACACTTATTGTTAAGGAAATTCAAAAGTTTTTTATTTATTGTGAAGTAAAATCGATACATTTAAGTTCTAAATAAAACGTCATTCAATTGACCTCTAAACTAAAGAATATAAATCGTCTATTAAAGAATATAAATACAGGGCTTTCCAATAAGAGTGATATGATTTCTTTAAAAAAAACACACTTATTGTTAAGGAAATTCAAAAGTTTTTTATTTATTGTGAAGTAAAATCGATACATTTAAGTTCTAAATAAAACGTCATTCAATTGACCTCCACGACTTCTTCTGCAGGAACGAATTCGATGAACCCAATTTTCGAGCACTTTTTCCATTAAATCAAGTCGTATGTCATGAATGGCACGTTCAATATTGACTTGTACAGCTCGAAGAGAGTTTGGTTTATTTCGAAAGACCAATGACTTCAAATAACCCCACAAGAAATAGTCTAATGGTGTTAAATCACAACTTCTTGGAGGCCATTCAATATTACAATTTCTTGAAATAATCGAATCTCCAAACTTTTCTCGCAACAATTCAATTGTTTCATTTGCTGTGTGGCACGTATCCACAATCGGTCAATGGCAAAAAGATAGCTCTTAACGAGAGCTAAAATATTCCTAATGGGTGTCAAGGCCGTAGGCCGACTGGAAAGTGGTCTTTTTGGATTTTAAACAAAAATGGACTTATCATCATTTTCAAATGTGAACGGAAAGTTTATTTTTGCTCTATCTCCCTAGCGGTACGTCGGATCGGGAAACGGTCAATCGCAAAAAGATAGCTCTTAACGAGAGCTAAGGTTGTTGGTCGACTGGAAAGTGTTTTTTTTGGATTTTTTAAAAAAATGGACTTAGCGCACGAAAAGTTGCAATTGGAGAACCATTATTTTGATAATAAAACTGAGTAATTTGTAAACGTTGTTCTTGGGTATAATTTTCCATAATGACATTGTAAACACTACTGAATACAATGAAAAACAAATGACAGATCATGACATTTTACAAATGGCCGAAACGTTACTTCAAAGTCATATCTTCCCTGTTAGAAAACCCGTTATTTTTAAAAGCATGGGACGCGATATTATTTTTCCTGTAAGTCTGGGCGAGTAAAACAAGAATCTGTTTTTGAAATTACCCGGGCACCCCCAAAATCCGGATTCAGGTTAAAACCGATTTTCTTGCCTTTGCGCACTTACACGCCTATAACTTTGTTATTTATTAATCGATTTTCAATCTCTAAACGGATTTGGAAAGAAAAAACATAAATCTTTCAAACGATATATTCATATCGCTCACTCACTTCAAGACTGTCATAACTCAAAATTTTAAATTTTTGAGGTTGCCTTACAGAAATACTGATTTTGAAAATATCCATAAATAAATCTCAACGAAATTTAGTTTATAACTAAACAATCATATTTCGGATTATACCACCTTTTTTGAACGTCTTATTTCATGTTATTTATTTTTTTATACGGACTTACAGTTACACATCCTGACAATTTCCAATTTTCAGTGATGACACTCTTGAAGTAAGTGAGCGATATGTATGTTGTGTATTTAAAGGTCTAGAAAAATATTTGTATTTGTCCTACAAACACATTTTTTTAATTTTTTAGAGATTTTCTTGTTAAGGCAATTTTTTTTACCAATTATTTTGTGAGAATTGCAACTACCTGTAAATAAACCACCCTTTCCTCTCCTACCTCGTTTTAATACCCTTCACGTAATTTTGAAAATACTCTCACATGTAAAGTTTGGCAGATGACAGGATCCTCTTCATTTACATATCATCAACCGAGTGGTTTTTTCTCCCTCTTTCATTGCCGGGGAAAAACATTTTGACAGGTTTTCGTTTTCGCAACGGTTTAATAAATGTATTTTCCATTTAAGTTGTAAGGCCTGAACCTAAAGAAACCAAAAAAAAAATAAAAAACTTAAAAAAGGCCCAAAGTGTAGTATTACCCAAACACAGGCACTCATCCACTTCTGATATATGATATTCACATTTCTCTGCGAAACCATTTCGTTGCGTTTCGTTTGATTTTCTACCTGTGAAATGAAAAAAAAGAAGTATAAAAAAGAACATTGAAGAAATTTGTTTATCTTTATTTTATCATGGAACTGTTTTCTGCTCTTGAGTCTGTAGTCATTTCAATTTTTATACCCTCACTTTAGTGTGACGAGGGTATATATCATTTGCTACGGAAAAAAGTGTAACACGTCGAAGGAGAGACCTAAGACCCCTAGTATGTTCGGAGGAAATCCGTTTTGGGTCATTTTAAGTCGAATGAGCAATGTCCGTCCGTCTGTCTGTCTGTCTGTCTGTCTGTCTGTCTGTCTGTCTGTCTGTCTGTCTGTGTGTCTGCTGGCTGGTGCGCACGATAACTCTCGAAAGGAGTAACCGATTGACCTCAAATTTGGTACGTGGTAATATTTTTTTCTATCTCCGGCTAAGTTCGAAGATGGGCCATATTGGTCCACTCCTTCTAGTACCTCCCCCACAAAGGGTTAAAATGTTGTGAAATATTGATTCTTTAATAACTGCTATACTACTTATTCGAATCTTTTGAAATTTCACACATAGTATTAGCTTATTAGTCGCTATCAACTCGAGAAAAATGGGCGATGTCGCCACGTCCCTTTTGGTACCTCCCACACAAATGCACCATTTTGCACCAAAATTTAACAGCTTATAACATTAATAACAGTGTATAAAAATACTTGAAATTTTGTACAGTATTATGCTTTTATATTGCCTACATTCCAGGGAAAAATGGGTGTTGTTGCCACGCCCCTTTTGGTACCTCCCACACAAAGGTACCTTTTTGCACCAAAAGTTAACAGCTTATAACATTAAAACCAGTGTATAAAAATACTTGAAATTTTTTACAGTGTAATGTTTTTATAGTGTCTATAGCCCTGTGAAAAATGGGCGGTATTGCCACGCCCCTTTTTGTACCTCCCACACAAAATTCCCAAATCATACCACAATTTAATGTCTCAACGTTTATACCAGTGAACATAAATGCTTATAAGTCGGCACAGTGCAATGAATTTAAAGTATCTAATGTTCAGCGAAAAAAGGTGTATTATATAAACACCTTCTGGTAACTCCCACACAAATTGACAGAATAATTCGAGTAATATTCACTATTACATTACTCACAAAGTGAGGGTATACTTTAGTCGGTTTACCCGACTGAAACTTTCTTACTTGTTTTATCTCAGGTTTTTCGATTTTTTTCCATTCTATCTTATTATGCTTAAGGAATACAGAACCACATTGTCGAGGAGAGGGAGCTGAAGAGACTCAGAGAGTAGTGTGAGTGATAAAAAGCCTTTGGTGTTGCTAAGGGTTAAATTGCGACATAACTTCATCAGAGTAAACGTATACCACGTCAGACTTCTCCTCGTATATGGCAGAGCAAACAATCGATTCCAGGAAGAAGCAAAAAAAAATGAAAGAAAAGCAAGTACTCTTCTCTGCATTCCCTCCTAACGCACAATGGGGCACAATGTACAATGGGATTGTACGATGTTAACTTTCAAAAATATATTTTACATGCTACATGGGAGACATTTGCCTGATATTATTTATCATTGTTAAATTGCAGGACCTCTACTTCATACATATTATTAAGAAGATGATCGAATTTCAATCAAAATGTGCATTTGAAAGACCCGTACATTTTAAAACTATCTGACCCTTCATTTAGAAGTTCTCACATACATTCATTACTACTACTCTCCTTTGCAATATACTCCACTGTGCAACGAGAGAGCAACAGCTTCTGTTTGCTTGGCCTTTTGTGGCATACTTCCTTACTTTTTAGGCAAAGCAATTCTTCATGCATACTTACAACGGCGACAACGGCAACGACATCAACAAGAACAACACACCAGTCACACACTTCATTTGAGCGCTCATAGGCCACCACATGAGAATGAGAGTGGTGGGAGTTTGTCATGTGCTCATGCATACCTTGTTATTCACTTTGAACAGTCTCTTATACTCGTATATGTACTCGTTTATTAAACAGTAAAATTGTTTGTGTTGTGTGGAATTTTGTTGTTGTTGTTGATATTTGTTCTTCTCGCTTTGCTCTTAAAGGTTTGTGTGTTGTGTGCATGTGGCTGAGTTTTGGTATGGCATTCATCAATATGTATGAGTGTGCATGTGTGTGTTATTATTGGTGCATTATTATTCCGGCTTTGTTACAGCAAAGGCGTTTCGTACTCTTAGCACAGACATACACACACACTCACATACCATACTCCAGCATTCGTTTGCCTTTATTCATTTCTCACCATAATATTTTTTCCCCCCAACATTCCATCTCATCTCATCCATCCATCCATTCATTCCATTTATGCTATCTATCTTGTTACTGATGATGTCGATATTTTCTGCCATTCATTCGTTTGTTCATTCATTGAAAAACAGAAACGCACAAAGCGAAATATTGAATTTCCTCAAACATAATTTAAGTTATTGACTGAGATTTGTGGCTTTATTCAACATTACCGTTTTTTTTTGAGATTCAATACCATGATAACTCAATGCTGTGGTAGGAATGGTGGGGTGGTGAAGCTGGTGGTGAGATTTGCTGTCAGTGTTTGGTTAAAGTGTGGCTTTGCTTAAATATGTTATTGACTGGAATGTTTGGTTGGAAGGACATTTTGTGATAAATTCCGAAAATGATTACAACAAATTGAAGGAGTGAAAATTGAATGTTGTTGTGTTTTTTATGAGATTAATTTAATTTCCATATAAAACGTAAATGCATACTTTTACATTGTTGTTGAGTTTTTTGCATATCAGGATTTGAATTAAATGAATGGCTCCACTCATGATGGTTTTAAATGTATTTACGAGTATATTAAGTTTTCAACTCATTCAAACGAAATATGAAGGGCACATTGTGCAAAAATATTGTTCATTTAATCAGATTTTTTTTTTATTCAATCTTCATAAGGAAAAAATTACTGATTATAAGGCGTAAATAACACTAGACAACAAATTTTTTTTTTGTTTTTTTTTTATTTTGTGGTTAGACTGAGGCATAATATTGCATAAAATCAAAACCAAATTTTTTTTATAGTAAAGTTTAAAAAAAAAAAATAATTTAAATTTTCATGGATGTTAATTTTAGTATTTGGACCATATTTTAGGTACAATCCCGATAGAGTCGAGACACGTGTTAAGTTTAAGGATATGATGAGGGCTAGGAATGTTTGAAATATCAATTTCGTATAGAAACAGTGGTTTAATAACAGTCATTTAAGAATTAGAAAAAAGCATGGAATATTGGCAAAAAATATTTTATTAATTTTTTAAAAAGCTATTATCCTAACGAAGATAAAATTGCCATCATGAAAGAAATCTATGAATATATGTATTAGTTATGGCCCAGTTTATAAAAGTAAGGTAAATGCAAACAAATCATGTTTCATATTTATATCCCACACCACTCTGTGTCTGTAACGCCACAAAATATTGGAGCAAAACTCACCTTAAAGTATTTCTATCTACATACTCTGAATCACTAGCAGATTCGTTCTAATCATATCTGCCTTGTACGCAGAGTACTGATCGCAATTTAGCTCCGACCTTGACTAAATTACTGAGTAATTTCTTGCATCACGGACGAAGCCTATGTAAATTGGTAAAAATAGGTTCATATTTAACCATATCCCCTTATGTATATATGTACATCTCGATTTGATATTTAAGCGGTATATAACATTTCACAAAATGTTTACCATTTGTGTGAGAATTACTAGATGGTGTGTGGCAATAACGCAAAATTTTCACTGGACTATACATCTCTCGAATCTCTCCAATAACTAGTCCGATTTCATGTTTAAACGATTCAATTGTCTCTGGATGCTTTGCGTAACATTTATCCTTAATGGCTCCCAACTAGTGATGTCAAACGGGAAATCCCGATCCCGAAAATCCAATTCATTTTAAAAAATCCCGGGATATTTTAATAATAATATATCAATCTGTCTCGGATAAAATATTAAGTGAAAGATAGATACACTCTGTCGAAAGTGTAAACTAATGAAGCAAATTGTTAACATTAAAAAACATTGACAAAATCCCGTGAACAAATTTTAAATTTGGAGAAGAATTACAAAATATCGGGTCCGTCAATAAGAGCGCTACAAAAGTTTTTTTAAATAAAACCAAAACGGGTTTGCATATCAATGAAATTATTAATTCCTGTGAAAGTACGTTCGATGCCATTATGTATGGAACTCGATTTCTTTTGCATGGCCACCACGGGCACGCTTGCAGAAGTCCAGACGCTGAACCCAATTTTCGACGGTGCAATTTCACGTTCGATATTCGTACGAAGTTCATCAATCGTCGCTGGCTTATTGGCATAGACCACAGACTTGACGTAGCCCCACAGGAAATAGTCTAACGGCGTCAAATCGCACGACCGAGGCGGCCAATCGGCTGGACCATTTCGTGAGATAACACGTTCTCCAAACTTGGTTTCCAATAAATTGATTGTGGCATTCGCTGTGTGGCTTGTGGCGCCGTCCAGTTGGAACCACATTTCCTCCAAGTCCATATCATCCAATTGGGGCCAAGAATATTCGGTTATCATTGAACGGTAGCGATTCCCATTCACAGTAACGTGCCTGTCTTGATCACCACGGAAGAAGTACGGGCCAATGACGCCGCCGGCTCATAAACCGCACCAAGCCGTAATTTTTTCGGGATGCAATGATGGCTCATGGAGTACGTGTGGATTGCTGTCTGACCAATAACGCATATTCTGTTTATTGACGAAGCCATTCAGCCAGAAATGAGCCTCATCGCTGAAGATGATTTTACGATTTTTCGCGCTCTTAACGTAGAGGCCACTGACTCCGAATTTCGGTAGTAAATTTTAATAATTTCGACTCGTTGTTGGCTCGTATATCTTTCCATCATGAAATGGCAAACCTTACTGAAGAGAAATGTCAAAAGAGCCGCAAAAAATATGGCGTCGTTTGCTGTCCCTGTCGGTCTACTTTTGTAGCGTCCATGTTTATAACCTAAAATTAATTATAAACCAGTAAACTTAAAACAAAACCACAAGTCCCACAAAACGAAGAACATTGTATTCTATTCTTTCACATCGACACATCGATTTGGTTCTCATAAAAACGGAATTAGTCAAACTGATTTCTCAAGTTAAAAAAAAAGAAATTTTCGTGGTTTAATGAGAGAAAATTATAACGTCAATAATAATACAGACGACGAAATGAAGTTGGACCAAAATTATTATGTATTTCATATGTTCCTGATGTTGTGAAATATTTTAATAAAAGTTAGTATTTTAAACAAAAGTTAATTTATGCTATAGTTGTTTTTATCCTTATTCAATTCAAATTAAAACGGAACTAAAATGTTTGTATGCCATTTTGAAATATCACATTATTAAGAATGAAAAAATATCGATCTATCCCGAAAATCCGGATTTATCCCGAAAATCTCGATTTATCCCGAAAATCCAGGGATATCGTAAAATTTCGGGATCCCGAAAAATCGCGGGATCCCGGGATTTGCAATTTAAAAATCCCGGGATTTGTGAAAACCAATCCCGTTTGACATCCCTACTCCCAACAGAAAATAATGCAAAGAGCTTAAATCACAAGTCAAAGAAATCGGTAGTTCAAATTTAGAAAAAAACCAGTAAGGAAAGGCTAAAGTCGGGCGGTGCCGACTATATAATACCCTACACCACTCTCGTAATATTGAATAACTCTGATATATAAATTTTGTAATTCATGTATAAATTGTTTACATAAATTTACTTTTGGGACATTTTATACTTAAATAATACCCTGTACCACAGTGTGGTGTAGGGTATAAAAACGATTGGATCTAAAGAGCCAAATCGGAAGAAACATATATATGGGAGCTATAGCTAAATCTTAACCGATTTTCTTCAAATTCGGCAATGTTGGTTCATGGATCAAGAAACTCTACCATTCTAAATTTCAAAACGATCGGTTGTAAAATACAGCTTCTATAGAACTAAAGGGCCAAATCGGACGAAACATATATATGGGAGCTATAGCTAAATCTTAACCGATTTTCTTCAAATTCGGTAGTGTTGGTTCATGGATCAAGAAACTCTACCATTCTAAATTTCAAAACGATTGGATATAAAATATAGCTTCCATAGAACTAAAGGGCCAAATCGGACGGAACATATATATGGGAGCTATAGCTAAATCTTAACCGATTTTCTTCATATTCGGCAATGTTGGTTCATGGATCAAGAAACTCTACCATTCTAAATTTCAAAACGATTGGATGTAAAATACAGCTTCTATAGGACTAAAGGGCCAAATCGGACGAAAGATATATATGGGAGCTATATCTAAATCTGAACCGATTTCAACCAAATTCAACAGGGATCTTTACAGCTGCGAAATACTCTAAAATGCAAAATTTCAGAACGATCGGAGTGAATTTGCGACCTGTAGTCGACGAACAACTTTACATGGACAGACGGACGGACGGACAGACGTGGTTAAGTCGACTCAGCTAGTAATTCTGAGTCGATCGGTATACTTTAAGGTGGGTTTAGCTGTGTTATTTTCAGGTGTTACAAACATCTGCCGTGAAACAAACTTATAATACCCTGTACCACAGTGTGGTGGTGCGTCCGTCTGTCCATGTAAAGTTGGTCGTCGACTACAGGTCGCAATTTCACTCCGATCGTTCTGAAATTTTGCAGTTTAGAGTATTTCGCAGCTGTTAAGATCGCTATTGAATTTGGTTGAAATCGGTTCAGATTTAGATATAGCTCCCATATATATATTTCGTCCGATTTGGCCCTTTAGTCCTATAGAAGCTGTATTTTACACCCAATCCTTTTGAAATTTAGAATGGTAGAGTTTCTTGATCCATGAACCAACGTTGCCGAATTTGAAGAAAATCGGTTAAGATTTAGCTATAGCTCCCATATATATGTCTCGTCCGATTTGGCCCTTTAGTCCTGTAGAAGCTGTATTTTACATCCAATCCTTTTGAAATTTAGAATGGTAGAGTTTCTTGATCCATGAACCAACACTACCGAATTTGAAGAAAATCGGTTAAGATTTAGCTATAGCTCCCATATATATGTTTCGTCCGATTTTGCTCTTTAGATCCAATCGTTTTTATACCCTACACCACACTGTGGTACAGGGTATTATTTAAGTATAAAATGTCCCAAAAGTAAATTTATGTAAACAATTTATATATGAATTACAAAATTTATATATCAGAGTTATTCAATATTACGAGAGTGGTGTAGGGTATTATATAGTCGGCCCCGCCCGACTTTAGCCTTTCCTTACTGGTTTTAAGTTATAGGCAATTTTTGTATTTAATTGCAGTAAGGTATATGAAGTATATTGGAGATACTAAGAATTTATAAGAAGAAAGTAACATAACATATTTTGATTCATCTTCATCCTGGAAAATATTTTCGAGAAAATAACGAGTCTAACATTTTTTTTAATAGTGTTGACACGCTTCTCCAAATTACACAATTTTTTACGAAAATTTCAAAACATGACCACATTTTCGACAATCACAAAGCTAGGATATGAAAACCTTTGCCAATATTACATGTAGTAATGTGTTATACGAAAAAATGCAAAAATAAATTTTGAGCCCACCTTTTAGTATAACAGATTTTGGGGAAAAAACAAACAATTCCTTTTTTAGGGATTTTCGAATTTATTTTCAGAATTGTTGGATTTACTATATTTACAAATATAATAATATTATAAATAGCCTCTATTTCTAGTATCAAGACGTACAAATTACAAAAAAAAAATAATTGAGATCAATTAATTTTTAAAGATTTTATGGAATTATACAATTTTCTTTAAAAAATTTATAATTGTATAATTGTTTGTTTTTCCCGCTCCTTTCCTACGAATCGGTATATATTATAGCCGGTTATAAATTGATCCCTTTTTCATTATATTTTCTGAATAGACAACAAAATTTGTTATTTGATGGCAAAATATTGCAATATGATATATTTTCTGAATAGACAAAAAAATTTGCTATTTGGTGGCAAATATTGCAAAAATAGCAGCTGAGACAAAAGTTATGGCCATTTGAAGTTAATTTTTTCTCAGCGGCTATATCAAATTGCAACCTTTTGCCATCAAATAGCAAATTTTGTTGTCTATTCAGAAAATATAATGATATGGCCACTACTTTTGTATAAGTGGACACATTTGACAGAATTTTTTGCATCATTTAGCAAATTTTGTTGTAAATTCAGAGAAGTTGATGTGAGAGAAATCGGTCTATATTTTGCACTGATATTAAGCAAATGCTAGGACAGGGTCAGGAAAAAGGAGAAAAAATTACTTTTCAAATGCAGACAGAAATGTAAAAACGACATAAAATTTGTCAATGAAATATTTTGTAGTTTTTAGGCCTTGATATCACAAATCGAATGTAATTCGAAGGAGTGACATAAGACCCCAAGTATGTTCTGCGGAAATCCGTTTTGAGCCATTTTAAGTCGTTTGAGAAAGTCCGTCCGTCTGTTTGTCTGTCCGTCCATCTGTCTGTCTGTGTGGCTGGAGCGCACGATAACTCTCGAAAGAAGTAACGGATTGACATCAAATTTGGTATAGAATAATATTTTTTTCTATCTCAGGCTAAGCTCGAAGATGGGCCATATTGGCCCACACCTTCTAGTACCTCCCTGACAAAGGGTTTAAATTTAGTGAAATATTGATTCTCTAATAACTTCTATACTAATTATCCGAATCCTCTGTACTTCCACAAATCTTAATAGTTTATCTGTCGCTATCAACTTGCGAAAAATGGATGAAGTGGCCTCGCCCCTTTTTATACCTCCCACATAAGTGGACCATTTTGTACAAAATTTTAACAGCTTATAACATTAATACGAGTGCATAAAAATACTTAAAATTTTGCACAGAGTAATGCTTTTATAGCGCCTACAGTCCAGTGAAAAATGGGCATTATTTCCATGCCGCTTTTGCCCCCTCCCACCCAATGGTACAACTTTGTACAAAAAGTTAAAAGCTTATAGCGTAAGCACCAATGCATGCAAATGCTACAAAATGTTGCACAGTGTAACGGTTTTGAAGTACTTATATTCCTGTGAAGAATGGGCGTTACCACCACACACCTTTTTGTTCAAATTATACCTGTATTGAATAGCTCATACCGTAAATATATTAGTAAACATAAAGACTTATAATTCGACACAGTGTTTATAATATTTATAATTCGGGACAGTGTATTTAAAGTATCCGCTGTTCAGCGAAAATACGTGTATTTGATAAAACCCTTCTGGCACCTCCCACACAAATTGTCACATTTATTCGTGTAATATTCCATATAACATTACTCACAAAGTGAGGGTATAACTTAGTCGGTTTACCCGACTGAAATTTTGTTACTTGTTTTATTTGTTTGTCTATTATTATTTTTTTTTTTGGTATATCTATGACCTTTTCTATTTATTTAGCTTTTGTTTATCTATTTTCGGGATTATTCAATTGTTCTGCTTGTTTTATTTCCTCCCCTAGAGTCCTTGACTAGAGTCTTTTTATCATGTCAGTTTTTGTTTTTATTTTATTATTATTACATACTAAAATTCTGTCACTTTAAATTTATTTTGTAATGAATTATATTTCCTTGGGAAAAGAAATCCTCTAGATTTTTTAAAAATATCACGGATTTAATTTGCTTCCTCCTTAAACTATTTTTATTATTCATTATTTTCATTTACAGTTTAAAAGGTATTTCATGTTCGTAATCGTAAAAATTTGATGTGAACATTTGTTGTTTGTTGGTTTGCTTTCCTTTTTTTTCTTGTGACCATTTGCTCTCAAGTCTATTTATATTCATTTACTGGGCATTTATTGAATATTTTGATTTGTAGTCTGAGATAAGTTACCTAACCATATACATTCGTTGTATTTCTATAGATGTATATGGGGAATTCCACGACAAATCGAGGGGTTCAAAAACAATATCGGTTTTGAATATTCTCACTATTTAATATATTTTTTAGTACACATGAAAAAATGCTTTAGATAATTTTTTTAGATTTTTCCGATAACTCGTTTAGCAGTTATCGATATATAAAAAATGGTTAAGATATCACTCGGTGTATGGGGTTTTGGTCATAAATTCATAAGTTATGGTTCGAGTTGAAAAATCGTTTTTTTAAATTTTGGTATTTTTCTGTACTTTTAAAAAAAAAATATTAATTTTTTGTTTGCGTGTGATTTTTAAGTTTTTAAATTTAAATGCAATTTTTTAAATTGTTTGTACTCTACGATTTTCGGGATTTTTTTTATCTTTAACTTCTTTTAATACTCTAACATATAAGCTTTGAATGGAAGGGGACCTAAAATGAATTAAAAATATTTTGTTGAATTTTTTTATTATTTTTATTTTTTAACAAAATGCTGCAAACCGCTTTGTTGTGGCTTGAAAACTTTGGAATAGATGTTCCACGCCAAAGGACAAAATAAAGGAAACTCATTAAGAATTTTTTTCCCCAAATACCTGCCAGGCCCGCTGATCCCCTTAACCCTGATAATCTCCCTACAAATTTAATTACGAGTTTATATGAAAAGTAGTTGAAATCGATGAATTATTTGGGTTATGAATTGGACTTAGAAGAAGAAGTAGTAAACATCGATGGATTTTTTGGGTGATGAATTCAAAAAAATACACTTTTATGGCAATTCAACGTTTTTTTAATATATCCTTTTTATTGGTTATGCGTTGTGTTTTGTATGGTCTTGAAATGCTCTGAAAAATGCTATTAAAAAATAGTGATTTTTGGAAGGAGTTTTTTTGTCGAGTTTATCACCAAAAAGTCTATCGATTTCCACTACTTCTTCTTCTACTTCGAATTCATCACCCAAAAAATCAGTCAATTTTTACTGCTTTTGATATATAGTTACTTTTTAATTGGCATAAAAATGTATTGTGGGCAAATATAGTGATTCTTACAATAATTTTTTTGTCGAATTCATCACCCAAAAAATCCATCAATTTCTATTACTTTTGATATATAGATATTTTTGTAGGGAGATTATCGGGGTTAAGAGGACCAGCGAACGTGGCGGGTGTTTTGGAAGAAATACTTCCTAGAGTGTCTCCTTTATTTTGTTCTTTGTCGTGGAACACCTATTCCAAAGCCTTAAAGCCACAAGCACAGTGGTTTGCAACAAAATTTTTTTAAATATTTTAAAAAATTAAAAAAAAAATATAAATAATTTTAGGCCCTTTGTCATTCAAACTTTTATGTTATAGATTAATATAATTTGTTGATATAAAAATTGCGAAAATCGGAGAGTACAAACAATTTTAAAAAAGACATTTACATTTCAAAACTTAAACGTCGCACACAAACATTTTTTAAACTTTGTTCTTATATTTTTTCTGAAAAGTGTCAAAAAATTACAACTTTTTTTAAATCGGACCATAACTTGAGAAGTTATGACCAAAAACTCGATACACAGAGTGATATCTTAAAGATTTTTTTTAAATATCGATAACTTCTGAACGAGTTATTGAAAAAATTTCAAAAAAAATTCTTCAAGTGTACTAAAAAGTATTTAAAAAATGAGAAAAATCAGAACCGCATATTTTTTTGAACCCATCGATTTGTCGTGGAATTTCCCATATGTAAGAGAGTCTGTGTGACTTTGTGAACATAACAAACTGTCAAATGCATTTAAGTGACAAACGAACAAAAAGCCATAAAATAATGAAACACTTGCCAACAACAAAGCAAAACAAACAAACAAAATCGAATAAATGAAAACGGACACTCTACCAGTTTTTCAATATGTGAGAATGTAGACATTTAGACAGGCGAACGGATGGACAGACAGGCAGGCAGATAATCAACTGCGAATAGCAACAAGAGGTGGGCAGACAAAAGAATGAAATAAAGAACAACAAACAAAGAATCGGGACACTAATAATGAGCAGTGTGTCAAGTTGTCCCTGCCAACACTCTCACACACGCCCACTCCAACAAAGAAGAACAAAAGCAAACCGGAAATGAAATGTGTAAATGAACATAATAAACTTTTACTATTTATGAAACATACATTTAGGGGCGCACACACAAACTCTCTCACACACACACACACATAGACCCACCCAGTCGTTAAATAACCTACATAAATGTGTAGGGACTCATACACGTGTGCTTGTGTTTGTCCTTTGACAACTACCCTAACACCTTAACGACCGACCAGAAACGTTGGCATAAATAGCCACATTAACACATATACAATAAAGCAGAAACACATATTATGTCCTTAACCACAACGCTCAGACACACATACACACGGGCACACGGGTACAGACACAAAGCCATAATGATGACTCTCTTGGGGAAATAAGCGAGGAAATAAAACATCTTAGGACAGGATTTCATCAAATTGATGACGATAAAACCACATGAGCACCAAAAGAAAGCGAAAACTAAAAGGAATCCAAAGCATCTTGGTAATTTTGCCCTATTCTCTGGTAAATTCGCCACGAGAGGGAGACTTGCGTGGGAAATATTCTGAAGAAACCAGGTTCACAGAAAGGACCTAGACTGGAGCGAAAACCAAAAGACAACTTTAAGAAAATTTTGACAAAAGTTGTTTAATTGCCTCATATACATCCGAAGTTAAATGGGCCCAAAATTAAATATATGGGAAATTCCACGACAAATCGAAGGGTTTAAACAAAAATTATTTTTTTTTTATATTTTTTAGTACACCTGAAGAAATGCTTTGGGGATTTTTTGAGATTTCTACGATAAAAATAGTTTAGATATCACTCTGTGTATAGGGTATTTGGTCATGACTTTTTAAGTTATGGTCCGATTTGAAAAATTCTTCTTTTTTTTAAATGTAGGCAATTTTTAGTACGTTTCAGAGATAGATGTAAAAATATTACTATTTTTTTGTATGCGATATTTAAATTTGGAATTGAAAGGTAATTTTTTAAATTGTTTGTACTCTTCAATTTTCGCGAATAATTTATATTTTTAGCTTCTATTAACTCTATAACATATAAGCTTTGGATGGAAATAACCCTAAAATTCTTCTTTTTTTTAATTTTTTTAAATGTTTAAAATGAAAATTGCTACAAACCACTGTGCTTTTGGCTTGAAGGCTTCGGAATAGATGTTCCGTGTCAAAGAACAAAATAAAGGAGACACTTCAGGAAGTATTTCTTCCAAAACACCCGCTATCCTCGCTGATTCCCTTAACCCTGATAATCTTGCTACAAAAATAACTATATATAAGAAGTAAAGGGATTTCCAACAAGAGGTGTTATTTTGGTATTCAAAGAAAAATTAAATTTTTTTAAGATAAATGATCGGATGTTTATTATAAATAAAGAGGAAGATATACCGTTAAAAATTAAAAACAACCAAATCAGCCAAATGGCCACCACGACCACGCTTAAAGGAGCATATCCTTTTCATGAAATTTTCCATAACCAAATCCTCGATAGCTTCTTGAATTCTATCTTTGAGGTCTTGAATCGACGCTGGGCTGTTGGCGTAGACCTTATCTTTCACGTGGCCCCAAAGGAAGAAGTCGCAAGGTGTTAAATCACAAGATCTCGGTGGCCAATTGTGATCACCTCTTCGAGAGATAACACGTTCCGGAAACATTTCCCGTAACAGAGCAATGGTTTCGTTGCTTGTGTGGCAGTTAGCGCCGTCTTGTTGAAAATAAACGTTGTCCAGATCAATACCATCCAACTCCGACCATAAAAAATCATTAATCATCTCTCGATAGCGCAATCCATTCACCGTATCTGTTGATCCAACCTCATTTTCGAAAAAGTAAGGTCCAATGACCCCGCCGGACCGTAAACCGCACCAAACAGTCACACGTTGAGGATTGAGAGGCTTCTCAACAATAACTCTTGGGTTTTCCGAGCCCCAGATGCGATAATTTTGCTTGTTGACGTAGCCACCGAGGTGGAAATGGGCTTCATCAGTCAAGATGATTTTTCGATGGAATTCCGGATCATTTTCATGCATTTCAAGGACCCAATCAGCAAGGACGCGACGTTGTTGATGATTTAGTAATGGCGTAGTTTCTACTTGTCAAATGTCAAAGAGTAAAAGCTTCAAAAGTGAAAGCTACCGAACACTTTGGCGTGGAACATTAATACCGAAGCCTTCAAGCCACAAGCACAGTTGCTAGCAGCGATTTTTTTTTAGAAATTTTAAAAAATTAAAGAAAAATATAAATAATTTTAGGCCCACGTCCATCCAAAGCGTATACGAGTATGTTAGAGAATTAAAAGAATTTTCAAAAATATAAATATATGTTTTGGAAACAATACTTCCTAAAGTGTCTCCTTTATTTTATTCTTTGACGTGGAACATCTATTCCAATGTTTTCAAGCAGCAAGCATAGTGGTTTGCAACAAATTTTTTTTAAAACCAGTAAGGAAAGGCAGAAGGTCGGGCGGGGCCGACTATATAATACCCTACACCTCCCTAACAATGCGATAAAGGTCATTGCGATAATAATTTGAAATAATTGGTAAATGGGTAAGAACATATATATGCGGATATATCTAATTCTGAACCGATAATCGCTAAATTAAGCAATATTCGTTCCTAAATTTAGAAACATCTTTCCGGAAAATATCAATGATCGGAAGTAAAGTACAACTTCTATAGCGCTTTGATACCAAATCAGGAGGAACATATATATGGAGGTTATATATAAATCTGAACCGATTTTCCTTGAATACTCATTCATGTAAAAAGACCTCTTTCTGTAGAATTTCGTACTGATCGGATATAAAATACTGTCTCTACAGCGCTTACATGTCAAATCGGTTGTAAGATATATATATATGGGGGCTATATCTAAATCTGAACCTATTTTCTCCGAATTTTTGCAGTATTCCTTCTTGTAATAAGAAACCTTTTTTCTGCCGAATTTCGCACTTATATGATATAAAATACAGTCTCTACAGAGCTTACATATCAAATCGGGGGTAACATATATATGGGGGCTATATCTAAATCTGAAACGATTTTCTACGAATTTGGCAGCATTCCTTCATGTAATAAGAAACCTATTTCTGCCGAATTTCACAGTGATCGGATATAAAATAACAATTTTACAGCGCTTACATGTCAAATCAAGGTTAACGTATATATGGGAGCTATATCTAAATCTGAACCGATTTCTTCCAAATTGACCACTGTTCATTTATATAATAAGAAACCTCTTTCTGCCAAATGTCATACTGATCGGATATAAAATAAAGTTTTTACAGCGCTTACATGTCAAATCGGGGCTATCATATATATGGGGGCTATATCTAAATCTGAAAACGATTTTAACGAAATAGGGATCGTCCTTGGGCCAATAAATAGATATGTGTAAAGTTTCGTCGAGATCGGGCCATAATTGCGACCTGTACTTTGATTACAAGAATACATCTACATACATACATACAGACAGACAGACGGACGGACAGACAGACGGACATAGCTAAATCGACTCAGAAAGTGATTACAAGTCGATCGGTGTAATAAACAATGGGTCTATCTCTTCTCCTTTTGGGTGTTACAAACTAATGCACAAAGTCATAATACCCTGTACCACAGTGTGATGTAGGGTATAAATATTCACATCAAATTTTACGATTACGAACATAAAATACCTTTTAAACTGTAAATGAAAATAATGAATACTAAAAATAGGTTAAGGAGGAAACAAATTAAATCCATGATATTTTTAAAAATCCAGGGAATTTCTTTTCCCAAGGAAATAAATAATTCTTTATAAAATAAATTCAAAGAGGCAGCATTTTACTATGAAATAATAATAAAATAAAAACAATAACTTACATAATATAAGACTCTAGTCGAGGCCAATAGAGGAAAAAATAAAACATGCAGAACAATTGTATAATCCTAAAGTATATACACGAAAGTTGAACAAATAGAAAAGGTAATAGATATAACAAAAAAAAAGCAAACAAATAAAAACAGTGCTAACTTCGCCCAGGCCAAATCGTACATGGAGGGTCCACTATGGATCACCAACTCACTTAAGTTCACCAGCTCACTTCAGTTCACCAGCTTACTTCATTTCACCAGCTCACTTCAGTTCAACAGCCCACTTCAGTTCACCAGCTTACTTAAGTTCACCAGCTCAGTTAAGTCCACCAGCTCACTTCTGTTCACCAGCTTACTTAAGTTCACCAAATCACCTAAGTTCATCAGCTACTTCTGTTAACCAGCTCATTTCGTTTAGTAGATCACCATTTCAACTCAGCCCCTTTAAATTAATCTGATTGGTTTGTTTAGGTTGAATCATACATTCATGATGACATAAAAAGTGGCAACAACACATAAAAGATAAGAAGAGAGAACTAAATGACATAGTTGAAGAAAAAAAACATGGTGAA
The DNA here is from genome assembly GCA_963930755.1 of Eudasyphora cyanicolor. NCBI lineage: Eukaryota > Metazoa > Arthropoda > Insecta > Diptera > Muscidae > Eudasyphora > Eudasyphora cyanicolor. The sequence continues at coordinate 29,636,757 of OZ005737.1, read as the reverse complement.
CTACTGCACTAAAATGAACGAGTTGCGTAAACTACATAGTTCGTACCGTTCAGTAAAAGAACCCGTTCAATTGTACTAGTTCGTTTGCGAACTACACAACTCTAGTTCATTTAAGGGACTTCAGCGCAAATAGCGATATGAAACGAAATCTGAACCAACATAGTCCATATTTGACCATAGCCTGAGATAGAAAAAAATATTTACACATAGCTAATCTGAAGTCAATCGGCTAATCCTGTCGAAAGTTATAAATATATATGTGCTTTATGCCCTGATCGATATTTCGAGGTGTTACAACCTTTAATTGCAAAAATGAAATTAACGTGCCTCGAATTTACAGAATACATGATTTTATATATAATTTCATTTATCCCAATTGTGGTGTATTTTATTAGCTATACAACCTCATTTATAGTTTCTCACAATATTTCATAAAAATTGTTTTATTGGATGTGACAAACCTTTCTCATAATTAATATAACTTATACGCACCACATGACTTTTAAAGGAGTTTTAAGTTTTATATTTGAACCATTCCCATATATTGTTTATTTGTATTCATTTTTATCTATTTTCATATGCCTTTGTTCATTTCTGAGTTATTTTCCATTCGCATATTTAAAGTAGTAATAAAGATACGATTTTTATACCCTCACTTTAGTGTGACGAGGGTATATATCATTTGCTACGGAAAAAAGTGTAACACATCGAAGGAGTGACCTAAGACCCCAAGTATGTTCGGCGGAAATCCGTTTTGGGTCATTTTAAGTCGAATGAGCAATGTCCGTCCGTCTGTCTGTCTGTCTGTCTGCCTGTCTGTCTGTCTGTCTGCTGGCTGGTGCGCACGATAACTCTCGAAAGGAGTAACCGATTGACTTCAAATTTCGTATGTGGTAATATTTTTTTCTATCTCCGGCTAAGTTCGAAGATTGGCCATATTGGTCCACTCCTTCTGGTACCTCCCCCACAAAGGGTTAAAATGTTGTGAAATATTGATTCTTTAATAACTGCTATTATACGTATTCGAATCTTCTGAAATTCCACACATAGTATTAGTTTGTTAGTCGCTATCAACTCGAGAAAAATGGGCGAAATTGCCACGCCCCTTTTGGTACCTCCCACACAAATGCACCATTTTGCACTTAAAGTTAAAAGCTTATGACATTAATACCAGTGTTTAGAAATACTTGAAATTTTGTACAGTGTAATGCTTTTATAGTGCCTACAGTCCAGTGAAAAATGGGCGTTATTGCCGCGCCCATTTTGGTACCTCCCACACAAATGCACCATTTTGCACCAAAAGTTAACAGTTTATAAAATTAATATCAGTGTATACAATTACTTGAAATTTTGTACAGTGTAATGCTTTAATAATGTCTATAGTCCAGTGAAAAATGAGCGTTATCACCACGCCCCTTTTTGTACCTCCCACACAAAATGGCCAAATTATACCACAATTTAATATCTCAACGTTGATATACCAGTCCATATAAACGGTTACAATTCGGCACAGTGCAATGTATTTAAAGTATCTACTATTCAGCAAAATAAAGGTGTATTTCTTAAACCCCCTCTGGTACCTCCCACAAAAATTGACAGAATAATTTGTGTAATATTCAATATTACATTACTCACAAAGTGAGGGTATACCTTAGTCGGTTTACCCGACTGAAACTTTCTTACTTGTTTTTAAGAACAATAAGTCGAGTAACAAGAAGTTCTATACTAGAGTCGACCATTGAGGTCTCACTGCAAAACGTAATAAATATCGGTTAGAAAATGTGGTTTTTGCATCAAAACTATATAAACTCGAAAGATACTATGTCCCGTATATGGGGGACAAATCTTAATATGAACCGATTTCTCCAAGCTTGACAATATGTTTCTCATTATGGTTGAAAAACAGTCTCCACTTCAAAATTTTATGAAGATGTGTTGAAAAATGTGGCGAACAGCCAATACCTATCAGGTAATATTCTTCACTAAGGTATCAATAATAGGGTCGACCCCAGACGTTCTATACTGAAGCTGACCACTGTGATCATCTCTCTGAAAAATTTGGTTATAGAATGCAGTTTCTGCATCATAAGTATAACAACTCGAGAGTCAAATCAGAAAATTTGTTTGGTTTTTAATGTGGTTTTTCGCGCCCCTGTTGATATTATTTGCTACAAATAAAGTATAAAACGTCGAAGAAAGGCCCCTAAGGAATAGGTATTTTAAATGAATCAATGTGCAAAAGACAGTTATATCTGAACATATTATAAATGGGAAAACTTTACAAAGATATATTTAGATTTATAGAAAGACAATATGAATTAGAATAAGCTTTGTAAATATATGATTTACCTTCCCAAAGATATCGACAAACATTATGATAATAGATTATTCCTTAGGCAAAATAACTGTAAAAGAATTAACTAAATGTATAACAGGGAGAAATAAAGTGATAATTTAGTGGTTGACCAGTGGAGCGTATACATAATATAAATTATGGATGTTTTTATACCCTCACTTTAGTGTGACGAGGGTATATATCATTTGCTACGGAAAAAAGTGTAACACGTCGAAGGAGTGACCTAAGACCCCAAGTATGTTCGGAGGAAATCCGTTTTGGGTCATTTTAAGTCGAATGAGCAATGTCCGTCCGTCTGTCTGTCTGTCTGTCTGTCTGTCTGTCTGTCTGTCTGTCTGTCTGTCTGCTGGCTGGTGCGCACGATAACTCTCGAAAGGAGTAGCCGATTGACCTCAAATTTGGTATGTGGTAATATTTTTTTCTATCTCCGGCTAAGTTCGAAGATGGGCCATATTGGTCCACTCCTTCTAGTACCTCCCCCACAAAGGGTTAAAATGTTGTGAAATATTGATTCTTTAATAACTGCTATACTACTTATTCGAATCTTTTGAAATTCCACACATAGTATTAGCTTATTAGTCGGTATCAACTCGAGAAAAATGGGCGAAGTGGCCACGTCCCTTTTGGTACCTCCCACACAAATGCACCATTTTGCACCAAAAGTTAACAGCTTATAACATTAATAACAGTGTATAAAAATACTTGAAATTTTGTACAGTATTATGCTTTTATATTGCCTACAGTCCAGGGAAAAATGGGTGTTGTTGTCACGCCCCTTTTGGTACCTCCCACACAAAGGTACCTTTTTGCACCAAAAGTTAACAGCTTATAACATTAAAACCAGTGTATAAAAATACTTGAAATTTTGTACAGTGTAATGTTTTTATAGTGTCTATAGCCCTGTGAAAAATGGGCGTTATTGCCACGCCCCTCTTTGTACCTCCCACACAAAATGCCCAAATCATACCACAAATTAATGTCTCATGACGTTTATACCAGTGCACATAAATGCTTATAAGTCGGCACAGTGCAATGAATTTAAAGTATCTAATGTTCAGCAAAAAAAGTGTATTTGATAAACCCCTTCTGGTACCTCCCACACAAATTGACAGAATAATTCGAGTAATATTCATTACATTACTCACAAAGTGAGGGTATACCTTAGTCGGTTTACCCGACTGAAACTTTCTTACTTGTTAGTAAATTGTTTACAACTTTGGCAACGTTGAAGATATTTTGAAATTTTAAATGGCCTTTTAAAGCTAAGATTTGCAAAATTATTGAGTATGACTTAAAGCTGAATTTAAAGGTCTTTATATGCATAAAAATGCTTTACAATTTTTTGATTTTTAAAATCTTTACATAAATGTAATTTGATAATTAAAATTTTGAATTTCTATCTTTCTTAAAGATAAATAATATTCTCATTGATGTCGTAGACCAAAGTCCTTTTAGTCCTAGTGTATAAAATGTACAAAAATTAGGAGATAGAAAAACTTTGTAAGTTTGTGATTTATTTTTCCAACTATAGCGACAGAATATATATTTGGGTCAAATCTTGATATGATACGATTTTCTCCAAAATTTATATCTTTATGGCTAAATAAATTCCATGAAAATCTGTTGGAAAACATTTATGTCGGCAATAATTAAAATCGGGATATCCCTATATACATGCTGGTTATATCAAAATGTCAACAGATTTTTCTGCTATATCGTTGTTATTTACGAATTCAGAAATTTACATCAGCGGCTTTTTCAAAAATCAAAAAATAATTTTCTTTTCATCCTTACACATTGACGAAAAATAGAGCAATTTCCCTTTTTACCTAGAAATTGGGAAAAAAAGAGCACCTACTCAGTTCTTATGCACCTGCAGAGCTCCGAAACCTTTGAGACATATTGTATTGTAAAATTATCTTTTCGGTATTTCTGCTTTGTCGTTATTTTAATATTTCCATTCTGCAAAAACATTTGTCATTTTATCTCTTGTCGCAAAAAAATGCCCAAAAGGTTAGCTCACCTGTGTTGTCGTTGGCAGGACGACTGCCTTAACACAAACTTGTTTATCAAATTTCAATTCCTTAAGGTGTCATCATTTATTATTGTCGATATTTCATACTTCTGTTTTTTTCTGCTATAACAACTCAATATTTCTTGGGATTGTGATTTGCCATTTATGATTGCTATCAAAAATTTGAAAAATTTATATACATTTGTTTGTTTGCAAAACGAAAATAATATGTCCTGTTCTTCTTCTATTTTCCCTTCGCTCATCTAGTTTTATTTCATGTCATTTTGGTTTTGCTGAAAGCTTGTATTTATTTGTTTTTATTGTTTTTATTTATTTTTTTGCTTTACTTAACATGAAAACGTGCCATTTCTCTTCATGTCTCCTTGGGGACATTCAAAATATGTTTGCCAAATTTCTCTGGAGTCATGTTAGAGAACATTTTGTTTCGTTTTTTCTCTATGTTTCCCCCCCAAATGGAATGTACTAATGGAGTCCGATGGATATTTAAGAACAATAACCTCGGAAAATATGAAATCACATATGAAAGGTCAAAATGTTGCTAAATGTGGTGCAAATGGCTTAAGTGGAAAAAAAGGATAAGAGCTACAAATTATTATTAAAATGTGTTTAGCCTAAAACAAAATTGTAATTCACGAAAAGAAGAATGTAACATTACCATAAACATATGAAAATAATAAGAAAATTTAATACTTTTTGCCAAAGTCAAATTAACTTGCCTTGAATCTACGGAATTTATGACATTATATATGATTTCTGTAGCCACAATTGTGAGGTATTTTGTTAGCATTCAAACCCGATTTACTCCTTCAGTCTATGTTGAACAGCAAACATTTTATAAAGAATTACCAAAATTAAAATAACTTATACGCACCCTATGTCGTTTGAAGAATTTTTTGTTTTTAATATTTAAAGCATTTCCACACATTGATCTGCAATATTTTTTGTGAAATGTCGCAGCTTTCGTCAATTTATATGAAGCTTTTCATCCCCCATATGAAATGTGTAAAGGGTATTTAAGAACAATAATTGATAATAGAGTATTCCGTCGCAAGAAATTGACTGCAAAAGGGGGAATTCTGTTTGAAGCAGTGGGTAATAAGTTGCAAGTCAGTGTTGGACATTAAGCATTATTCATTCCTAAATTGAGAAACATCTTTCTGGAGAATTTTGTAATGATCGGAAGTAAAGTACAGTCTCTACAGCACTTAGGTGTCAAATCGGGGCTAACATATATATGGGGGCTATATCTGAACCGATTTTCTACGAAGTTGGCAGTATTCCTTCATGTAATAATAAACTTCTTTCTGCCGAATTTCGCTGTGATCGGATACAAAATACAGTTTGTACAGCGCTTGAATTTAAAATCGGGGGGTGACATATATATGGGGGCTATATATAAATCTGAACCGATTTTCTCCGAATTTGGCAGTATTCCTTCATGTAATAAGAAACCTCTTTCAGCAGAATTTCGTACTAATCGGATATAAAATACAGTTTCTACATCGCTTACATGTCAAATCGGGGGTAAAATATATATGGGGGCTACATCTAAATCTGAACCGATTTCCCCCAAATTTTGTATTGTGTCTAAGTGTATCACGAGACTACTCTCCGTCAATTTTTGTACAAATCGGTTCAAAAATGTTGCTTATACAGTGCATATATGCCAAATCGGAGGTATATATATATGGGAGCTATATGTAATAGGGTCTTCCTTGGGCCTAAAGAAAGCTATGTTCAAAGTTTCGTTGAGATCGAACCATAATTGCGACCTGTACTTTGATTACAAGAATACATCTACAGACGGACAGACAGACAGACGGACATAGCTAAATCGACTCAGAAAGAGATTACAAGTCGATCGGTATAATAAACAATGGGTCAATCACTTCTCCTTTTGGGTGTTACAAACAAATGCACAAAGTCATAATTCCCTGTACCACAGTGTGGTGTAGGGTATAATTAACAAAAAATGTAAATAAAGTTTGCCGAAGTCACATTAACATGCCCTAAATGTACAGAATTAATGCTTTGATAAATTATTTTTGTTGCCACTTATATGAGGTATTTTCTTACGTTTAAAACCCAATTTACTCCGTTAAAATATGTTTCATATATAAAATTTAATAAGGACTTTTCTAAAATTTGTCATAATTAAAATACATCATACGCACCCTATGTCGTTTTAAGAATTTTTAAGTTTTTTATGTTCAAAGTATTGTTAGTCATTTCCAGACAATGCTTCACAGTCTTTATCCATTCTTGAGTTGTTTTCCATTCCCCATATGAAATTGCATAATGGATCCCAGAAGAATCTCCTCGTAAAGTAGAATATAGCAAATGAAAGGACAAAATGTCTATAAATTTGGCGCAGAAGGCTTAACTGGGAATATTACATCAGATGCAAATTATTATAAAAAGGTGTTATTAAATATAGCCTAAACGACATTGTAGTTAATATAACATGAAAGTTATATTACCATAATCGTATGAAAAGAATAAACAAATTTGATACTATTTGCCATAGCCAAATTGACTTGCCGTAAATCTACAGAATTCATGATTTTATATATCATTTCTGTAGCTATAATGGAGAGGTATGTTCATAGCTTTCAAACCCAATTTATTCCATCAATCTATGTTTCATAGAAAATATTTTATAAGCAATAAATATAGCCGAAACAACATTGTAGTTCATATAACATAAAAGCTACCATAGCACAACCGAATGAAAACAATAAGAAAGTTTAATACTTTTTGCCAAGGCCAAATCGACTTGCCTTAAATTTACAGAATAATTGATTTTATATATCATTTCTGTAGCTACAATTGATAGGTATATTCGTAGCTTTCAAACCCAATTTATTCCTTCAATCTATATCTCATGGAAAATATTTTATAAGCAATTTATTAAAATATGTCATAATTATAATACATCATACGCACCCTATGTCGTTGGAAGAAATTTCTATTTTCCCATTTATGCAACCTTCACATACTGATATTTTACAAAAAATCCTATTATCTGCCATTTACTGGGAGATTTTTCCATTCCAACACTTAAAGTGTTATCCATTTTTAGTGAATTTCTGTCAACAACAACTTCGTAAGGGAAAATGTTTATAAATGTAGCGCAAATGGCTTACTAGGAAATGGACCTGAGATGCAAAATCATTATTAAAATATTATGTTATTAAATATAGCCTAAGCAACGTTATAGTTCATAAAACATGAAATCAACATTACCATAACCGCATGAAAAAATAAGAAAATTAATTACTTTTTGTCATAGCCAAATTGTCTTGCCCTAAATCTACAGAATTCATGATTTTATATATCATTTCTGTAGCTACAATGGAGGGCTATGTTCATAGCTTTCAAACCCAATTTATTCCTTCAATATATGTGTCATAGAAAATATTTTATAAGGAATTTACTCAAATGTGTCATAATTAAAATAAATCATACGCACCCTATGTCTTTACAAGAAATTTCTATATTTCCCATATATGGAACCTTCACGTACTAATCTTTTATAACTTTTATCAAATAACCTATTATCTGTCATTTTTTGGAGATTTATTCCATTGCAACACTTAAAGTGTTATCCATTTTTAAGGATTTTCTGTCAACCAACAACTTTGCAAATATCACTCACCTACAAACTTAACTCCACATTGAACTTCCTACTCTGTCTAACCTCATCATAGCTCTCTCTCTCTCTAGGAAATCCTCTAATTGGATATCCTTAAATTGTCTGAGATTAAATTGACATTGTCAATTTGTGCCAAAATGATTCCATCGATACTTAAACGTATCAGCAAAAGAAATATAGACAACAACAAGAGAAAAAACAATAAAACCAAAACATGTTATATAGCTACAGCAGAACAACGAAAAGAGGAACACACAAATCCAGGACAGGATTAAAAACCCCAAAGAGAGGGAGAGGGAGACAAATAAATATCCCCAATTGTAGTGTAACATGGAAGACTGTCAATATTTCTATGTGGTAAGGGCAATAATAAAGAGTAGAAAAAACATTCAGGGAAATCAAGTGAAATCCTGCCAAACTAATGGAAAAACAACAGAGACCCAATGCTTGAGCACTGACATGTCTCACAGTTTGTCTGTCATAATCCCTAGACGATTAATAGAGCAAATGTGCTCGGAAACCGGAATAAATATACAATTGTAAGAGATAGTGACTTAATTCAATCAAGTTGTTATTTGTTGAAGAATGGAGATTTGTTGATACTCTCATCTTACAGGAAAGTGGGGCTTATATAATTTTCTACAAAGGAAGTATAAGACGCCTAGGAACTGGCGTATTAAATGAATAAATATGTAAAAGGCACAGGCATCTAAACATAATAACACTGAGAAAACTTAAAAAAATACCATTTAGATTTAAATTAAAAAATTATGAAAGAGAAAATACTTTGTAAATGTACGATTTTCTTTCCGAAATGTATAGACAAACAGTGTGAAAATATAATACTCTTCAGGCATCAACTGGACTGCAAAAAAAGGCGAATTACATTTAAGGCAGAGGCAAATAAAGTGATAATTCAACCAGTAAGGAAAGGCTTAAGTCGGGCGGTGCCGACTATATAATACCCTACACCACTCTCGTAACATTGAATAACTCTGATATATAAATTTTGTAATTTATATATCAGAGTTATACCCTGTACCACAGTGTGGTGTAGGGTATAAAAACGATTGGATCTAAAGAGCAAAATCGGATGAAACATATATATGGGAGCTATAGCTAAATCTTTACCGATTTTCTTCAAATTCGGCAATGTTGGTTCATGAATCAAGTAACTCTACCATTCTAAATTTCAAAACGATTGGATGTAAAATATAGCTTCTATAGAACTAAAGGGCCAAATCGGACGAAACATATATATGGGAGCTATATCTAAATCTTAACCAATTTTCTTCAAATTCGGTAGTGTTGCTACATGGATAAAGAAACTCTACCATTCTAAATTTCAAAACGATTGGATGTAAAATACAGCTTTTATAGGACTAAAGGGCCAAATCGGACGAAACATATATATGGGAGCTATAACTAAATCTTAACCGATTTTCTTCAAATTCGGTAGTGTTGGTTCATGGATCAATAAACTCTACCATTCTAAATTTCAAAATGATTGGATGTAAAATACAGCTTCTATAGAACTAAAGGGCCAAATCGGACGAAACATATATATGGGAGCTATAGCTAAATCTTAACCGATTTTCTTCAAATTCGGTAGTGTTGGTTCATGGATCAAGAAACTCTACCATTCTAAATTTCAAAATTATTGGATGTAAAATACAGCTTCTTCAGGACTAAAAAGCAAAATCGGACGAAACATATATATGGGAGCTATAGCTAAATCTTAACCGATTTTCTTCAAATTCGGCAATGTTGGTTCATGGATCAAGAAACTCTACCATTCTAAATTTCAAAATGATTGGATGTAAAATACAGCTTTTATAGGACTAAATGGCCAAATCGGACGAAACATATATATTGGAGCTATAGCTAAATCTTAACCGATTTTCTTCAAATTCGGTAGTGTTGGTTCAGGGATCAAGAAACTCTACCATTCTAAATTTCAAAATGATTGGATGTAAAATACAGCTTCTACAGGACTAAAGAGCAAAATCGGACGAAACATATATATGGGAGCTATAGCTAAATCTTAACCGATTTTCTTCAAATTTGGCAATGTTAATTCATGGATCAAGAAACTCTACCATTCTAAATTTCAAAACGATCGGTTGTAAAATACAGCTTCTATAGGACTAAAGGGCCAAATCGGACGAAACATATATATGGGAGCTATAGCTAAATCTTAACCGATTTTCTTCAAATTCGGCAATGTTGGTTCATGGATCAAGAAACTCTACCATTCTAAATTTCAAAACGATCGGATGTAAAATACAGCTTCTATAGGACTAAAGGGCCAAATCGGACGAAAGATATATATGGGAGCTATATCTAAATCTGAACCAATTTCAACCAAATTCAATAGCGATCTTAACAGCTGCGAAATACTCTAAACTGAAAAATTTCAGAACGATCGGAGTGAAATTGCGACCTGTAGTCGACGAACAACTTTACATGGACGGACGGACATCGTTAAATCGACTCAGCTAGTGATTCTGAGTCGATCGGTATACTTTAGGGTGGGTCTAGCTGTGTTATTTTCAGGTGTTACAAACATCTGCCGTGAAACAAACTTATAATACCCTGTACCACAGTGTGGTGTAGGGTATAATGATGGTGCATTGGAACGTATACATAATATTAATTTGGTGTAGGGTATAATGATGGTGCATTGGAACGTATACATAATATTAATTTGGGATGATTTTAGTAAATTGCTTAAAACTTTACGTTAGAGATATTTTTAAATTTGAAATGAGTTTTTAAAGCTATGGTATGCAGAATTACTTCTTATAACTTAAAGCTGGATTCAAAAAAACAATATTTGCTTAAAAATGATTTGGAAACTGCTTATTTACAAAAGCTTTCCGAAAAAAGTAATTTAATAATTTAAAATTTTGAATTTTTGTGTTTCTTAAAGAGAACATAATATTCCAATTCAAGGCGAAGACAAAAGTCCTTTGAACCTTGGTATATACAATTTACATAATATTAATCACAGATCCTAAAAAAAATTTGGTTAAAATATAAAAATTAAGAAATAGAAACAACTTTCTTTATACTCCATTTACTTTCCCAAAGATATCGACAAACAACAGGCATCAAATAGGCTGCCAAAAAGGGCGAATTAAATTTAAAGCAGAGGGAAATAAAGTCAGAATTCAGGGGTGGACCAGTGGAGCGTATACATAATATGAATTAGGGATAATTTAATAAACTGAGGTTACTTTAGAGGTGCTTTAAAATTTTAATTTAATTGTTAAGGCTAAAAATTGCCATATACTTGTATATGACGTAAAGGATAATTTACAAGTTAATATTTGCATTAAACAAGCTTTATAATGTTTTTAAGCTTTACATAAAATTAATTTGTTAGTTTTAATTTTATTTTTGAAATTCTATGTTCATTAAAGATAACAAAATTCGTTGGAATCCCAGTGTACAAAATAAGGCATAAAATGGACTGAAAAAAGAGCCAAATTAATTTAAAGCAAAGGGAAATAAAAGAAAAATTAAGTGGTGTACCAATGGAGCGTATACATAATATTAATTATGTATGATTTTAGTAAACTTCTTATAACTTATGCTACATTAGAGATATTATGAAATTTTAAAAGACCTTATAAAGCTACGATGAGCAATATTCATATTTATGACATAAAGCTGGAATTAAAGGTCATTACTTGCATAAAAATGCTTTAGAATCCTTTTCATGTTTAAAAACTTCTCGTAAACGAAAATTTAAAATTTTAAATTTAAATTAAACATTTTTAAATTCCTATGTTCCTCTAAAGATATTATAAATTTCCCATTTCTGCTGTAGACAAAAGTCATTTGAATCCTTTTAACGAGAAATAATTACGTTCCAATTTGTTATCCTTTAAATGAATTAGTGATTTCAATTGCGTTGCCTTTTTCAGCTCTAATTTGTAATCATTGGCATTATTTCGCTTGATTTGATGCAGAGAAATCAGTTCGTTTTTTTTTCAATGTCCTTAGATTATTCTGTGTTGTGTTAAATTTCACAACAATTTGCTTCATTTGTCGTCTGAACTTTTTTACGCTCAAAATTAATTAAAAGTCCCTTACATTATAAACTATACTGACCCCGACGAAAGCGAAGTACTTCGCTCTCGCATCCTTTCTCGCCGAAATGAATCGGAGCGGAGGACACCACAATGTAATATGCAGCCGTGCTACCATTTTCATTTAGAATCAATCAACTGCGAAAATAAAGCGCCAGCCAATTCATAAAAACCACACAAAGACAATCAGTACAAATCACTGAGCGCCACAGGATAATTAAGACGAATGGAAATATATCTACGAGTATATACAAAAACCCCAAATACAATTACAGACACAAAGAGTAATGCGAGACGAATTAAATAGAATTGACAGGAGAACGTGAAGCATGCGAGGCGAGAGTACGATACTCGTAAATCGTTAAATTCGAATGAATTACAATGATTCACATCATTGAGCAAATTTTGCACCGTCTCTATAATCAACGAATGGCGGAAATAAAGAAGAGTTTTCTTAGAGAATTTGAAAAAGAATAAAGAGGAAAGAAAATTAACGCAAAGTACAAAGGGGTTTCAAAATGAACCTGGAAATTTGTAACATCAAGACTTCGAGTAAGGAAATTAGGGCTGATGGACGGACAAACGTCTTGCCCAGGATAAAGGCAAAAGGGCTTAGCAATGTGTATTATTCTTCGAGTAAAGAAACTAGGACAGACGGACGGGCAGACATACAGATGGCCAAAGAAACGTGTTGGCCAGGATAAAGACAAAAGGACTAAGAGATTTTTATTATTCTTCGAGTACGGAAACTAGGGCATACAGATGGTCGGGCGGATGGACAGACAGACTTAGAGATGGACGGACAGACTTAGAGATAGACGGACTGTCTTAGAGATGGACGGACAAACGCCTTGCCAAAGATGAAGGCAATAAGGACTCCGAAATATTTATAAGTCGTCCGAATGATGAACTAATAAATAACTGTTGACTTAGCTACGCCTTTTTAATTAAAAACAAAGGATAATTAGAAGTCAATTGAAAAAAGTCGCAAAACAAATCTAAGAAAGAACCAGTAAGGAAATGCTAAAGTCGGGCGGTGCCGACTATATAATACCCTACACCACTCTCGTAATATTGAATAACTCTGATATATACATTTTGTAATTCATGTATAAATTGTTTACATAAATTTACTTTTGGGACATTTTATACTTAAATAATACCCTGTACCACAGTGTGCTTTAGGGTATAAAAACGATTGGATCTATAGAGCCAAATCGGATGAAACATATATATGGGAGCTATAGCTAAATCTTTACCGATTTTCTTCAAATTCGGCAATGTTGGTTCATGAATCAAGAAACTCTACCATTCTAAATTTCAAAACGATTGGATGTAAAATACAGCTTTTATAGGACTAAAGGGCCAAATCGGACGAAACATATATATGGGAGCTATAGCTAAATCTTAACCGATTTTCTTCAAATTCGGTAGTGTTGGTTCATGGATCAAGAAACTCTACCATTCTAAATTTCAAAATGATTGGATGTAAAATACAGCTTCTTCAGAACTAAAGAGCAAAATCTGACGAAACATATATATGGGAGCTATAGCTAAATCTTAACAGATTTTCTTCAAATTCGGCAATGTTGGTTCATGGATCAAGAAACTCTACCATTCTAAATTTCAAAACGATTGGATATAAAATACAGCTTCTATAGGACTAAAGGGCCAAATCGGACGAAACATATATATGGGAGCTATTGCTAAATCTTAACCGATTTTCTTCAAATTCGGTAGTGTTAGTTCATGGATCAAGAAACTCTACCATTCTAAATTTCAAAATGATTGGATATAAAATACAGCTTCTTCAGGACTAAAGAGCAAAATCGGACGAAACATATATATGGGAGCTATAGCTAAATCTTAACCGATTTTCTTCAAATTCGGCAATGTTGGTTCATGGATCAAGAAACTCTACCATTCTAAATTTCAAAACGATCGGAGGTAAAATACAGCTTCTATAGGACTAAAGGGCCAAATCGGACGAAAGATATATATGGGAGCTATATCTAAATCTGAACCGATTTTCTTCAAATTCGGCAATGTTGGTTCATGGATCAAGAAACTCTACCATTCTAAATTTCAAAACGATCGGATGTAAAATACAGCTTCTATAGGACTAAAGGGCCAAATCGGACGAAAGATATATATGGGAGCTATATCTAAATCTGAACCAATTTCAACCAAATTCAATAGCGATCTTAACAGCTGCGAAATACTCTAAACTGAAAAATTTCAGAACGATCGGAGTGAAATTGCGACCTGTAGTCGACGAACAACTTTACATGGACGGACGGACATCGTTAAATCGACTCAGCTAGTGATTCTGAGTCGATCGGTATACTTTAGGGTGGGTCTAGCTGTGTTATTTTCAGGTGTTACAAACATCTGCCGTGAAACAAACTTATAATACCCTGTACCACAGTGTGGTGTAGGGTATAATGATGGTGCATTGGAACGTATACATAATATTAATTTGGTGTAGGGTATAATGATGGTGCATTGGAACGTATACATAATATTAATTTGGGATGATTTTAGTAAATTGCTTAAAACTTTACGTTAGAGATATTTTTAAATTTGAAATGAGTTTTTAAAGCTATGGTATGCAGAATTACTTCTTATAACTTAAAGCTGGATTCAAAAAAACAATATTTGCTTAAAAATGATTTGGAAACTGCTTATTTACAAAAGCTTTCCGAAAAAAGTAATTTAATAATTTAAAATTTTGAATTTTTGTGTTTCTTAAAGAGAACATAATATTCCAATTCAAGGCGAAGACAAAAGTCCTTTGAACCTTGGTATATACAATTTACATAATATTAATCACAGATCCTAAAAAAAATTTGGTTAAAATATAAAAATTAAGAAATAGAAACAACTTTCTTTATACTCCATTTACTTTCCCAAAGATATCGACAAACAACAGGCATCAAATAGGCTGCCAAAAAGGGCGAATTAAATTTAAAGCAGAGGGAAATAAAGTCAGAATTCAGGGGTGGACCAGTGGAGCGTATACATAATATGAATTAGGGATAATTTAATAAACTGAGGTTACTTTAGAGGTGCTTTAAAATTTTAATTTAATTGTTAAGGCTAAAAATTGCCATATACTTGTATATGACGTAAAGGATAATTTACAAGTTAATATTTGCATTAAACAAGCTTTATAATGTTTTTAAGCTTTACATAAAATTAATTTGTTAGTTTTAATTTTATTTTTGAAATTCTATGTTCATTAAAGATAACAAAATTCGTTGGAATCCCAGTGTACAAAATAAGGCATAAAATGGACTGAAAAAAGAGCCAAATTAATTTAAAGCAAAGGGAAATAAAAGAAAAATTAAGTGGTGTACCAATGGAGCGTATACATAATATTAATTATGTATGATTTTAGTAAACTTCTTATAACTTATGCTACATTAGAGATATTATGAAATTTTAAAAGACCTTATAAAGCTACGATGAGCAATATTCATATTTATGACATAAAGCTGGAATTAAAGGTCATTACTTGCATAAAAATGCTTTAGAATCCTTTTCATGTTTAAAAACTTCTCGTAAACGAAAATTTAAAATTTTAAATTTAAATTAAACATTTTTAAATTCCTATGTTCCTCTAAAGATATTATAAATTTCCCATTTCTGCTGTAGACAAAAGTCATTTGAATCCTTTTAACGAGAAATAATTACGTTCCAATTTGTTATCCTTTAAATGAATTAGTGATTTCAATTGCGTTGCCTTTTTCAGCTCTAATTTGTAATCATTGGCATTATTTCGCTTGATTTGATGCAGAGAAATCAGTTCGTTTTTTTTCAATGTCCTTAGATTATTCTGTGTTGTGTTAAATTTCACAACAATTTGCTTCATTTGTCGTCTGAACTTTTTTACGCTCAAAATTAATTAAAAGTCCCTTACATTATAAACTATACTGACCCCGACGAAAGCGAAGTACTTCGCTCTCGCATCCTTTCTCGCCGAAATGAATCGGAGCGGAGGACACCACAATGTAATATGCAGCCGTGCTACCATTTTCATTTAGAATCAATCAACTGCGAAAATAAAGCGCCAGCCAATTCATAAAAACCACACAAAGACAATCAGTACAAATCACTGAGCGCCACAGGATAATTAAGACGAATGGAAATATATCTACGAGTATATACAAAAACCCCAAATACAATTACAGACACAAAGAGTAATGCGAGACGAATTAAATAGAATTGACAGGAGAACGTGAAGCATGCGAGGCGAGAGTACGATACTCGTAAATCGTTAAATTCGAATGAATTACAATGATTCACATCATTGAGCAAATTTTGCACCGTCTCTATAATCAACGAATGGCGGAAATAAAGAAGAGTTTTCTTAGAGAATTTGAAAAAGAATAAAGAGGAAAGAAAATTAACGCAAAGTACAAAGGGGTTTCAAAATGAACCTGGAAATTTGTAACATCAAGACTTCGAGTAAGGAAATTAGGGCTGATGGACGGACAAACGTCTTGCCCAGGATAAAGGCAAAAGGGCTTAGCAATGTGTATTATTCTTCGAGTAAAGAAACTAGGACAGACGGACGGGCAGACATACAGATGGCCAAAGAAACGTGTTGGCCAGGATAAAGACAAAAGGACTAAGAGATTTTTATTATTCTTCGAGTACGGAAACTAGGGCATACAGATGGTCGGGCGGATGGACAGACAGACTTAGAGATGGACGGACAGACTTAGAGATAGACGGACTGTCTTAGAGATGGACGGACAAACGCCTTGCCAAAGATGAAGGCAATAAGGACTCCGAAATATTTATAAGTCGTCCGAATGATGAACTAATAAATAACTGTTGACTTAGCTACGCCTTTTTAATTAAAAACAAAGGATAATTAGAAGTCAATTGAAAAAAGTCGCAAAACAAATCTAAGAAAGAACCAGTAAGGAAATGCTAAAGTCGGGCGGTGCCGACTATATAATACCCTACACCACTCTCGTAATATTGAATAACTCTGATATATACATTTTGTAATTCATGTATAAATTGTTTACATAAATTTACTTTTGGGACATTTTATACTTAAATAATACCCTGTACCACAGTGTGCTTTAGGGTATAAAAACGATTGGATCTATAGAGCCAAATCGGATGAAACATATATATGGGAGCTATAGCTAAATCTTTACCGATTTTCTTCAAATTCGGCAATGTTGGTTCATGAATCAAGAAACTCTACCATTCTAAATTTCAAAACGATTGGATGTAAAATACAGCTTTTATAGGACTAAAGGGCCAAATCGGACGAAACATATATATGGGAGCTATAGCTAAATCTTAACCGATTTTCTTCAAATTCGGTAGTGTTGGTTCATGGATCAAGAAACTCTACCATTCTAAATTTCAAAATGATTGGATGTAAAATACAGCTTCTTCAGAACTAAAGAGCAAAATCTGACGAAACATATATATGGGAGCTATAGCTAAATCTTAACAGATTTTCTTCAAATTCGGCAATGTTGGTTCATGGATCAAGAAACTCTACCATTCTAAATTTCAAAACGATTGGATATAAAATACAGCTTCTATAGGACTAAAGGGCCAAATCGGACGAAACATATATATGGGAGCTATTGCTAAATCTTAACCGATTTTCTTCAAATTCGGTAGTGTTAGTTCATGGATCAAGAAACTCTACCATTCTAAATTTCAAAATGATTGGATATAAAATACAGCTTCTTCAGGACTAAAGAGCAAAATCGGACGAAACATATATATGGGAGCTATAGCTAAATCTTAACCGATTTTCTTCAAATTCGGCAATGTTGGTTCATGGATCAAGAAACTCTACCATTCTAAATTTCAAAACGATCGGAGGTAAAATACAGCTTCTATAGGACTAAAGGGCCAAATCGGACGAAAGATATATATGGGAGCTATATCTAAATCTGAACCGATTTCAACCAAATTCAATAGCGATCTTAACAGCCGCGAAATACTCTATACTGCAAAATTTCAGAACGATCGGAGTGAAATTGCGACTGAAATAAATCGACTCAGCTAGTGATTCTGAGTCGATCGGTATACTTTAAGGTGGGTCTAGCTGTATTATTTTCAGGTGTTACAAACATCTGCCGTGAAACAAACTTATAATACCCTGTACCACAGTGTGGTGTAGGGTATAATAATAAAATGACCCTGAATCGTAAAATGAAATCACAGTACATCAGAAGGACATTGAAGTGCTAAGAATTCATGACTCGGCAAAACAATGATTTATGAATTACCGAAAAAATAATTTTATAAAAAAGAAAAATTTCTTCTTTTGGCAGACAAGGCAAACTATATTCTTTGGAGGCAAAATCGTGCTCAATTCCTTAACCCATACCCTTTTCTTTGGGGGCAAAATCGTGCTCAATACTTAAACCTGAACCCTTTTCGGAGCGTTAAGTAAATTTTTAAATATCGAAATTGATTCCTTTCAACTCCCTTTCTCCCTTTCACATCCTTCTTTAATATTTCAATATGCATTATTTGCATTTCAACCACATTTCGTGGTGGAGTTTCTTTTTCAACAGATGTACGTTCTTTACATTTCTATACTCGTGAGAGACTTTATCAGAAATTTATGCGATTTCGTTTATAAATGTATGATTTGGTTTTCTCGGTTTGTATTTGTTTGCCTTCGGTTATGGTTTTTTATTTGGCGTTATTTCTTGGAGGAGGAGAAAAGTGGGAAAGAAATGAGAAAAACATATTTTACACCACATTCATTTTTCTTAGTCAAAAATCTCTAGCGAATATGATGGGGTATTATGCATAAGAATTTCGAAGAAAATACACTAAAAGAAAAATATATATAAAAAGGAATGTATTAAAAATGTGAAATTTGGTCTGTCGAACTAATTTAAAACTATGTAATTTACATAACAACTTATAAATAATTATTGTTAATATCATGAAATCTCAACGAAAATCTCCCTACTTGCTATCTTTGAAATGGAAATCCCAAACGAGTAAGAAAACTGTGTATATAAAATAATTAATAGATATTGGCCCGTATTCATAAAAATTTAATGAAGGTTTGAAGAACGCTTTAACACTGCTAAAGCGTTCCTCAAACCTTTTTTAACTTTTTATGAATAAGGCCCATTATATTTAGGACCAGTGGAGCGTATACATAATATTTATTCTGGCATAGTTTGAAAAATATCCAATAACTCATGCTGCGCGAGAGCTATTTGAAATATTAAACTTGTGTCTTAAAGCCAAGGTTGTAGGCTTCAAATAAGCTAATCGAATAAAATTAAAATTTGTCAACTTAATGGCTATATTTTTTAGCTGAAATGTAAATTACATGTATCACAGTACAAAAATTACACTACAATTACAACAACAACATTTTTTTTGTGTCCGAGACCTAAAAACTTTTTTGTATAGATTGAGGCATACGAGTACTATTTTATGAAACCAAAACCAAATTTTCTTTAGGGTAAAGCTTTTTCTTAAATTTTTTTCTAAAATTCAAATTTTCATGAAAGGTAACCTTTAGTATTTGGACCATATTAGAAGAATAAGACCGATGATGTCGGAATACCATTTAACTGAAAGGAAATTAAGAGGGCTAGATATGCACAAAACATCGCTTTCATGTAGAAACTGAAGTATGGTAACTGTCGTTAAAACAATTAAAAACATTTTTTTTTAAAAAAATGGTTTTTTGCTGGCACGGAAAATAGCATAAAAATAAGAAAAAAGAATAGTTTGTCCCATTGTTTAAATCCTAGCATCCTAACGAAGAAGAAAGTGCAATTTGCAAAAAGTCTACGGAGAAAGGAATAAATTGTGACCCATATTGTAAAAATAGGGAAATTAAAAAAAAAATTCATATTTTTTATTTTAGCAATTTTGTTTGGGAGGTACGGGAAGGAACATCGAAATAACGCCCATTTTTACTATGCTATGGGTACTATAAAAACATTACACTGAAAATTTTAAGTATTTGTATGTGCAGGAATTTAAGTTATAAGCCGTTAACTTCTTGTTAACTAGGGTCCATTTGCATGGAAGGGTTGCCACGCTTCCATCCCCCATTTTGTTGCCCGGGTCTATAAGTCCTGGAGGGCATTAAGCACACAATTTTAAATATTTTCATGGACTGGAATCAAGGTTATAAGCATTTAACCTTTTGTGCAAAATGGTCCATTTGTATGGGAGGTACCAAATTTGTCTCAAGGTCATAGCGTCCAAGAAATTAATACTATGTGTGGAATGGTCAACGATTCTGAAAAGTAATAAAGAAGTTATGAGATAATAAATATATCACTAAATTTTTACCCTTCGTGGGGGAGGTACTCCAAAGAGTGGATCAACGTAGTCTATCTTTGATCTTTGCCTGGGATAGGAAACAATGTTGACACATACCAAATTGTAAGTCAATCGGTTAATTTTGTCGAAAGTTATCGTGCGCATCAACCAGACAGACAGATGGACAGGCTGACGGACATTGTCCAAATGACTTAAAATGGCTCAAAACTGATTTTCGCCAAATAGTCTCTTAAGTGACTCCATCGATGTGTTACACCTTTGGGCCGCAGTATTTGATAATACCCTTGTTCACAATAGTGAAGGTATAACAAGAAAAAGCGTTAAGTTCGGCCATGCCGAATCTTATATACCACCCACCATGGCGAGCATGTGACCTCACAAAATATCTCAAACCTAAAGAAAATAACACCGAAAACACAAAAATATAGTAGATGAGAACAGTAGAAATCACAACAAGTTAGATGCTGTATATGGGAGCCATATCTAAATATAGACCGATATGGCCCATTTGCAATCCCAAACAACCTGCAACTATAAGAAGTATTTGTACCAAATTTGATCAACCTAGCTCAATTATTGCGGACTGTAGCGTGATTACCACAAACGGACGGACGGACGGACGGACATGGCTAAATCGTCTTAGAATTTTACGACGATTAAGAATATATGGGGTCTCAGATCAATACTTAGAGGTGTTACAAACGGAGTGACAAAATGAATATACCCCCCATCCTATGGTGGAGGGTATAAAAACAATATAAATAAAGGAAATATAAAGATTCTACATCACTGACATATGGGAGCGTATAAGTAATATAAATTGTTGAATATTATGAAGAATATCTGATAACTTATGCCACTGGAAAGCTTATCGGAATATGTAATGTGTACCTTGAAGCTATGATTAATAACTTTTATTCTATTAAATAAATATGTACAAAAAATTTCGTTTAAAATATATATAAGTTTCGCGATTTTTAAAGGCACTGGATGCAGGATTTCGGATCGGTTTGTTCCGAATTTTTTTTTCTCATATTTAATATCTACAACATTGCTTCAGAATCAAAAGAGATATTCCGTACGGTATACCGAGAAAAAATATAAAAAAAAGTGCTAAAAATTCACCTCGAACAAAAAAATTCGTATGGCCATTAAATTATTAATTGAGCCAACTTAAGTAAACGAATGATGCAGAAGTTCTTATTTTTGGGGCTACTTTCAAGTTCAATTTTTAAAATTGAGTCCCAAACTTACAATGAGCTGAAAAAATGCTGTACTGTGTAAGCTATGTGAAATATTTAACGTGTGAGTTGAAGCTAAGATTATATACTTTTATAGTTTATTAAATGAATTTTATTCAAATATATTTGTAGATAAAATTTATATATTGCATTGTCAGAGAACAAAAATTAGCAATTTCGGTTAAAAAATTAGACCAAATAGTATAAAAGACATTCAGCAGTAAAAAAGTATACGTAATAAAAATTTAACATACGTAGAGAAATATATTTTTCAAGTGTTAATATACATCTCAAGCTTATAGCTATTATAAATAATCTGTTGATTGAAAAAACACAAAATGTTAATAAAGCATTTTTAAGCATACACATCACGGACATGTGGAGCGCATACGTAATATTAACTTTGGAATATTTAGAAAAAAACCTGTTAACGTATGCCACACACAAGCTATATGAAATATGTAAAATATACATTGAAGCTAAGATTATAGGCTTAATCTCTATCCAAATGTTATAAAAATCATAGGACGATATTTTATGCCTAAGTATATGTAAGAAACAACACTAAATGGTCCATTAAGGAAATAACGTTCAAATGGAATATAATACAAACAAATTGGACGCGTATATGTATAGAGAGATTTAAAATACACTTTGAAGCTAAATATATAGTCTTAGTTAAAGGTACGATTTACAAATAAAAACTAATAAGGGTGGGCTTAACTCCGGCGGAACCTAATATTTCAAACTGTAGAACATTCGTTTTTGGCTAAAGAAATCTTTGTTTGCTTAAAATCAAAATCTCGATACTGTCGTAAGTATATGAGGTAAAATTTAGCTTAGCTTAGTTTATTAGCGGCTCTAACAACTTTGCTTTATCAAAGTTCGTTAATATTCGATGTTTATTAGTGATCATTAAACATACCTCTACTAAATTGCATACATATTTGCTGAATAATAAATCTTATAAAGGGTGTCCCAAGAAGAGCGCAATTTTTAAATCTCGCAACATTCGAAGTGTCATTGTTTGACATTTGAATAATTGTTATTGTTTGTTAGTAGAAGGTACGAGGTTAGTAAAAATGGAGCGCTACACGAATGAACAACGCATTCTCATTGTGAAATTGTTTTACCAAAATGGTGAAAGTTTTGCGGCTACAGTTCGCAAATTGCGATCAATTTGGGGTCACAATAATGCTCCAAAAGAGTCAACTGTAAAGAGATTAATGGATAAATTTGCCGAAACTGGGTCTGTTAGTGATGTAAAGACAACAACGCGCCATCGACCAGGTCGATCGACCGAAAATGTCGCAGCTGTACGTGATGATGTCGCTCAAACTCCATCCACCTCAATTCGACACCGAGCTCAGCAAATTGGTGTCTCCAAATCCACTTTGCAGCGAATTTTGAAGAAAGATTTGCATCTTCATGCATACAAAGTTCAATTGGCTCAGGAACTGAAGCCAACTGACCATGGACAGCGAAGGGAGTTCGTTAATTGGGTATTGGAGAGACAACATGAAAATGCTGATTTTGCCGATAAAATCATCTTCAGTGACGAGGCCCATTTTCATCTTGATGGCTTCGTCAATAGGCAGAATTGTCGCATTTGGGGTGCGGAAAATCCTCGAGTGATTCACGAGAAGCAAATGCATCCTCAACGTGTCACTGTGTGGTGTGGTTTTTGGGCTGGAGGAATCATTGGACCTTTTTTTTATGAAAATGAGGCAGGTCAAGCGCAAACAGTCAATGGTGTTCGGTATCGTGAAATGATAACCAGTTTTTTCTTGCCTAGAATTGAAGAAATGAATGTGGAGGGCATGTGGTTCCAACAAGACGGCGCCACATGTCATACAGCCAGAGAAACAATTAAATTGCTGCATCTGTCATTTCCCGGTCGTGTTATTTCGCGTTTTGGAGATCAGAATTGGCCGCCTAGATCGTGCGATTTAAAACCATTAGATTTTTTTCTTTGGGGTTTTTTGATGTCGATGGTTTACGCGAATAAGCCGACGACGACTCAAGCCTTAAAAGACGAAATTGGACGCTGCATTAATGAAATACCGCAGCATTCATGCAAAACGGTCATTGAAAATTTCATTAAAAGATCGCGTGCATGCCAGCAAAGCCGCGGCGGCCATCTGCACGATATATTGTTCCATACATAACCTCATTCTGTCTACTTTACGATATAATAAAGTTTAACGATTTTTTCTTAAATATCTGTGTTTTATTTAAAATTAAAAAATTGCGCTCTTCTTGGGACACCCTTTACTTATAAAGCGCAAAAAATTCAAATCGGGATATAAATATATCGATACCTCCATTCTAAAAAATTCTAAGTAGACTTAGCATGTTTTTAGGGGAATTGAATTTTTAATTTCTAAATAATATAGACGGACGGACAGACATGGGTAGATCACGATTTTTGGGTCTGACTTCTAAGTGTAAAATTTTGGTTTCTTTTTACACCCTACACCACACTGTGGTACAGGGTATTATAACTTTGTGCATTTGTTTGTAACACCCAAAAGGAGAAGAAATAGACCCATCGTTTATTATAACGATCGACTTAGAATCACTTTCTGAGTTGATTTAGCTATGTCCGTCTGTCTGTCTGTCCGTCTGTGCATGTATTCTTGTAATCAAAGTACAGGTCGCAACTATGGTCCGATCTCGACGAAACTTTACACATATATTTTTTTTTGGCCCAAGGACGATCCTTATTGAATTTGGTTAAAATCGGTTCAGATTTAAATATAGCCCCCATATATATGTTAGCCCCGATTTGACATTTAAGCGCTGTAAAAACTTTATTTTATATCCGATCAGTATGAAATTCGGCAGGAAAAGGTTTCTTATTACATGAATGAACTCTGTTAAATTTGGAAGAAATCGGTTCAGATTTAGATATAGCCCGCATTTTTTACGTTACCCCCGATTTGAAGTGTAAGCGATGTAAAAATGTTATTTTATATCCGATCAGAGCGAAATTCGGCAAAGAGAGGTTTCTTATTACATGAAGGAATACTGCTAAATTCAGAGAAAATCGGTTCAGATTTAGATATATCCCCCATATATATGTTACCCCCGATTTGACATGTAAGCGCTGTAAAAACTGTATTTTATATCCGATTAGTGCAACATTTGGCAGAAAGAGGTTTCTTATTACATGAAGGAATACTGCCAAATTTGGAGAAAATCGGTTCAGATTTAGATATAGCTCCCATATATATGTTACCCCCGATTTGACATGTAAGCGCTGTAGAGACTGTATTTTATATCCGATCAGTACGAAATTCGTCAGAAAGAGGTTTGCTATTATATGAATGAACACTTTTAAATTTGGAAGACATCTGTTCAGATTTATATATAGCCCCCATATATACGTTACCCCCGATTTGACATGTGAGCGCTGTAAAAATGTTATTTTATATCCGATCAGTGCGAAAGTCGGCAAAAAATGGTTTCTTTCTACATGAAGGAATACTGCCAAATTCTGAGAAACTCGGTTTAGATTTAGATAGAGCTCACATATATATGTTACCCCCGATTTGACATGTAAGCGCTGTACAGACTGTATTTTATATCCGATCAGTACGAAATTCGTCAGAAAGAGGTTTGCTATTATATGAATGAACACTTTTAAATTTGGAAGACATCTGTTCAGATTTATATATAGCCCCCATATATACGTTACCCCCGATTTGACATGTGAGCGCTGTAAAAATGTTATTTTATATCCGATCAGTGCGAAAGTCGGCAAAAAATGGTTTCTTTCTACATGAAGGAATACTGCCAAATTCTGAGAAAATCGGTTTAGATTTAGATATAGCTCACATATATATGTTACCCCCGATTTGACATGTAAGCGCTGTAGAGACTGTATTTTATATCCGATCAGTACGAAATTCGACAGAAGGAGGTCTTTTTACATGAATGAGTATTCAGGGAAGATCGGTTCAGATTTATATTAAAGCTCCATATATATGCTCCTCCTGATTTGGTATCAAACCGCTATAGAAGTTGTATTTTACTTCTGATCATTAAAATTTTCCAGAAAGATGTTTCTCAATTTAGGAACGAATATTGCTTAATTTAGCGATTATCTTTTCAGAATTAGATAATATCGAGAGCTTATATTCAAAACCCTCTATCTTCAATTTTTCAAAAATGAGATTTTTATGTTAAAATATTCGGTAAAATAAGGCGCATCTATGGTACTAATTTGGAAATAAAAAAAAACAAAAATTGAGATTTTATGGTCATTTTTGTAATTTCTCTATCTTACACGCATATTTTTTCTGAATGCAATACCCTCTTTTTTGTTTTTTTTTTCTTCTAAAAGATGGTTCTTTGGTGAAAAGAGTATGCTAAACCCGAATTTGGTTAAATTTTTTTAGTCGAAGCTTTAGTTTTCAAATTATGACTATTTTTATATCTAACCTGTGATTCCACAAGAATACTATTTTTTCTATGACAATTTGAAAATGGATTCAAAAATGAACCCCAAGAAATAGATAATACTTAAATAAAAATTAATCATTAATTCATTATTATTATTATTTATTATTTTTATTATAATATGTATAATTATATATAAAAAAAAATTTGTGGAATTCATAAATAACTTTTGAAGAGCAATACCCTCTATGTTCCATAAAATGGCTCGTGGTGCAAATATTAAAAAAAATATTATTTAGTAGATTACGTAGTTATATGTAATAAACTTTGTAGAACAAAAAATTTTATTTTTCTTTAAAATTAGGGATATAAACGGTTTTTTGGCTCTACTGAACAATTGTGTTTTTTAAGATAGAGGATATTGAATATAAACTGTCGATATGTTTCTACCCATTTACCAATTATTCCAAATTATTATGGCAATGACCCTTATCGCATTGTTAGGAAGGTGTAGGGTATTATATAGTCGGCCCCGCCCGACTTTCTGCCTTTCCTTACTGATTTGTTACTAATAAAGGGAAACATTTTTTTGTCAAAGTTTGTTTTTGTAGAAGTTAGAGCAAAGTTTCTGAACTTCAAGAGAAATGTCAGGTCTCCTCGCTACAACATTTTATACGAGTACCCTCCCATACAAAGGTCCCTATAGATTTGACTTCTTAACGCCACAAAAACCTCAAATTTCAACGAATTAGGTTGAAATTTAGTATGCTATCAATGGTGGAGGGTATATATGATTCGGCATGGCCGAACTCAACGCATTTACTTATTAAATAATGCATCGAATTTCTATGGAATAGTCTCATTTTATACATGACCGATCAGACTTTGCGATCAAATCGTAAAAATATAACAATTGTGCGTTTCTAGATGTTTTCACGAGGCTTTTATTTAAGAATAATTATAATTTTCTCAAAAAATAGGATTTTTTCGCAATGTTTTGTAAGATACCGCTGAACGGATAGAAAATTCTGCTACATGAAGTTGAAGGCTACTTAATTTTTAATTTTTTAAAACAATCCTGAACCAATTCAAAAAGAAGGTTCTCTAGTTATGCTATAATCTGT
Source organism: Eudasyphora cyanicolor (assembly GCA_963930755.1). Classification (NCBI taxonomy): domain Eukaryota; kingdom Metazoa; phylum Arthropoda; class Insecta; order Diptera; family Muscidae; genus Eudasyphora; species Eudasyphora cyanicolor. Next base: position 29,609,529 of record OZ005737.1, on the reverse strand, counting down.
GGTCCAACCTCTATTTTTCTTAGCCCTAAGGGCTGTTTTTTTTTAATTCTCGCGATATACCGTGTTATTGAAAAAATAGAGATGTTGAAACAAATATATTTCACTCGAGAACCATTTATTCGAATAAGTTCTGGAATGTTTTAAAGAATTCCAAATTAAGTAGACTTTTTTCCATCCGTTTAGTGTTTTTGGCGATATCTAATAAAATGTTGCAAAAAAATCAAATCTTTTGAGAAAATTTTTATAATTTTTGAAATAAAAACTCCATTCATTCTAAACCACATTCATCTAAAAAACACAATTGGTATATTTTTTATGATTTTTCTATAAAGTTTAATCGTTCATGAACTATATGAGCCCATTCCGAAGAAAATGGATGCATAATTTAAAAACAATCTTTATAGCTAAGAATAGATATTTTGGCGTTTTTTTATGTCTAGCATCAGAATCAATGCTTTAAAAACCCAAAAAAAAATCTGTTTTTGTCGACCGGTGTTATTTATCATGATCATCTTTAAAACTGGAACTGATAATTAATATCATCTTTAAAAATATTCTTCTTTCAAATTACTGAAAGTCCGTTCAATATTTCTCCTTTGGTTAGAATGCCATAATATTACGTATACGCTATATGGGTTCTTAGAATATTTTTTTTAATACTATTGAAAGGACATTTCAAAGCAAATAAACTTCAAAATATCTTTCATACCAAATCTGCAATTGTACAAAATTGCATACGAATCACCTATAACATTATATTATGCCATACTTTTGGGTAATCTTTCAACAAGAACATTATCCCAGTCATAATTTTTCTTCGAGAGTAATCCCACTGTCAACAGAACCAGAAGCTGCAGCAGCAGTAACACAGCCAACAATATTATCATCAGCATCTGTACTGGCACATACTCACTCTCAAACACATGTGTGCATAGCATCATAAGCTAAAACATTATCCAAAATCCAATTGCTATGAAACATTTATGTACGATTTGAGCCATATGTAACTCTCACCGAGTAACACACACACGTACATACTCCCATACATTCACTCATACAACAATTTCAACTACTTCCCCAAAGTCCTCCACGTTCGCCGAAACCCTTGTAAAGCTTTAGTCGGGGAGTACGTGAATTTCCATATAAATTTCCTGGTTTAAAATGAAAATTCAGTTTTCCAACTTTAGCACATACACTTACACACTCACACATAGAGAGGGAGATGTGAATGCAAAGCATATGCACAGTTGTGAAAATTCACAATTGAATTGTTAGAGTTTGACTGCAATCCTTTTTCAGTGCTTGGCTCCGTTCGCCCCCTCTCTCCAAAGCAAATGTGAGCTGAAGAGGAACGATGTGAGAAAAAACTGCTTTGCATTTTTGCAATCAACGGTTTGTAAAGCTTCGGTTTTTTTTTTTTTTGGGAGAATTTTTCTCCCTCATTTCACATTTCCCACTTGGCCACCTCCCCCGCGCAACTTCCGAATTTATATTTACTTTTGCGATTGGCTTAATTCTTAATACCTTTTAATGCTTTCCTGAAATGATGCGATGTGTTCCCACTCTAATTCTAATAATTTTCTCGTTTTCGGGAGGAATTTAGACGTCAATGGCACACAAACTTCTGCGCAGCATTATCGGAGTGAAAAGACTCTCGGTGGAAATGCGGTGCAAAATTTACATACACGTAAGCACGTTGCATTAATGGGCTGAAGTTGTAGCTGATGCTGACGCTACAACTGATTCTGCTCCTCCGTTGCTCTGCTCCGTTCTGTGGCATGTTTTGCAAATGCAAAGGATTGAAAATGATTGAATTTATACAGGAAATTGTCGGATATGGCTTTGAATTTTAAACTATTCATTTAATAATGAAAGCAATTTAGAAAGGAAATAAGCATGGCAAGAAATAGAGAGAGAGAGAGAGACCTACCTACCCGCAAGCAGTAGGTAGGCAATGTGATTTAAATAATGAGAGCGCATAAAGTTGCTGGGAAATAACCTATTTTCAAATCATGCATATTAAGTAGCAGAGGTGAGAGAACACAGGATCATTGATGACATATATGTATATGGAATTTAATAAAACATTTTATTCAATATGAAGTATACCCCTATTGGAATTATGCCATTAACCGAGCGTAATACACAGGTCTACAGAGCGTATAAGTAATATTAATTACGATTTATTTTTTAAAAAAATGTAATAATCTGAAAGAATTAGATATACATGTTACGAAGTTATGATAATAATGTAATAATCTGAAAGAATTATGATACATATATAAGGAAGTAATTTCAAAGCCATGAAATTAAATAATGGCAATATTTAATACTATAAACCTCAACATACTTATGTTGAGTAGTATCAATTAAAATCTAATTTATCCTTTTTGAAAATTTAATAACCGACTTTTTTAATCTGTCGTATAAACCTTTTTTTAACCTATCGTAATAATAGTAATTGTTTTCCCTATTGGAAAACCCGGTATTAAGTAGGACTCATATTATAGGTATATATAATATAAATTATGATTTGTTCTGGAAATCAAAATAATATCAAACAACTAGGATAAAAGATATACGTAAAGTAGTAATTTTGACACCAAGAATATACTCTATTAATGGGATGACATTTCAAACGAAAACTGCAATAAAATAATCGAGTACACTATTTAAGAAAACTAATAATAGATAATGTTGATCTAGGTCATAGGTAGCGTATAACACAGATAAGAAGAAAAATGCCATTGATGTGAAGATAATGACCACTGACCTTTGACAAGAAGTCAATGACCATTGACAAGAGGTTAATCATCATTAACAAGAGGTCAATGACAGTTGACAAGAGCTCTATTACAATTGACAAGAGGTCATTGGACGTTGGCAAGAGGTCAATGACCGTTGAGGTAAATGAACATTGCCAAGAAGTCAATGGCCATTGACAAGAAGTCAATGGCCATTGACAAGAAGTCAATGACCATTGACAAGAAGTCAATGACCATTGACAAGAAGTCAATGACCATTGACAAGAAGTCAATGACCATTGACAAGAAGTCAATGACCATTGACAAAAAGTCAATGACTATTGACAAGAGGTCAATGACCATTAACAAGAGGTCAATTACCATTAACAAGAGGTCAATAACCATTAACAAGAGGTCAATAACCATTGACAAGAGATCAATGACCATTGACAGGAGGTCAATGACCATTGACACGAGGTCATTGACAAGAGGTCAATGACCATTAAAAAAAGGTCAATGACCATTGACAAGAAGTCAATGAAGATAGGCCAAAAATCAATGACCATTGACAAGCGGCAGTGTCCATTGACAAGAGGTCAATGACCATTGACAAGAAGTTTGATAAGGAGTCAATGAATATTGACAAGAGGTCAATGACCACTGACAAGAGGTCAATGACCATTGACAAGAGGTCTACGACCATTGACGAGAGGTCTATGGCCATTGACAAGAGGGCAATGACCATTGACAAGAGGTCAATGACCATTGACAAAAAGTCAACGACCATTGACAAAAAGTCAATGACCATTGACAAGAAGTCAATCACCATTGACAATAAGTCAATGATGATTGACAATGACCATTGACAAGAGGTCAATGACCACAGACAAGAAGTCAATGAAGATTGGCCAAAAATTAATGACCATTGACAAGAGGTCAATGCCCATTGAGAAGGTTCAAAGACCATTGGCAAAAGGTCATTGACCATTGACAAGAGGTCAATGACTATTGACAAGAGGTCAATGACCATTTACATAAATTATTGTGAATAAATAAAAATTAATTAATTAATGTGAATTAATCACAATAAATCAATGATTATTGACAAAAATGAAGAGGCCACTTACCATTGACAGGAGGTCAATGACCATTGACAAGAGGTCAATGACCATGCACAAGGGGTAAAAGACCATTGACCAGAGTTCAATGACCATTGACAAGAGGTCATTGACCATTGACAAGAAGTCAATGCAATAACAAGAAGTCAATAACCATTGACATGAAGTTAATGACCACTGACAAAAGGTCAATAAACATTGACAAGAGATCAGTGACCATTGACAAGTAGTCAATGAACATTGACAAGAAGTGAATGAACATTGGCAAGATTTCAATGACCGTTGTATATATGTCTATTACCCTCGACACAAGCTTAATGATCATTGACAAGAGGAGTTTGGCCGTTTAGATTATGTTCACTAGCCTGGATTGGATGTCAGTGATCATATTCATCTGTGATCATTAAATATGCTTACATCACAAATGACTGCAGGCCAATAGCCACTGACATGAGGTAAATGTATTCTGGTATATTATTATTATTATTTCTTGTCTGATCTATTAAAATTAGCCTACGACTGTCTTATGGGAAGTCAAGCCATTGATATAATCTTAATAAACATTTACGGGAGCAATGTCATTGAGCGAGAACTCTTAGATTTTGTAATTTCCAATCGCGTTGTTTCTGGACAGCCTAAATATGGGAAGTCAAAACATATTTGAAGTGTTGGGATTTTAATATACATAGGACAGTACAAATGATTATTTAAATAATTATTCACACAATATTTAAAATATATTTTTGAATATCTTCTTTTCACTGAATTCACTACATTTGAAGCCTTTTCTCAGATGTTTTATATTATCCTGACAAAATATTTCGCTCATTGATTATGTATTTTTGTCGTATATTTTATATTAACATTGTCCTTTCTTTTTGCTTTCCTTCCTTTCCAGACTGTTGAAGACCTTGAGAATCGCTGCATGGAGGCAGGTATTGAAATCGTTACAAGACAATCATTTTTATCCGATCCAACAGATGCTGTACGCAATTTACGGCGACAGGATGCCCGCATCATTGTAGGTCTCTTCTATGTGGTGGCAGCACGACGAGTGCTCTGCGAAATGTACAAACAACAACTGTATGGAAAGTCCTATGTGTGGTTTTTTATAGGTAAGTGCAGTAAAGCCCATATAACCCCAAGAACTTTTAAATGAAATTGAATGGCAAATTTATGGGGGAAAGAAAATCTATAAGTTTATAGTTTTCCTAAGAATTTGAATTTATTGTAAAATCCTTGGGAAAATAAGGCCGGGGATTTTATGATTTAGTGGGAGTAAAATAAAAATGAAATAGTTTATGTGTTCTGATCGAAGCTTCCCAATCAAAGAAGACTTATTTTCGTAAGTAGTGCATGTTGAATTATTTTGAAAATCTTTATGAGATATTTCAGGATGTTTTGGGGGCGAAGAAAATAGCTCATTGAATCCAACCATACACATAAGCCTAAGGAATTTTATTGCTTCTCTATTATACCATAAAGACTTTTTTAGTTTCAATACACTGGCCTGGGTTAGTATGTCTTACACTTGAGTATCTCCCGCGACTATACTCTTAACGGTGTAGTGAATTTTCCCAGAACCTCTCAATTGGTCACGTTCCACACGTTTACTCCATAAAAATTTAAATTAACCATAGTCTATCTCTCTATGTATATTCACTACTATGAAGTCAAGTCTTCTCGGGAATAGCTGTACATTGAAGGCGGCAAATAAACCCATTTTATTACAGACAACCACCCAGCAGTACTCTCTTCAGAGGAGACAGAGAGCGAGTGTATGTATTTGAGTGCCATTACCGCATCAATACAGTTGATGTGGCTTTCAGTGTACACGCACAGGTAAACTCTCACACAACTACTCGCACAAATACAATCGTTGAATTTCAAATGATTGCCGCACTCCGGTTTGACTTTTGCAAATCAATTGCTTAAGCTTTCCTTGGTTTATCCTCTTCCTCTGTCCCTACCTTAATTCTCATATGTGTTGGCATTAAGCGTTCACATGGTTGTGCCGGTGTATTAGTGATGCTGATAGGCATTTTGCAGGTATGTGGTTAATTTTCACGACTTATGGTTTCGTCTTGGGAGTATGGAATGTAATTATATTAGGATTCGATTTCCTAGAGCAGTGTTTTAGCTACATATATGTATGTATGTAAATGCTAACATTGGTTAGGTCACAGCATATAAAATTATCATGCAGATAATTGACTGATTATTGCCTAGACAATTGCTGGTTCGTGGAATTATTGAAAGTACCTTAGCATAATTGATCCAAGAATTCTTTTGATTTGTTAAAGGCATCTATTGAAAATAGACGCCAGTACGAATACAGATGCCTTAAAGGAGTCTGTAGAGAATAGACGCCTTAAAATTGTCTATAGAAAATGAACGCCTTACAGAGTTTTATAGAAAATGGACGCCTTCAAGTCGTCTATAGGAAAAAACGTCATAAAATCGAGTGCCAAAAATAAACACCTTAAAGTCTTCTATCGAAAATAAACGCCTTAGAGTCGCCTACCGAATAAAGACGCCCTACAAAATAGAAAATATAATCCTTAAAGTCATTTATAAAAATGGACGCCTTAAATGCGTCCCTAGTAAATAGACGGTTTATTTATTAGGCAATACAAGATATAGGCCTAAAGTCTTATATAAAAAGTTGACACTTTAATGTCGTCTTTAGGAAGGCGAGGCTCTAAAGTCGTCTATAGAAAATATACGCCTTAACGTCGCCTATAGAAAATAGACATCTTTAAGTCGTCTAAAGAAAATAGACGCTTAAACACGCCTATAGAACTCTGTACAGTCGTCTTTAGAAAATATAACTTCAAGACGTCTACAGAAAATAGACAACCTTACTTCGTCTCGATAGAAAATAGACTCATTTAATTTATCTATAGAAAACATACTACTTAAAGATGCCTATCTATAAGTATAGATTATAGACGCCTTAAAGTCGTCTATTTAATATAGAAGCCGTAAGGTCATTTTCTATGGACTACTTTAAGGCATTATTTCCTATGGACGTCTTTAAGGCGCATATTTTCTTAAGACGACTTTAATTCGTCTATTTTTTGTATACGACTTTAAGGTGTTTATCTCCCGTAGACGACTGTAGAACGTCTATAATCTATAGCCGACTAAAATGAGACTTTTTTCTATAGACGACTTTAAGGCGTCTATTTTCTATAGACGACTTTAAGGCTTCTATTTTGTACAGATGACTTTAAGGCGTCTATCTTCTACGCCTTAAAGACGATGTTTATTTAATTTCTATAGACGACTTTAGGCGACTACTTTCTACAGACGACTTTAAGGCGTCTATCTTCTATAGACGACTTAAAGGCGTATATTTTCTATAGATGACTATAGAAAATAGGCGCCTTAAAATCGTCTATAGAGAATAGACACCCTAAAGTCGTCCATAGAAAATAGACGCCTTAAAGTCGTCTATAGAAAATAGGCGCCTTAAAGTCTTCTATAGAAAATAGGAGCCTTAAAGTCGTCTATCGAAAATATGCGCCTTACAGTCGTCTGTAGAAAGTAGGCGCCTTAAAATCGTCTATAGAAATATACGCCTTAATGTCGTCCATAGAAAATAAACGCCTCGTGTCATGGAAATGGACGCCTTAAAGTCATCAACAGAAAATAGACTCTTTAAAGTCGCCTATAGCAAATAGACGTCTTAAAGTCGTCTATATAAAATATACGCCTTAAGGTCGGTTATAGAAAATAGACGCCTTAAAGTCGTTTATATAAAATAGACGCCTTAAAGTCTTCTATATAAAATAGACGCCCTAAGGTCGTGTATATGAAATAAACGCCTCAAAGTCGTCTATAGAAAAATGTCGCCTTAAAGTCGCCTAGAGAAAATAGGCGCCTTAAAGTCGCCTATAGAAAATAAACGCCTTAATGTGGTCCATACAAAATAGACGCCTTAGAGTCGTCTATAGATAATAGACGCCTTAAAGTCGTCTATAGATAATAGACGCCTTAAAGTCGTCTATTGAAAATAGACACCTGAAAGTCGTGTATAGAAAATAGACGCCTTAAAGTCGTCTATAGAAAATAGACGTCATCTATAGAAAATAGATGCCGTAAAGTCGTCTATCGAAAATATGCGCCTTAAAGTCACCTATAGAAATAGGCGCCTTAAAATAGTCTATAAAAAATAGACGCCTTAAAATGGTCTATAGAAAACAGACGCCTTAAAGTCGTCCATAGAAAATAAACGCCTTAAAGTCGGCTGCAGAAAAAAACGCTTAAAGTCGTCTATAGAAAATAGACGCCTTTATGTCGTCTACAGAACATAGACGCCTTAACGTCGTCTACAGAAAATAGACTCTTTAAAGTCGTCTATAGAAAATAGACATCTTAAACTCGTCTATATAAAATAGACGCCTTAAGGTCGGTTACATAAAATAGACGCGTTAAAGTTTTCTATAAAAGATAGACGCCTTTTTTCTATAGACGACTTTAAGGCGTATGTTTTCTGTAGGTATGACTTAAGGCGTCTTTTGCCTATAGACGACTTTAAGGTGTCTATTTTCTATAGCTACTTGAAGGCGTCTATATTCTATAGACGACTTTAAGGCGTCTATTTTCTATAGACGACTTGATGGCGTCTATTTCCTATATAATGACGCATTAAAGTTGTCTATAGAAAATAGACTTTAAGGCGTCTCTTTCCTATAGACGACTTTAAGGCGTCTATTTCCTATAGACGACTTTAAGGCGTCTATTTCCTATAGACGACTTTAAGGCGTCTATTTCCTATAGACGACTTTAAGGCGTCTATTTCCTATAGACGACTTTAAGGCGTCTATTTCCTATAGACGACCTTAAGGCGTCTATTTCCTATAGACGACTTTAAGGCGTCTATTTTCTATAGACAACTTTAAGGCGTCTATTTCCTATAGACAACTTTAAGGCGTCTATTTCCTATAGACGACTTGAAGGCGTCTATTTCCTATAGACGACTTTAAGGCGTCTATTTCCTATAGACGATTTTAAGGCGTCTACATATTATCTATAGACGACTTAAAGGCGTCTATTTTCTATGGACGACTTTAAAGCGTCTGTTATCTATAGACGACTTTAAGGAGCTTATTTTCTAAAGACGACTTAAAAGTGTATATTTTCCATAGCGACTTTAAGGCGTCTATTTTCTGTAGACGACTTTAATGCGTCTATTTTCTATAGACGACTTTAATGCGTCTATTTTGTACAGACGACTTTATGGCATATATTTTCTATAGACGACCTAAAAGCCTCAATTTTCTAAAGACGACTTTGAGGCATCTTAATTCTATAGTCGACTTAAAGGCGTCCTAATTCTATAGACAACATTAAGGCGTACGTTTTCTACAGAAATCTCTAAGACGTAAATTTTCTAAGACGTCTATTTTATATAAACAACTTCAACGCATCTAGTTTCTTAAGGCGACGCCTTAAAGTCCTCTATAGAATTTTGACGCATTAAAGAAGTCTATATAAAATAGACAGAATCATCTTATTTCCACAAGTTATACCATAAATTATCGTTGCATTTATTCTTCTGACAGAGAATTTGAATAATTCCCCCTGGTCTTTCCCAGCCTTAATTAATCTTTCCATTACAGTGGCCTTCAGAATTAATTGATTCATTAATTTAAAGTCATAAATCTTTGGCAGTCATTTGTTTTATTCACTTTCTAATGACTGCCTGTTCACAGAGAGAACAATTTATAGTTTTTTTCGAAATACATACAGAACAAATTTGAATTTTTCTTCGTAACCATAAGTACTACAGTAACCACTACAAGTACAGCACCTATTATTTAACCTTTAGCTGGACATTTAGGCGGGTAAAATGATAAGCACTAGGACAAGATTTTAAATATACCGAATATATTAATGTTACCAATTCTATTAATGTTATGATTAACTATAATGTTCGATCTAACTAATTATTTGGAAAAAATCTCTTTCTGTCACGTAGAGTAAAATAGCTAATTACATTGTAACCACTGTTATTCAGCTCAATCATCATGATTGATTTCCATTATTTTTAATGTAATTTTTTTTTTAAATATTAATAATTTTCATATAGCCTATAATATTTTTTTTTTAATTTTGTATGCCAATTCTAAAATGATTTCCCGTATTTTTAAAGATTTAATATTTCTATTTCCCCCTTGAGACCCGCTCTAATATTTATTTGCTCCCTTAGTTTTGTGTGCTCATCGGAGCTACAGATTTCCACAAACATTTTGAAATTTATGGCACTCCATTAAAAGCGAATGAGTTTACAATTGCTTTTTACAACGTTTGCTCTGAAGGCAAGGTGATATACATACATATATAATCAAACTTGAAATGGAATGCAGTCGCTGGGAAAAGTGTAGAAGTTAGAGTCGAGTTCTATAAAGCCACAAATACCGTGAAGTGGGTGGAGAAAATGGAAACATTTCACACTGCAGAATTTACAGAGGTAACTTAAGTAAATGGACATTCTCACAACGACTTTAGCAAAATGATAAAGCTAAACATGCATATTCAGTCGGCTATTGGAATGGCACTTTGGGAACATTTTATTATTAACAAATTTAATTTCTTCATCTAATTACTCAACAATTCAAAATTTGTGTAAGGTTATCAGAGCGTGTGATTGATATTAGTTCGTTTGTGTTAAAAGAACTTTTCGATTTACTTTAAGTGACTAAATCTTGCCTATAGAAGCATTAAAGCCATCAATTATAAATGCTTAAACGACGTCTATTAAAAATATTCTCCCTCAATCTGACTATAAAAAGTACAATTAAAGGTATCTATAGAAAATAGAGCCCATAGAGCCAACTGCAGAAAATAAAACCCTTCTGCAGACCTTACAAAAATATTGACACCGGAAAGACTTCAGTAGAAAACAGAAGCATTGTAGCCGACTGTAGAAAACGGACGCCTTAAATCCATTCATCGAAAGTAGGCGCCTTAAAGCCGTTAATAGAAATATTTAAATAACTCTCTGCAAAACATGAATTAAAACCGTCTATAAAAAGTACACGACATATAGTAGCCTATTAAGATTAGATTCCTTAAAGGCGTCTATAGAATCCAAACTCCTCACGTCGTCTGTAGCACAGAGACTGCTTAAGGTCGTCAATACAAAATATACGCCTAAAGGTCGTATGTAGAATATAGACTCCTTAAAGTGTTCTATAGTAAATAGATAGCTTAAAGTCGTCTACAGAAAATACACGCCTTAAAGTCGTCCATAGATAATAGACACCTTGAAGTCGTATATAGAAAAAAACCTTAAATTAGTCTATTTTCTGTAGACACATTAAATCAGTCTATATAATATAGACGCCTCAAATTCATCTATAGAATACAAACACTTTAAAGTCGACAATAGTAAATAGACGCATTAAAGTCGTCTTCTTAAACTAGATGCCTTAAAGTCGTCTACAAAAAATAGACGCCTTAAAGTCGTCAAAAAAATATAGACGCCTTAAAGTCGGTTAGAAAAAATTGACGAATTAAAATCGTCTATAGATAATAGATGCCTTAAAGTCGTAAACGTCATTAAGGCTTCTATTTTCTATAGACGACATTTATATGTTCCCGATGTTCCTATAAGGAGCATTGGACCTCACCATACACGTTCCAACGTGATTTATCTTGGGCAAAGGAATTTATCAGCTTCTGTTCGTGGTTGCAGTTTCAATATCGATGTGTCGCCTCCATGTATGTGCGATATATGACTTTAAGGGCTCTATTTTCTATAGAGCACTTTAAGACGTATTTTTCTATAGACTACTTTTAGACGTCTTATCCCTATAGACGAATTTTAGACGTCTTATCCCTATAGACGAATTTTAGACGTATTTTTCCTACAGACGACTTTTTGACGTTTACTTTCTATAGACGACTTTAAGGCGTCTATTTTCACTAGACGACTTTAAGGCGTCTATTTTCTATAGACGACTTTAAGGCGTATATTTACTTTGTCGGCTTTAAGGCGTCTATTTCTATAGACGAATTTAAGGCATCTATTTTCTCTAGTGACTTTAAGGCGTCTGTTTTCTATAGACCACTTGAAGACGTCTATTTTCTATAGACAACTTTAAGGCGTCTATTTTTTGTAGACAACCTTAAGGCGTCTATTTTCTATAGACGACTTTAAGGCATCTATTTACTATAGACGACTTTATGGCGTCTGCTTTTTAAGGGGTCTATTTTCTGTAGACAACATTAATGGAAATATTTTCTATAGAATACTTTAAGGCGTCCATTTGCTGTAACCGACTTTAAGGCATCTATTTGCTATGGACGACTTTAAGGTGACTATTTTTTAGACGACTTTAAGGCGTCTTTTTTATCTAGACGACTTTAAGGTGTATATTTTGTGTAGACAACTTTAAGGTGTCTATTTTCTGTAGAAAACTTTAAGAGGACTATCTTCTATAGATGAAGCGTCTATATTCATAAATGCGTCTATTTTCTCTAGACAACTTAAAGACGCCTATTTCTACGGAGGAATTAAAGGCGTCAAATTTCTAAAGACGACTTTAGGGCGTAAATTTACTTCGACGGTTTTAAGGCGTCCACTTTCTATAGATGACTTTAAGGCGTCTATTTTCTATAGACGACTTTAAGGCGTCAATTATCGCCAGGCGACTTTAAGGCGTCTCTTTATTTATAGACCACTTTAAGAAATCTATTTTCAGTAGACGACTTTAAGCCTTCTTTTTCTATAGACGGCTTTATATAGTCTATTTTCTTCGACGCCTATAAGGCATCTATTTTCTATAGACGAATTTAAGGCGTCTATTTTCTATAGACGACTTAAAGGCGTCTATTTTCTATATACGACTTAAAGGCGCCTATTTTAAATAGACGACTTAAAGGCGCCTATTTTAAATAGACGACTTAAAGGCGCTTATTTTAAATAGACGACTTAAAGGCATCCATTTTCTATAGACAACTTTAAGGCATCTATTTCCTATAGACGACTTTACGGCGTATATTTCCTATAGAGGACTTTACGGCGCCTATTTCTATAGACGACTTTAAGGCGTCTATTTTTTATAAACGAATTTAAGGCGTCTATTTTCTATAGACGAATTTAAGGTGTCTATTTTCTATAGACGACTTAAAGGCGCCTATTTTAAATATAGGACTTAAAGGCGCCTATTTTAAATAGACGACTTGTATCCGCCCCTTTTCTATAGACAACTTTAAGGCATATATTTCCTATAGACGACTTTACGGCGTCTATTTTCTATAGACGCATTTATGGCGTCTATTTTCTATAGACTGACGACTTTACGGCGTCTATTTCCTATAGACGACTTTAAGGCGTCTATTTTCTATATACGACTTAAAGGCGTCTATTTTCAATAGACGACTTTAAGGCGTCTATTTGATTTAGACGACTTTAAAACGTCTATTTTATATAGACGACTTTAAGGCGTCTATTTTATGTAGACGACTTTAAGGCGTCTATTTTATATAGACGACTTTAAGGCGTCTATTTCATATAGACGACTTTAAGGCGTCTATTTTCTATAGACGACTTTAAGGCGTCTATTTCCTATAGACGACTTTAAGGTGTCTTTTTTCTATAGACGGCTTTATGACGTCTATTTCTATTGACGACTATGAGGCGTCTATTTTTTATAGACGACCTAAAGGCGTCTATTTCTATAGAAGGCTTGAAGGCGTATATTTCTATAGGCGACTTGAAGGCGTCTATTTCTATAGTCGACTTGAAGGCGTATGTTTTCTATAAACATATTTAAGAATCTATTTTCTATAGACGACTTAATGGGTCTACTTTCTATAGAGGACTTTAAGGCGTTTAATTTCGAAAGACGACTTTAAGGCGTATATTTTCTTTGGCTGCTTTAAGGCGTATATTCTATAGACGACTTTAAGGCGTATATTTTCTATAGACGACTTTAAGACGTCTTATTTCCCTAGACGACTTTAAGGCGCCTGTTTGTGATAGGCTTCTTTTTCTATAGATGATTTTAAGACGTCTATTTTCTATATCGACTTTAGACCACTTGAAGACGTCTGTTTTCTGCAGACGATTTGAAGGCGTCTATTTTCTATGGATGACTTTAAGGCGTCTATTTTCTACGGACTTTAAGCCGTCATTATTCTGCTTCTTTTTTATTCGAATTGAAGGCGCCAGTCTTCTATTCTCGACTTTATTTTCTAAGACCACAAGTATGTTCGGCGGAAAACCGTTTTGAGCCATTTTAAGTCATTTGGGCTATGTCCGTGCGGCTGTCTGGCGAAAGGAGTAACGGATTGACCTAAAATTTGGTATGGAATAATATTTTTTTATCTTAGGCTAAGTTCGAAGATAGGCCATAGTGGTCGACTCCTTCTAGTACCTCTCTCACAAAGGGTTTACATTTAGTGAAATATTGATTCTCTAATAACTTCTATACTACTTATCCGAGCCCTCTGTAATTCCACACATCGTAATATCAACTTGAGAAAAATGCGTGAAGTGTATCCGCCCCTTTTGGTACCTCCAACACAAAGGTACCATTTTGCACTAAAAGTTAACAGCTTATAACATTAATACTGCAGTGCATAAAAATACTTGAAATTTTGCGAAGGGTAATGATTTTATAGCGCCTATAGTCTAGCGAAAAATTAGCGTTATTGCCACACCTCTTTTGGTACCTCCCACACAAAGGTTCCATTTTGTACAAAAAGTTTAAAGCGTATAGCGTGAGTACTAATGGACTAAAATGTTGCACAGTGTAACGCTTTTCATGTACCTATAGTCCTGACAAAAAATGTTGTTACCACCACGTCCCTTTTTCTATCTACCACAAAAAATGGTCAAATTATACCAAAATTAAATGCTCATAACGTTATTATACCAGTGCACATAAATGCTTATAATTCGGCACATTATAATGTTTTATAGTATATACTGTTCAGCGAAAAATAAGTGCAATTGATAAAATCCTTCTTGTACCTCCCACACAATACAATTTAAATTGATAATAGTTTAATTAAAGCAAAAAAATAAATATTTTTAAGAATATTTTTGGGACTGAAGGTGTTGGCTTCATTGGTCGGTTTACACCACTGAACTTTATTTCTTGTTAAGAAGTCGTTGAATTACTAATAACTGATAAATGCAATCCAAAAATTACTGTATTTATATTATATGTTTATAGTTTTCCTCTCAAGTAATTTTTGGCAATTTTATAAATATAATGTTTGAATTTAGACATTACCTAAAAGCATCCACCAATTTTAAATTTTCTTGGCTTAAGATTCAAAATTGCCCATAAGAAACACTTGGTTTCATTTCTTCTCATCCTAATTGATTTCGGAGTTCATCTGAAAGTTTTTTCATATTAAAAATTCCTTTGCCCAAAAAATTATGAATGACTACTTAATTACTTGCCAGCATTTCACTTGGCCAACTAGAGGCAAAATGATTTCACTTGCAAATTTTCGTAGTTTCCAACAATCATCCAGTAGTCTCTCTTCCCTTAACCTATATCGAATTATAGTTTTGACCCTTGGCTTGTCCCTATGCGGTAGCACAAAATCTTCTTAAAAGATTACAACAATTCAAAAGTTGAGAGTTGAAAGTTTTCTCAAGAGGAAAAACTCAATTTTCCCTGCTGCTGCTGCTGCTCCAATATAAGGCACATGGCTAGAAACTTTTATTTTTTGGAGTAGGACAAGAGGTAAGCTGCTGAGTGTAAGTGCGTATTTAGACCGAAAATATTCTTGGGAAATAGTTTTGCGAAATTTTGTTTTGTAGTTTTGCCTGGGCCAAAACATTTAAATTAACCACAATTAAAAGTTTAAATCTTCTGGGTTTTTTCTTCTCTTCTCAAGAGTATTTACATAAGCTGCTGCAAAGCATTCAAATAAATAACGCCCACATTCTAATATGTATGTATGTATATCTCTTACTTCCTAACCTCATAAAGCTTTAAATTGAAAAATAAGAAAACTATGAAGGACCCCTTCTCACAATCCGTTACATAAAATCCTGCCAAAAGGATACAATAACTGCTATGGTAGAGAAGAAACAAACATTTTCAACGTCTAAGTATTCTCGTGGTATCCTTGTGCTTGTGGTTTACCGAAGAGGTTACAGAAGGCGGGGAAGGCAAATCAATGGGGAAAAGAAAACCGGACAAAACTAATAACAAGGATATCAAATGCTAGAAAAAATGTGGCAACCAGAGAAGGCAGCTCAATTAACACTTGATCAGTTTAGTTTGTTTTGCACTTCAACGATGAAAGCGATAACATAGAAGTGTCAGTAGAGAAATGGATTAAGTCTTTATAGAAACAAATAGCATTTGAATGAAACTTTGACATCTTGACTAATATCCTTAAACTGGTGATTTCGCCAGACACAATAAAGGGAAAACCATACGATTTTTTTAGAAGCTCCTCCCTGATTTGATTCAGAAAGCTAAAATTCACGACTAAAGCTCGATTCTCGACTAATGTCTGTTCTTTTAGTGTGTAAAAAATTCATAGAAATCGGTTCAGAAACCGCAGAAATATATCCATTTCATTCGAAACTTCCCTTCTGTGCATTGGTGCGTATGACTGATATTAATTATTGCCCAACTAGGAAAAGCTGGCATAACTTTCGAACCAGTTGAGATAATTAAATTATCGAAAAATATAAGAACAGGTATTACATTAAGCTATGTCTCTACAAGTACAGGGTGAGCCGAAGAGTAATCAGCTAGAATAAAGAATCACTTATTTTAATAACTAATTGACCTTCATGATTATTCTCATCATAAAACATCTGCATAGCTCATTTTAAAGTTCAAGATTAAGTTTTAACTTCTAAAAATCTTAAACATGTTTGTGTATGTAGATCTTTATAAAATCTTTTCATCCTTTGATTTCAAATGTTTCATATTTGTAAGTTTTTGTCAGAACTCAATCTATTTTTCAAGGGATATGTGTCAATTTGGCTATCAAGTAAGGGGTAAATGCCATTCCCATTTGATGCCTTTTAGTCCTTTGATGTCTAGCACTAATAACACAACATAACAAAAACAAAATAACACTAATAACAATTACAAAAATTTAACACAATGTATTGAGTGATTTAACATCGAAGACTTATGGATTCATGTGATATATTATGTGTTTCTATATCTCCACACCTGTACTAAGTAGAAAGTCAAAATGTGAACCTTAAACTCGACAATAGCCCTTCTAAAAGTGTGTATATATTTGTTGCAATCGGTTCAGAAACCGCAGATCTATTTCCATTTCATTCGAAACTTTCCTCGTGTACAATGGTGCGTATGACTGATATAAATTATTGCTAAACTTTGCAAATTTTGCATAACTTTTGAACCACTGGAGACAATTAAGCAATCGATATATATATGAACAGGTACGGATTTGAGCTTATCTCCAGAGGTATAGAGTGAACAGAATGTTAATCGACTGGGAGCAAGAGACACCGATTTAAATGTTTAATTGGCTTAGATAAACAAGAGTAAGCTTTATAGGCCTTATTAATTGCTAATTATAAAATTTAATCTGTTTTCATTCTTTTGATTTTCCTTGCATTTGATTTCCCCATTTAAAATACATTCTTATGATTTTCCTTAGACTCTCCAGCTTATGATTTCCCTTAGCACAAACATCGTATGTCCTTTTTTCTCTGTGCTCCTTTTATGACAGCTCACGCAGCAGAACTTTTCGAGTGTCAACAACATTCCCCAAAATACAATTTTAAGTCAACAACGCAATAATAGAACGTCAACAACAAATAAATTATCAAAAGTTGCAACAATTCAGGCATGTTGTTCATTGGTTGCAAAATATTATTTTTCCATGAACTTGAGCAGACCAACGACATCCTCCAAAAAAGCAAAGAACTCAAAAGAGAAAGACAGACAATGTTGTCCTTAAAAATTCCGCAAAATGCAATAACATCAAGAAAATATACTTTTAATTTATTTGTTAAATAAAAAGTTTTATCAGATGTTGTCTCACGACGACAATAGCATTTCGCAATAAGATTCTCTTTGGGTTTATTTTCATTTCGTTTTTCCACTTTTTGAGGAGGTTGTCCCATGATTGAGCTGAAGGTTTTTGGCTGTTATATTTCATAAATATGCGTTCATTTTTGCAGGTGTATTGTCAGTGGCCTTGACTGAGCAACTGAAAATATTTTAGAAAGAAAAATCACATGTATAAACTTAGTGAAATCGGTAATAATTATTTATATTATTGACATTGGCTATGGCCAAAAGTCACCGTTTTAGGTGACTAATACGGTTTCAAGGCTAAAAATTCATATTTGCTTAACTTTTAAGGACAATCCTTAGATTGATTAATTATATTATAGAAATATTATTTTTTCGATGACTTTTAATTATTTGAAAAAATATTATTTTCTTTTTTTATAAATATTCATAAAATTCCTTGGATTTTTCATTTCGTATTTTTATCTTTTTATGGGAAAACATTTTCCTTAAAGTTAACGTTTCAGTTTGCCATTTTGTGTTCTGTTTTCTGACACCCAAAAATAACAAAACAATTTTACAAATTAAACTTACGAGAACAAATTCAAGGATTAAAAAGTTGCTTGCATTCCAATATTATAATAACCGAGGTGAGCTATGTTGAGGCACTATATATGCACCCCTTTCTGATGTAGATGCCCCAAATTTCAATCTTAAGCTATTCAATACCTCTCCTTTAAGTGTGTGAAGTTTAATTTAAATCGCTTCACAAACCGCAAATCTATTTCCAATTTTCTAAACTTTTCCCCTACTGGACGGTGGTGCGTATGACAAATATAAATTATTGCTTAACTTTGCAAATTCTGCATATCTTCTGAACCACAACACATAATTGAAAAAATGAAAACATTATAGAACTGCTGTGACTTTGAACTTTATAGGGTGGGCTGAAAAATAATCGGCTATGACTAAAAGTCGCTGATTTAAATGATTAATTAGGATTCTACGCTTATCATCGTTATATCCAATAAACAACTCTTTTTTTATTTAAAGGTTACAATTTAATTTTTTATGTTTTCACATTCCATATTTTTCATAAACAATGATTATATATTTATGATGTAATGTAAAGCTTAATAAAATTGCTACTCGTAATACTTAAATTTGTAACTGTCAACATTGTTTAGATATGAAATTGCAAAGTCTGTCATATCATTTCTCTAATCTTGATAATATCAGAATTAAAAATTCAAATCAGGGTTTTTTCTAAAATCGATTAAATATAACAAGGTTTTGTCTCGCCCACCTTCTGTCTGTAAAACCGCAAACGATAGACATTTTGCCAACCACAATTTCTTTTCATGTGTTCGCATTTTGATTAAGGTTTCTCTGTAAAATGTCATTCACATTGCATTCGGAGACATGATATTCCTTTCAGTTGACTGGATTTAATCAATACCAAAACAGGTGCAAAAATTTAATCTTAAGTTATTCCATGATTTAAGATTGAAAACAATACTAAGAATTTGATATCTCTGAATTTTTCCCATTTTAAGACCCTGTTGCTCAGCCCCATACACGGTTTAAATTTCAAAATTATACACGGCAATATCTAATCTATAAATTTGATAAGGTTAGTTTAAATTTTTTCCGAAACTGGAGATTTATTTAAATTTTTTTTCGAAATTTCCTCATCTGTGCAGTGTTGCGTATTATTTCTTAACTTTGAAAATTCGGCATAACTTTTGAATCACCCAAGATAATTAAACAAATGAAATTTCCTAGAATCGACAAGGCCTCAATGTTTATATCCAATAGTATAGAATAAACTGGAAAGCAAATGGCGAGGACAAAAAGCAATCGAATGATCGAAAATATGAATAGGGTTTTAATGGATATCATAATAATACCGTCTAATATTTATTTATTTTTGTATTTATTTGTATTCCCTGTTGTTTGATAACGAAAAATTTTAAAACGATAATTGAAACAAAACCTAAAGGTCTTTAATTATTTAAAGTTAAAGATGTACAGATTCAAGGATGCACAAGTTGCATGCAGGTAGTATGTGCCGATCCACTGTATATCCGCTCCTTTATGTTGTTGAAGTCCCGAATAGTAATCCTAATTACGACAATCCATGCTCTATAATTTTGTGAAGTTTATTTGAAATCGATGCAGATTTATTAAAATGTTTAAAAATCTTTTTTCTGTACCATGGTGCGTATACACGGTATTAATAACACTGTGCTCGAAATTGACACTTTAAAAATGTAACAGAAAGGAGACCCTATGGATATACCTATTTCGACCTTGCTGAATCCAATGGAGCTAGCCGTTTTTCTAGGTTAGCTCTTGTTTTCGCGATATTCGACCACAAAGTTTGCAAACAAATCAGAGAAGTTCGTTATTTCGGAGGTGATTTTGAAGTGGAGGACTTCCGAAAACGCGCTTCAGTCCAAAGAACGAAATAAAGGGAACCCTTCGAGAATTATTTCTCTCAAAATAGCCAACAACGCTTCTCATCCCTTTACCCCCGAAAAAGTGCAATCAAATCTTACCATATGTCAAAAGTCATACAAATCGTCGACATTTTTAGTTTGTGTCTTTGAGAAAAATTTTCCTCGCGAAAAATTAATGAGTCTCTATTCAACATTAACACAAACCAAAACATAATTTACAAAAGTTTAAGTCAAAAATTTTTATTTCAAATATTTTCTACTATGAGCAGAAAAATACACAAATTATGTAATAAGTCGAAATCTGCTTAATTCTCATAAAAAAAGTTGAGAAAGGAATTATAGTATTTTTTCGCGAGGAATATTTTTCTCAACGATGCCTACTAAAAATGTCGACGATATGTATGATTTTTAACATATGATAAGATTTCATTGCACTTTTTCAGGGGTAAGGGGGTAGAAGCTTGGAAGACTGTTTTGAGATAAATAATTGTCCAAATGTTCCCTTTATTTCGATCTTTGGGCTGATGCGTATATTCCGAAGACTTCCACTTCAAAATAACCAAAGAGATAAGTCACTTCTCTGATTTCCCAACAAATTTTGTGATCGAATAACGCGAAAACAAGAGCTAACATAGAAAACCGGCTAATGCCACTGGATTCAGCATGGCCGAAAGAGGTATATCCATAGGGTGTCCTTTCTGTTACATTTTTGGACTAGCACAGTGTAATTGTTCAACTTTAACATTTCTGCATACATTTTGAACTACTTAAGATCATTTATTTACCGAACACTCCTAAAACTGTTACGGCTTCGGACTTAATGTCAGGATACATAGGGATGCCAGAAAAATATTTGGTGAGGATCAAGTGCGACTGGTTTAAATGATTTCAAAGACGATTAATTCAAAGATCAACCAAAGTTCTCTCCTCTTTCAAACATTCCCAGAAAAATATATATTTGTTTTTACAATCCATTCATTTCTTACATAATATGCTTGATATTTCAGAATTTCCCTAATTTATGGTCGATAAGTCCACAATGCCAAAATTATGCTTGGCAGTATATTTTCCATTAGTGTCCGATATATATTAAAAATCGTATCAGAAGCAGCAGATTTATTTCAATTTTTCGAAATTCCTTTTCAGTACACTAGTGCGTATGAACGATATTAATTATTGCTTAACTTTGCAATATCTTCATAACTTTTGAACCGCTACAGATAATTGAATAATATAAATAAAATAGAACTGATATAACTTTGAACTATATATCTGAATTCACAGGGAGGACTGAACAATATTGGGTGAAGACTAAGTGTAACTGATTTTAATGATTTTAAATATTTTCTAAATGTAAATTGTCTTTATTTAGAATTGTTTTCAAAGTTCAACCTCTCGCCTTTTCTTCAAACAATCCGTGAAATATTTACAATTGGCTTTCTGATCCACTAATTTCTTCCACTGTAGTTATGTCTGTTTATGATGAAGTACAGAATTATAGTAACAAAAATGTAGTTCAAAATATATTCTCCATAAGTGTGTGAAGTTTCTTTGACATTGTTTCAGAAACTGTATTTTTATTTAAAAAATTTTAATTGTTTTTATAACCCACTAATTCCCTACAGTGTAACTTTGATATTGAAGAATTTGTCTATGTCCCTGTAGTTCTTCCTATTATTTGATGAAGTATAGAAATAAATAACCTAAAATTTAGCACGAAAAAATATTCTTTATAAGTGTGTGAACTTTCTTTGAAATCGGTTCAAAAACTGCTAATTTATTTTCATTTTTCGAAATATCTTTTCTGTACAGTGGTGCGTATGAACGGTATTTATTATTGCTCAACTTTGTAATATCTGCACAATTTTTGAACCACTACATATAATTGAATAATGAAAATATTCTAGAACTTAGGGAGGGAGGGCGTAAAAATATTCGGTGAAGTCCAAGTGTAACTGGTCTTAATAATTTCAAAGATTATCTTTATTTAGAATTATCTCCTCTGGTTAATTCAAAGTTGAACCCCGCCTTTTCTTCAAACATTCCGAGAAATATATTTGAAATTGTTTTTATAGTCCACTAATTCTTTCCACTGTAAATTTGATATTTCACAATTTGTCTATTTTTATCACCTGTAGTTCTTTCTGCCCATTTACGATAAAGGACAGAATTAAATTAACTAAAATTTAGCTCTAAACTATATTCTCCTTAAGTGTGTGAAGTTTCGTTGAAATCGGTTCAGAAACTGTTGGTTTATTTAAACTTTTCGAAATTCCTTTTTCAGTTCACTAGTGCGTATAAACAATATTAATTATTGCACAACTTTGCAAATTTTGCATAACTTTTGAACCACTACAGATAATTGAGCAATGAATATCCTAGAGTTGGTATGGCTTTGAACTTTATCTCTACAACATTGGGGGAGATGAAAAGTAATCGTTGAGGATCTAGTGTCAGTGATTTCAAAGATTATCTTTATTTTGAATATTCTACTCTGGTTAATTCAAAGTATAACCTCTCGCCTTTTCTTCAAACAATCCAAGAAATGTTTTTGAATTCTTGATAGTCCACTAATACCTTCCACTGTAAATTTTATATTGCAGAATTCGCCTATTTTGATCCCCAGCAGTTCTGCCCGATTCTGAAGAAGTACAGAATTAAATTACCTAGAATTTAGCTCGAAAACATATTGTCCATAAGTGTGTGAAGTTTCTTTGAAATCGGTTCGTAACTGGAGGTTTATTGAAATGAATTTTTGGAAATTCATTTCCAGTGCACATAACTTTTGAACCACTACAGATAATTGAACAATTTAAACATCCCACATCTGATGTGGCCTTGAACTTTATACCTGAATGCATAGGGAGGGCTGTAAAATATTCGGTGAGGACCAAGTGTAACTGGTTTTAATGATTTCAAAGATTATCTTTATCTAGAATTGTTTCCCCTGGTTAATTCAAAGTTCAACCTCTCGCCTTTTCTTCAAACATTCAATTCTTTTTATAACCCACTAATTCCTTCCACTGTAAATTTGATATTGCAGAATTTGTCTATTGTCTGAAACTAAGCCCGAAAACTTATTCTCCATAAGTGTGTAAAGTTTCTTTGAAATCGGTTCAGAAACTGTAGTTTTATTTCAATTAGTATTTCGATATTCTTTTCTGTACACAGGTGCGTATTAATGATATTAATTATTGCTCAACCTTGCAAATTTTGCATAACTTTTGAACCACTACAGATAATTGAACAATTTAAATATCCTAGAGCTGGTGTATGCCTTTGAACTTTATGTCTGAATGCATAGGGAGCTGAAGTTTAGTCGGCCAGTATCTAGTGTCAGTGATTTAAATGATTTCAAAGACTATTTTAATTTAGAATTGTCTCTTGTGGTTAATTAAAAGCCAAACTCTATTTTTTTCTTCAAAGCGTCTGAGAATTACTTATAATTGTTTTTAAAGTCCAATGAATGCCATTTATTTCAAATGTCTCATATATTTTTGCCAAAACACATTTTATTTTCCACGGGTCACGTATTGATTTTCCAAAGTAAATATCACAATGGAGTCCAGCGAATTCCTTTATTTCTTCTATTGTCTGACACCGAAAAATAACAAAGCATTTATAAAAATTAATCATAATTATCTGCAGTGATTTAAGGTTAAGCAAGGATACAAAATTGCATGCATTTAAAAATTATATACAACCAAAGTGGTTAGGTTTGAAGCATGGTTATGATAGTTTATTACTTATGATAATATGACAATATTAAGCTCGACAATACATAGATCCTGCAGATTTATTAAATTTCTTAAATTTATTTTATAAACAGTGGTGCGTATGACCGATTTTAATTATTGCTTAACTTTTAAATATCTGCATAATTTTTAAATAACTCAACATAATTCAATAACTGAAATGGTTAATAATGGCTATGACTTCGAACTATGTCTTTAAATGTAAATTAAAAACTCAATATAATTCAATAACTGATATGTCTAAGAATGACAATGACGTCGAACTATGTCTCTGAATGTAAAAGGAAAGTTGAAAAGTAATCGAATAGGGCCATGAGTCACCAATTAAAAAAATTAAGTGGCTTATCATCGTTTTCTTTGTTTTTGAACTAAATTCCAAATATCTAAAGGAAGCTGCAAAGTAATTGACTTGCACTACGAGACATAAATTAAAATTCTGAAATGCCTTTGCTGTAATTTTTGCTTCATTCATGCAAAGAAAGTCTTTAATTTTTTTTTTCATAAAATCCATCAAATATATACGTATGTCTCGTTTCTATAAGACCATGATACATTATGCCAGACCACGATTTCTTTTCATGTGTTCGCATTTCCAATAAGGTTTCCATGGAAAATGCCATTCACATTGTATTCGAAGATATGGTATTCCTTTTTGTTGTCTGGGATTGAGCAATATCAAATCATGTGTACAATTTTTCAGCAAAATTTTGCCATGATTTAATACTAAAGAGTACATACACAATTAATATTGTTTGCCTATTTAGGTCCATCACCTCCAAACCTTATATTGTTAATTACAAAGTTAATCTCGGCAATGTAATGGGTGATTTTTTGGCAGCTCAGCTGTTTGTCCTGTTTTCATCTTTAAACATTGTTCTTCATCTTTAAACATTAAATTATATATGTTTTTTTAAAATCAAATCCGGAAGCTCTTAAAAAATCAATCTATACTTTCAATAAATCTGAGAAGTTTAATTGAAATCGGTTCAAAAACTTAAGATTTATTTAAATTTTTCGAAGTTCCCTCCTCTGTACGGTGGTGCGTATGAAGGATATTAATTATTGCTCAACTTTGCGAAGTCGGTATAACTTTTGAACCACTCAATATAATTAAACCATTTTAATTTTATAGAGCTGCCAAGGCTACAAACTCTACCTCCAAAACTAAAGGGTGAACTGAAAATAAAACAACGACGACAAAGAGCAATCGATTGAAAGGGGGACTAGGGTTTTAATAGATGTAGCTTATAATAATGATGGTATTTTTTTGTCATATTTTTCTGTCATTGCAAAATTATTAAGCCATTATAGAAATTTAACATAAAGTTATTCCGTGATTTAAGGTTGAATGTGTAAGGGTTCAAGGACGCAAAACTTGCGTGCTGTGCGTAAATTCGGAGCCACTGTATTTCCGCCTCTTTATCTTGTTTAAGTGCCAAATTGTAATCTTAATACCGATATCCATTTTCAATAAATTTGTAAAGTTTTATTGGTTCTGCAACTGGAGACTTACTGCGTATGATGTAATTATATTTATTATTTCTCATCTTTAAAAATTTTTCACAACTTTTAAATCACTCAAGATTATTAAACAATTTAAATATTCTCAAACTGACACGGCTCCGAACATTATCTCTAGAGATATAAGATGAGCTAAAAAGTAATAACCTAGGATCAAAAACAATCGATTTAAACGACGAATGAGGTTCTAACGGTTATCTTTAGTATCTCATATAAATAAGTCTTTATTTGCGTTCAAATTTAAAGAATTTTATTTTCCCAAATCTAACGAGTGTTCATTATTGGAATCCTTTTATTCCTTGGATTTCAACCAACTCCTATTTTTTCATTTTTGTCAGAACTCATTTTCTTTTCCCAGGATCACAATTTAATTTGGGTTTTCAAGGTAAATGTCATTCGCATTGAAATGGGTTTCCATTGTATTTCTCTTTGTCATCGGTTGTCTGACTCTGAAAAATAACAAAGCAATTAGAAAAATTCAATATAAAGACATTCAATGGTTAAATGTTGAACACATATGTTTACGTTCAAGGATATATAAGGTTTGAGGTAAGACACTATATTTGCTCCCACTTATGATGTAGAATGCCCAAATTTAAAGAAAAGCTAATCAATTCATATTCTAGAAGTGTGTGAGGTTTTAGTGGCAACTCACTTTAAAATCTTAGCTTTATTTCTGTTTTTCGAAACCCCCTCTCGGTACAGTGGTGCGTATAATGAATATAAATTACTGCTCAACTTTGCAAACTCTACATAACCTTTGAACTGCAACTGATAGTTTAACATTATAAACATCCTTAAACTACCACGGCTTCGAACTTTGTCTCTAAGGTTATAGGGTGACCTGAAATTTAATAGGTGATGCCAAAGAGCCACCAGTTTAAACAATGAACAGGGGTATGACGATTATCATAATAGTCCTTGAATATAAGTCTTCCTTTGAGTTTAAATTTAAAGAATTATATTTTCGCAAATCTTACAAATGTTCATAATTGCTTTAGAATCCTTTTATTCATTGGATTTCAAACGAAACTCCTTCTCGGTACAGTGGTGCGTATGTCGTATATTAATTATTGCTTAACTTTGTAAATTCTGCATATCTTTTGAACCACTACTGACAATTGAACAATATAAATATCCTAGAACCGCCACGCCTTCGAACTTTATCTCTTAAAGTATTGGGTGAGCTAAGAAGTAATCAGCGAAGGCCTAGTTATGATTATCATAATAGTCCTATTAAATAAGTGCTTTGCGTTCGAATTTAACGAATTATTTTTTTTAATTCTTTGAAATTTTCGTAATTGTTTTAGTATACCTTTTTTCCTTGGATTTCAAACAACTTGTATGTTTTCAGTTTTTGCCAGAACCATTTTTCGTTTCCCAGTATCGCATTTTAATTTGGGCGTTCAATATAAATGTCACTCGCATTGAAACGGGTGACCATTGTATTCCTCTTTGTCGTCTGACTCTGAAAAATAACAAAGCAATTATACAAATTAAATTTAATCAATGGTTGAATGTTAAACTCGTATGTATATGTTCAAGGATGCAGAAGGTCTAATGTAAGGCATTGTATTTTCTCCTTCTTATGATGCAGATGTCCCAAATTTCTAAGATAAGGTAATCAATGTATCAATTCATATTCCATAAGTGTGTGAAGTTTAAGTGACATCACATTTAAAACCATAGCTTTATTACTATTTTTCAAAACTTCCTCTCGGTGCAGTGGTGCGTATGATCAATAATTATTTATCAATTTTGAAACTCTACATAACTTTTGATCCCCTTAAGATAATTAAGCAACTAAAATATCCCTGGATTGCCACGACTTTTCTCCGAATGTACAGTAGTCTGTTAGGAGCAAGAAGTCCCGATTTAAATCATTAATTCTATTTATCTTCACTATACATATTAGCTCTTGATTAAAAAATTGTTTATGATCACATCAAGGAAATGCATTACTCGTACTTATTTATTAAAAGGTTTAAATTCTCTCTTCTTTCTTTTATAAATCGTAGAAAAATTTTAAATCACATTTACGGTATATTTCATTCCGTTGATTTCAAATGTATCATATTTTTTGCCAGAACACGTTTTCCCTTCCAGGGGAAGAAGTAAATGACATTTTCATCGAAATGGGAAACCATTTGTTTTTCGTCTATTTTCTGACACCGAAAACTAACAAGCAATTCGTCCCCTCAATAAAACAATAGCGTATACGCATATACATATTATATTGCATTATAAGAATCTGCATAATCGATTCTATAGCTGGTAAAAATTACAATTTGTATACAATTAACACACTGTCAGACTAATAGGATATCATCTGGCTGTAGCCTGGTTATTAAAATGACAAGAAATTTAAAACATCGATTCTCTTCTAAAATATACATACATATTTATCTTCCAAGAAGTATAATTTCACAAAAACTTGAAATGAAATTTTCTCGACACTACAAAAAAATATTCTATTCTTTTATTGAAGGGAACGAATTATACAAATTATATATAATGGCGATTTTGATTCTAAAAAAGTGCAGCATTTTCTTTGCCCTTTTGCCGAAAACTTCACTTTCCTAAAAAATTTGTATTGTTTTGTATTTGTAAAAGGTGCAAAGATTTTTAAGTATTTCACGTCGACGGGGCAACATTTTTTCCAGAAACGAAATAGCCCAAAAAGTTCCAAAAGTTACGTGAATTTACAAATAATGTACACCCGTGATGGTTTTTAGTGATGCACGGCAGCTCCGTCCCGCTATATATAGGAGATTCGCATTTGAATCTCAAGAAGCTTAGCTGAAATATATTTAGAAACTTCAAATTTATTTCCATTTTACGGAAATCTCTTTCTGTGCGGGAGTGCGTATGATCGATAATTATTATTGCTTAATTTCACAAAATCTGCATAACTTTTGAACCACTCAAGATAATGAACTGAAATTGAAATGAAATTCAAATGTTGCTGAATTGCCACGATTTTAATCTTTATCACTGAATGTACAGTAATCGGTTGACTTCATCGCTATAAATTGTATCCTTGGATTAATTTACATGTTAAGTTTTCTCTTCTTTCCATTACAAATCTATGTAATATTTAAAATTACATTTATAGGCCTTTCGTCCTTTCTCTGATTTCCAATGTATCATATTTTCTGCCAGAATAGCCTTTTTTCCTATGGTCATGTTTCAAATAGAGTTTAAAAGGTAAATTTTATTTCCATCGAAATGACATTGCCTATCCTTTTTACTGGTGTTTTCTGACACCGAAAAATAAAAAAGCAATTATAAAAATTAAACACAAAACCATTTAATGATTTACAAAAGTTGCATACATTTAAAATTTATATACGCCTGAGATGGTCTTCGACGAGGCTCATTTGCGCCGCCTTTTTATGGTGAAGAAGACTCAGATTTGAAGTGCTCAAAGATCAATTGAAATAGGTCCAGAAACTTTAAATTCATTTGCATTTTTCGGTATTCAATTTCGGTAAAGGAGTGCTTATGGCTCTATGATCCTTATAGGATCAACAGGAAATAATTTAAAGGGGAGCGTATGAATAATATTAATTATAGCTGAACTTTGCCAATTCTGTATAACTTTTGAACCACTCAATATATTTACACCTATTAAATATTTATGAATTATCACAACTTGCACATATATTCAGGGTTGCATATGAACACTATTAATTATTGCTCAACTTTGCAAATTCCACTTAACTTTTGAATCACTCAAGACATTTTAACCATTAATATATCACTGAATTGCCCCGACTTTGAGCATTATCTCCGAATATACAGAGTGAACTGTAAAGCAATCGGCTATAATAAAGATTTAAATTATCAATTCGATTTTAAGGTCCACCAACTTAAAGGACAAATTGGTCTAGCAGTGAACTGTAAAGCAATCGGCTATAATAAAGATTTAAATTATCAATTCGATTTTAATATCCACCAACATAAAGGACAAATTCGTCTAGCAGAATTGCCGACTTCATGGAAACAGTTTTAAAGTTATACATATTAAAAAAGTTTTACAGAATTCGTCTTTAAATTTTCATTGACTACTAATAAAATGAGTCTTAACTTCCCTATGAACCTTTCATTTCATCGAAATTCTGACTTTTTGTACTCGAAAGCCTTGAGAATGCAGCTTCATTTATTTACACTTTTTCGGTAACGGGGTGCGTATGAATGATATAAATTATTGTTCAACTGGGCAAATTTAGCATACCTTTTGAACAACTTAAGATATTTAAACGGTTAAAATATCCATGAATTTCCGCGACTTTGATCTTTATCTCCGAATATACGGGGCAAGCTGTTCGGTAATAGGCTAGAAGCAAGAGTCAACTATATAAATGTGCAATTGGATGTGAATGTCCTTAAAGAACAAATTAGTCTAGCAAAGGTTTTACCTTCTTTGAAACTATTTAAAAATTATATTGAAATTCCTAATATTTTCTTAAATTCCAACAAATATAATGACTCTTAGCCTCCCGATGTACCTACGATTTCCTCGAAACTCTAAAGTTCTGTACTCTAAAGGCTTGAGAATGGATTTTCTTTTATTTACACTTTTTCGGTAAAGGGTGCGTATGAGTGATATTAATAATTTCTCAACTTAGCAAATTTTGCATAACTTTTGAACCACTTAAGATATTTTAACCGTTAAAATATCCATAAATTGCCGCGACTTTGAGCCTTATTCTCGAATATACAGGGCAATCTGTACGGTAATAGGCTAAATCCAAGGATCAACCATTTAAATGTCCCATTGGATGTGAATGTCCATAAACTTAAAGGACAAATTAGTCTAGCAAAATATTGCCTTCTGTGAAACAAATATAAAATTGTATTGAAAATTGTGCAAAGAACTCGGCCTTACATTCTCTTCAATTCCAATAAATATAATGAGTCTAAACTTCTCGATACACCTTTAATTTCCTCGAAATTCTTATGTTTTGTACTCGATGGATTTTATTAATGGATTTTCTTTTACTGCGACTTTTTTTAATTTTCAAACAAATTTAATTATACTCTGACTTTTGTCTCATGTCCTCCAATTCCAATTTTATGTTCTCTATAGAACTGTCATTTACTTTGAACCGAGTTGATCTTGCCAGAAAAAAAATCGTTAATCTAATGACAGCAATTTTCTGTTGGTATTTTTCTGTTTGCTTTGGCTTCAAGTGTATGTGAAATGCAATTACAAAAATTCCAAGGAAAAAAGGAGAAAGAAAAAAATATTGAAGTCAACCAAGGAAAAAGTCGCTTCCACTAATGAATTTAATGAGGTCAATAGCACAAATCTGGTCTCAGCCGCGCTAAGAAAGGCGTGAAAGGAAACAGTGTCACCTCCCCCGAAACAGGGAAACGGAAATGAAAACCTAAAGTATATAGTTCTGCACATTAAATGTACAGCTCAGCAGCTAAGATTACACTGGTCTTAAGAGGGGATTATTTTAAAAAGAATTCAGCAAAATGAACAATTGGTGGGCTTTAAAATGGAAAAGAAACACAAAACTAAAGGAAGGGAGAAAGTTTACTCGTATTCTGAGAAGCGTTCTGGGGTACAGAACCTCAGGATATAAAAGGAGTTATAAGGAATTTTCTTTCAATGCAATCGTACTCAGTTTTTATATATTTCTTTGAAATTTTACTGAAATCTTTGTATCCTGAAGGTAGTGTTCACATTATTCTTTGTTTTTTTTTATTTCTTTGAAATTTACTAAAACCTATGTATCCTTAAGTAAGCGTTCCTGTCATTTATTTATTTGTTGTAAGTTTACTTCAATCCATATATATACGTTTAAGGTCATGCAACATTTAATCCTACATTTTGCAGCAATTACAAGGATTCTGCAGCCATTAGAGAGAGAGCGAGAGGAGAACAGCTCTTGCTCTTCTTCCCCTTATCCTTTGTAAAAACTGCATTGCTCTGTTAATAATGTAATTAAGAGAAATTCTCTAACAATTACTTCTTTTATGTTGTTGATACAGCATAAGAGTCCAAGCTCTAACGTAGGTGTTCTTGTGTGTTCCTTGGTTTAATTAATTCTGTTTTATTTTAGCCCTAAAGGGGCAAAGAAAAAGCAATGAAAACAAATGAAGCGTAATAATAATTATAGAAAAGTAAATTAAGTATAAGGAACTTGAGGGAAAATGCAGAAAATGGCTAAACAGAGAACCCTTATTGAAGACAGAGTTAGTCATCCCACTTTTTTTTTATCGAAATTTAGTTAATACTGGTTTCAGAAACTCTTGACCTAGTGACAACTAACACTAATAGTTCATTTAATAAACAAAGAATTTTGCAAAGTTTGGAAGGACGTGAAAAGGCAAAATTCAAATCTGAGGCAAAGCAATACTTCTTCTATACATGTCTGAAGTTTGGTTTTAATCGGTCCAGAAACATTGGTTTTATTTCCAGTTTTTCGAAACACAACCTACAGTACTTTGGTGCGTATGATCGATAATAAATTTTGCTCAACTTTGAAAAATTCTGCATATCTTTTGAACCACTCAAGACAATTAAACAATTGATACATTGTTGAACAGCCACGGTTTTCAGCTTTATCTCTAAATATGCATGAAGAGCTGGACCGTAATTATTAAGGAGTAGGCGGTTTCATTTTGATTAATAAATTGAGTTTCAATGGTTACCATTATTATAAATCCCTGATATACAAGTCCTGTTGGTAATATTTTTGTCGGAGCCAGTTTTCTTTTTTAGGGGCCCAATTTCAATTTAAAGAATTCAGATATGACACTTACTTTTCATCTGTATACGAGTATGTGCGAAAATTCATTGCAATCCATTAAGAAATCTAAGATTTATCCACAGTTTTTCGAAACTCCTCCCACAGAGCGGTGGTGCGTATAATCGATATTAATTATTGCTTAATTTTGTAAATTCGGCATAACTTTTGAAGCAACTAATCACTTCCTATTGCCATTCAACATAATAAAAAACAAAGAAAATGCCCTAGGAATGATACAATCATAAACATTATCAATAACTTTAGGGGGTATTCTGAAAAGTAATAGGCTTGGAGCAGGAATCGCCACTTTAAATGATTTACAGGACCAGAAATGATTGATTAAAACTTATTCCCTCATTGGTTTTCAGCTGCACATTTTTGGTTGTTCTTTTAAAAACACAAATTACTTTGGTTCTTGATATTTCATACTTATTTGTCTTTGACCGACGGAAGTATTATTGTTTACATTACATCGATGTACCAATAATATCAACTTCGAAAACCCATTATAACATAATTTCTAGTAGGTGTTTGGTTTTGAATATAAATATATTTTTCATTTCCAATTTGAGATATTGTTTATATATTCTTGAAATACATTTATTCTCTTTCGTTCCCATTCTGAAATACCTCCTGGTAAATACTTTACGTGGCAAAATAAAATATTACTTCAATAAATGGGCCAACGGAAAATAATTAATTTCCCCTTCTACTCGATAATTGTGAAAGTTAAACTTTTTCTCCAAAGCTCATCAAAAACATTCTCTTACTTTTTATTATAGAGCCAACTAATCACTTCCTATTGCCTTTCATACTTTCCATCTTAGTAAAGTCACTGTTAATCTTCTGTTCGTTTTTACCGAAAATCACCCACAGTGCGGGGGTGCGTATAATCTATATTAATTACTGCTTAATTTTGTAAACTCCGCATAACTTTTGAACCATTCAACATAATTAATCATTGAAAATATCCTAGAAATTCTATGATTACTAGCTTTACCTTCAAATATAGAGGGTAAGCTGAAAAGCACTAGCCCTGGGAAAGAATCTCACATTTAATAATACATTACATTGGGCATCAAGATTTTCTTGCTGAAAATCTGCATTCTAATTTAAATACAGTATCTGTTTGTAGGCCCCGCTTTTTTGTGGCAAAATAAAATATTACTCCAACATATTGGTCAACAGAAAATAATCAATTTCCGCTTCAACTCAAGAATTGTGATAGTTTAACTTTTATTTCCCAAAGCCCATCAAAAACTTTCGCTTTCAGTCGTTTTGATGGAGCCAATCCTTTCGCCCATCACTAACAATTGCCTTTCATACTTTCAATTTTAATAATGTCATCGTTAATCTTCTGTTCGTTTATTTGTTTGGGACGCACAGAAACTCATTTAAATAAAAATCCAATTGGAATGTATTAATCACTGTTTAACTGTGGCATATGGTTAAGGCGCGCACTCTCTCTCTCTCACAGTCTCAATGACAAAGTCATAGCATAACCTTAAGGGGCTGGCTGGG
>OZ005737.1:29440650-29570650 GCA_963930755.1 Eudasyphora cyanicolor | reverse complement strand
TTTAATGCTTTCAAATGACAATAAAAGTTATTTCAAGGGACAGGCTATTCTCCAAAGATGTGTCAGTTAATCTCTTTAGTTGGTTATCTTTTTTTTTTGGAATACACAATTTTTTTTTTTTTAGTTTTTGTCATCTGTAACCTTCTTCGGGCTTAATAGTCCTCCTGTAATAATTTCTTCAAGTTTTGATATATTTGACATATATAGGGCAACCACCCCACTTGACTTCTTGGCGCTATAGAAACTACTCAAATCCAGCGACTCTTCTGATGTTTGGTAGTTTCGGTTTAATTTCGCCAATATACGAGTATACAAACATTTTATTTTTCTTGCCATAAAATCAAATATTTGCAACCGAATGATCTTGTCCAAATCTCATCACTAGCAAATGTTTTACAGTTGGTCCCCTTTAAGCTATGGTTCTATTCATTTCGCGTATTTTAATGCTTTATATATTTTTCAATTTTCGTTATTATTCTGTAGCATGTAAATCATATTGGATGGTATATGGGATTCAGCGTGGCAAACATGTAATGTCTTTTTTACTCATTTTTTCCTTAACTATAGAAAAGACAATCTATTTTAGGCATTCGTTTTAATTGTTAACAATAAGTATGAAATATATCCTTAAGGCTACGAGAGGAGAACTTCGTAAAACTGAATTTCCGTTGACCATTTGTGTTGGTCAATATATATGTATACTTCTTAGTAAGTCGATATTTACCTGCTATTATTTTATTTATTACGTACATGGTTGCGTATGACTGATACTAATATCTTGTGGTTCACATTAAATGTTTTTAATGTCCTCAAATGGCAATAAGGGTTACTTTAACGGAAGACCTCTTCAGTGCTGTGTCGTTAACCTTCTATATTTGTTTCTTTGCTATTTTTACGAGTCTACAAACCATTTTTTAAAATTTTTTCATCAGTGTAACAAAAATCTGAAGATTATTAAACTTGACCAAAACATCAATTGGACCAAATGGTTCAGTAGTCTTATTAACGCTTAAAAGTCCTTCTGTATTGTCATCGTAGATTTTTGTCATTTACTGTAAACATTAAACATTATTTGATAAATTAATTTTAATTGTTACAATTAATATGATATATGTCATGTGTAAGGCCACAAAAGTTGATGTATTATAAACCATAACCTTGCCACATTTGCGGTGCTAAATTCTTAACATTTCAGCTTGTCCCAAGAATATTAAAAATTTTTAATTATTTCTTTCCTGAAGCGCTATCTGGCAGAATATTTCCAAAAATTTGAAATTCTTAAAGCTTTAAGAAAATTGTGTCAAATAACATATACCAAAAAGGTATTGGTTGATATATATCTGACGGACAATCGATTGAGATTGCATTGCACTTCAGAGGTGGAAAAGTTTAAATAAAAACAAGTAAAAGCGTTAAGTTCGGCCATGCCGAATCTTATATACCCTCCACCATGGATAGCATGTAACCACACAAAATAACTCAAACCTAAAGAAAAATAACACCGAACAGTAGGAATCACAACAAGTTAGATGCTATATATGGGAGCTATATCCAAATATGGACCGATATCTCCCATTTTCAATCCCAAGTTACCTGCAGCTATAAGAAGTATCTATACCAAATTTCAGCCACTTCGCTCTATTATTACGAACTGTAGCGTGATTACAACAGACGGACGGACAGCCGGACATGGCTAAATCGTCTTAGAATTTTACGACGATTAAGAATATATATACTTTATGGGGTCTCAGATCAATATTTATGGGTGTTACAAACGGAGTGACAAAATGAATATACCCCCCATCCTATGGTGGAGGGCATTGAAAACTAACTCAGGGAGTTATGCTAAAATTTACAGTATTTTAAAAATAACATTATGGCAAATGTGGATACAAAATGTCCATACAGTTTTTGGAAAAATGCGCCGCCCTCTGGTAGCTATAACGTTCGCATCTTTACTTTTTTGGAGCATATAAACCAATAATTTTTTCGGCCCATACAACGCAAAATGGCATTCGCAGTGATATAAATTTAACCCCCTACACAAAAAACACCCTTAAAAGTCCTTTTTTTGTTTTTTTTTTCCATAGGAATTTCCAATTTAAATTTGAATGCTGTATATCTGTTGTTGATGTTTGTTTTTTTGTGATGTTATTAAAGAGAATTTATTTTTAATACGTCTTGATATACGAATACGCAATTTAGGTATGTCACAGCTTTCTTCTACGAGTATATGCAAAATTCCTTCCAATTCCACTTTGTCCGGAATATTCTGGCATTGTTTGTATCCTGATACCGGTACATTTTTGATGTGGTTTACATTGAAATGTGATGGGATTTTTATTCTTGTTGTCAGCAAAGCCATTACATGTCTGAAATTTCAGATGTACCTTTTGTGAAAGTGTTTACATTGGCTTGACGTAAGTTTATTATAATTTATTTAAATGTTAACGAAAATTAAATGCAAATAACAATGCCCCAATAGGAACATTTATCATAAAATAGAATTGAATTAAATGAAATTGTTGAGGATATTTGTTTCCTATAGGAAGCGTAGGATGTAATAATAATAACACTAGAATGATGCAATATTCACAGCAGAGAAAAGTAATTTCTACGGATTAGTCGAAAATTCTTCTCATTCATTGAGAAGACACCGAGGTATTTCAATAATGCGCAGGGACAAAATAAGGAATACCCTTCCATAAATATATTTGCCGGCGTATATGACCCGACTACTCACCTCACTTAACACTAAAAAAATCTGTTTCGAATTGCTATTATTTAATTTAATTATTACGAGGGTTGCTATATATATTTCTGTCCTAGGCAACACGAAGGTCGTCCAAAAACGAACGTTGTGCCAGAGAACATTGATGCCGTGCGTGAATGGATAATGCAAGATCGTCATGTGACATACCGTGAGATAGAGGCATCCTTGGGCATTTCTTCCACCAGCATAGATTCGACTGCATGAACACCTGGCCGTAAAAAAGTTGACAATCGATCAAAAAAAGGCTCGTGTCGATTGGTGCAAAGAAATTTTGAAAAAATACGATCGCGGTGCTTCAAACGACGTTTATAAGATCGTCACAGGAGACGAATCTTGGATCTATGCGTATGAGCCCGAAACAAAACAGCAATCGACCGTGTGGGTCTTCGAAGACGAGCCCAATCCAACGAAAGTTGTTCGTGGAAGAAGCACCTCGAAGCAAATGGTCGCCTGTTTCTTCGGCAAAACTGGTCATGTGGCGACTGTTCCGCTTGAGCAACGTAGGACGGTCAATTCTGAGTGGTGCACCACAATTTGTTTGCCTGAAGTCTTCGGAGAAATTCGAAAAGCCAACAAGAGAGGACGAATCATTGTGCACCATGACAGTGCGAGCTCTCACACATCGGCTCAAACCAGCGCCTTTTTGACTGACCAAAACGTCAAATTGATGGGTCATCCGCCGTACAACCCTGACTTGGCACCCAATACTTCTTTTTATTCCGCACATCAAGAAAAAATGCGTGGTCAACGATTTTCGACGCCAGAAGATGCTGTTGAAGCGTTCAAAAACCATGTTTTGGAGGTGTCTCAATCGGAGAGGAAAAAGTGCTTCGACAATTGGTTTGAGCGCATGCAAAAGTGTATAAATCATGCTGGAGAATACTTTGAAAAACAATAGAACCATTTTTGAAATTTTAGCAGCCCGTATGTACATGATTGCGTATGATTGATATTAATATTTTGTGGTACACTTTAAATGCTTTTAATGTCCTCAAACGACAATAAAGATAATTTCAACGAAAAGAGACATCTCCAAAAATGTTCGATTAAGCATCTATAGTTGTGTTTATACTTCTACAATTTTGTTTTATTTTTGTCATCTAGCTTAACCGAATCTATATATATAAAAATGAAACGGTCCATCTGTGTAATGGCATCACGTCAGAACGGCTGGAGCGATTTGGCTCAATTTTTTTTTCAGTTGTTCGTATTTGCCTGGAGAAGGTTGTTACGAAAGAAAATTTTGGGAAAACCCTCCGGAAAAGTCGGAAAATTGGGAAAATCGAAAATTGCTATTTCTTGCGAGATTCCTACTGTTCCTATCTACTGCTCTCTTTTTCAATCCAAATTTTTTTATTAATTTTCTATTAAACAAAAAAGTTTTCTATTAAACATATGTACGAGTATGTGCTATTTTTCTTGGTGCAATTCATTCGAGTTTTGCGTATTGTTACACTGATTTCGCGTATCACATCGGCAAACGGTACAAGCATTACGATCAATTAAAATTCACGATATTTATCAATTCGAACATTTTTTCAGATAATACGTTTGAGTATAAGAGGTAAAGTTATCTTATTGGATTGCGGGCATTGCAAAATCATAATTTCGGATGAATGCACGATGGCGCATAAACGAGCTCTGGAGGCAATTGACCGAACGATGAAGGATTTACGACGTGATTTGAGACAATTTGGTGAGTCTGATATTGCTCTCCGGAGATTTTCGTCAAACGCTTCCCGTCATCCCGAAATCTACTGCCGATGAAATTAATGCATGCCTGAAATCGTGGTCTTTGTGGCGGAATGTCAAGAAGTTGAAATTGACCACGAACATGAGAGTCGCGTTGCAGAACGACTCATCGGCTCTTGAATTCTCGAAACAACTGTTGGCGCTTGGCAATGGCCAAATTACTATTGATGTTTCCACTGCATTGATATTGTTCCCGGCAAATTTTTGCGAGTTCACATCGTCGAACGAGGAACTCATCACCAAAGTGTTTCCAAATCTCGATTAGATTAGTGAATGGGCAATATTAGCAGCGAAGAATAAGGACGTCGATAGCATGAATTTTATTATTCAAAGTAAAATCGAACTCGCTTGATGTGCCAGGAGCTCCGCCGCATAATTTACAGCTGAAGGTGGAATCGATCATAATCATGTTGCGGAATCTGAATCATCCGAAATTGTGCATAGTTCGCGGTTGTCCATTATGAAACTGATGGACAATGTGATTCAGGCGACGATCATCAAGGGAAAATTCAAAGGAGAGGAAGTCCTTATCCCACGAATTCCGATTATTCCAACTGATCTTTCATTCCAATTCAAGCGGATTCAGTTCCCTGTACGATTGGCTTTTGCGATGACAATCAATAAATCTCAAAACCAATCGTAGGAAGTCTGTGGAATTAATCTCGAATTTCCCTGTTTTTCGCACGGTCATCTGTACGTTGCCTGTCTTCTGTCTTCGTTGTTTGTTGTTTATCATCTGATTCGATTTATCTCTACTGATTTCGATTCCTTTTAAACAAATCGCATTCAAATTTTAACTATCAGTGTTTTATTATCACTCTGGAGTTTATCTGAAGGCGTTAAATTGGGGCGAGGCGAAGTTCGCCGGGTCCGCTAGTATTTAAATAAAGACTACCAAAGAGTGAAGTTAAGACCAACATTCGATAAATATTTTTGGTGGTGCATATGATCAGCCTCAGCGCCTGTTTATCACTAAAAATCGGCATCCAAAATATACAATTAAGGAAATTTCAGTAACGCAATTTTGATTAAACTTTTGTGTTGGACAATATAAACTTCTTTGCTAGTCGAAATCTAACAGCTATAATTTTCATTATAATATAAATGGATGTGTATGAACGATATTATTTTTTTGTGGTACACTTTATGTACTTTCAATGTCCTCAAATGCCAAAAAAAAGTTATTTCAGCGGAAAGACCGCTCTCCAAAGATTTGCAACTAATCCTCTATATTTCTTTCTTAATTCGTTTTTATGAATCAACAAAATATATTTTAAGTTTTTGTCATCTAGGGTAACCAGAAATCTGGAGACATTACACCTGATCCAAAAATCAATTAGACCAAGTTGTTCGGTAGCCTTTTTCACGCTTAAAGTTCTCCTATATTGTCATCATTGAACCAACTTTTTATATAGCCTCCTTACAGAGTATCCACACTACCTGACTTATTCGTGCTGTAGACACTACTCATCTCCAGCGATGGGTCTAAAACTTACCAGTTGTGGTTTAATTTCACAAGTGTATATACAATTTGATTTTCGATGACATACGATACAAACAACAAATTTTAACCGAATGATTTCGATAAGATGTTTCTCTTGGTCCACTTTTCGCTTTGACGTCCATACAAAAATCTTCTCTTATTTTAATATTGTAAATAGTTTCCAATTTCGTTACTATTCTAAGACATTTAAACCATGTTAGTAATATAAGCAATGACCATTTTTATTGATCATTTTGTGTTTCAGCTAGTCGAAATGTAACAGCTATTATTTTATATATTCTGTACATGGTTGCGTATGACTGATATTAATTTTTTGTGGTCCACTTTAAATGCCTATAGTGTCCCCAAATGACAATAAAGTTTATATCAGCGGAAGGCCTATTCTCTGTAGATGTGCAATTAAAACCCTATATTTTTTCTGAATTCCTTTTTAGAGTCTACAAAACATTTTTTTTAATTTTTGTCATCTAGTGTAACCAGAAATCTGAAGACTATTACATTTGACCAAAACATCAAGCAGACAAAATAGTTCAGTAGCCTTTTTCATGCTTAAAGTTTCCGCATATAGCCATCATTGGTCCACCGTTTGATACATTCCACACACAAAGTAACCACTCTACTTTACCCAGTTGGTGGTATGGTCATCTCTAATGGTTGTCCTGAAGTGTTGCAGTTTTGATTTATTTTCACCAATATCTACAAAATTTGACGCGTTGTGCCGTACATGTTACACATTTCAGCAGAATTGTTTTGCACAAATTCTGTTACCAGTAATATTGTTTCTGTTCGTCCACATCTTTCCATGTCTTCCCTATAAAGATCCTCTTTTATTTGAATATTTTATATATACTGTGGCATATAATCCATTTTGTAGGATATACAAGAATGGGCTTGGACTATGTAAAAGCAGTTTTTACTTAATTTTTGCCCTTTACTGTAGACAATAAAATTTATTGCATAAATTCATTTTAATAGTTAACAATTAATATGAAATATGTGCTTGAGGCCACAAAAGGGGATGTATTATAAACCATAACCTTGCCACACTTGTGGTGATAAATTCTTAACATTTCATTTTGTCGCAAAAAAAATATAAATTGTTAATTATTTCTTTCCTGAAGCGCTATTTGCCCATAATATTTCCAAAAATTTGGAATTCATAAGGCTTTAAGAAAAGTGTTTCAAATAACATGTGTCGCAAAGAAATTCATTGATTTCCAGTTGACAGACATATGATTGAGTATGCATTGCGCTCAGACAAAAATAGGGTGCTTTTTCAGAGGTGGAAAAATTTAAAACAAAAAAAAGCAATTGTCCTAAAATTAACAGTATTTAAAAATATCTTTATGATATTAATATTATATTTTTTTGATTTAGCAAACGTAGATGTGAAATTTTCGTACAGTTTTTGGAAAAAAAAGTAATCATGTATCTGTGCCGTCCTCTGGTAGCTATAACGTTCGGATCATACTATTTTTGGAGTCATATAAATTAATGATTCCTTCGGTCCATAAAACCCAAATTTACTATCACAGTGAGGACCATTTAAAGTTCTTCACCACCACAAAAAACATCCTTCAAAGTCCGCTCATGTAATTCTTCAGAATTTCTTTTTTAAAATTTAAATATTGTATGTCTGTTGTAGATGTTTTTGTGTGTGGGTTTGTTAAAGAGAATTTTTTTAAATACGTATTTAAATAAGAATAAGCAATTTAGGTATGTCACAACTTTCTTCTACGATTATATGAAAAATTCCCTCCAATTCCGCTTTGTCCGGAATATTCTGGCATTGTTTGTATCCTGATACCGGTACATTTTTGATGTGGTTTACATTGAAATGTGATGGGATTTTTATCCTTGTCAGCAAATCCATTACATGTCTGAAATTTCAGATGTTCTTATTGTAAAATTGTTTACATTGGCTTTTATGTGAAGTTTATAATAAAAATATATAATAAATTATTTAAATATTAATGAAAATTAAATCACAAATAACAATATGCAACAATTTGAGGAGAATGGAAATGGGAACCCTTATCACAAGATAGAATTGAATGAAAAGAACTTGTTGTGGCTTTTGTTTCTTATAAGAAGCGTAGGACCTAATAATAATAATAATTCTTGAATGACACTACATTCGCAGCGGAGAAAAAGTCCTTTATAAGAATTAGTCGAAAAGTCTTCTCATTCATTGAGGCGACATCGAGGTATTCCAATTATACTCAGGAATAAAATAAGGACTACCCTTTCATAAATATATTTGCCGGCGTACACCATCCGGCTACTCACTTCACATAACACTAAAAAATCTGTATAAAATACAACTTCTTAGCTAGTCAAAATCTAATTCCTATTATTATGTACATGGTTGCGTATGACTGATATTAACATTTTGTGGTACACTTTAAATGCTTTTTATGTCCTCAAATGACAATAAAGGTTTTTCCACGGATAGATACCTACCCAAAGATGTGCGATTAAGTATCTATTGTTGTGTTTATTCTACAATTTTGTTTCATCTTTGTCAACCATTTTAACCGAAGATTAAAGCAAACTACCAAAGAGTGAAGTAAAGACGAACCTTCGACAAATAACTTTGGTCACGCATATGAGCCTCTTTATCACAAAAAATCGGCATCTAAAATATACAAGTAAGGAAGCTTCAGTAACACAATTTTGATTATCCTTTTGTGTTGTTAATTTTATTATAATATAAATGGATGCGTATGAACGATATAATTTTTTTTGTGGTACACTTTATGTACTTTTAATGTCCTCAAATGCCAAAAAAAAGTTATATCAGTGGAAAGACCGCTCTCCAAAGATTTGCAACTAAACCTCTATATTTGTTTTTAGTTCGTTTTAACGAGTCACAAAATATATATTTAGTTTTTGTCATCCAGTGTAATCAGAAATCTGAAGACATTTCATATGATCAAAAAATCAACTGGATCAAGTTGTTCGGTAGCCTTTTTCACGCTTAAAGTTCTCGTATATTGTCATCATTGGACCAACTTTTTATATAGCCTCCATACAGAATATCCACACTACCTGACTTATTCGTGCTGTAGACACTATCCATCTCTACTGATGGGTCTAAAACTTAGCAGTTGTGGTTTAATTTCACAAGTGTATATACAATTTGATTTTCGATGACATACGATACAAGCAACAAATTTTAACCGAATGATTTCGCCCAAACGCAGTAAGATGTTTCTCTTGGTCAACTATTCGCTTTGACGTCCATACAAAAATCTTCTCTTATTTGAATATTGTAAATAGTTTCCAATTTCGTTACTATTCTAAGGCATTTAAACCATGAACGATGTTAGTAATATAAGCAATGACCATTTTTATTGATCATTTTGTGTTTCAGCTAGTCGAAATGTAACAGCTATTATTTTATATATTCTGTACATGGTT
Source organism: Eudasyphora cyanicolor (assembly GCA_963930755.1). Classification (NCBI taxonomy): domain Eukaryota; kingdom Metazoa; phylum Arthropoda; class Insecta; order Diptera; family Muscidae; genus Eudasyphora; species Eudasyphora cyanicolor. The sequence goes on along the minus strand of OZ005737.1, from coordinate 29,561,198 downwards.
GCGTATGACTGATATTAATTTTTTTGTGGTCCACTTTAAATGCCTATAGTGTCCCCAAATGACAATAAAGTTTATATCAGCGGAAGGCCTATTCTCTGTAGATGTGCAATTAAAACCCTATATTTTTTCTGAATTCCTTTTTAGAGTCTACAAAACATTTTTTTTTAATTTTTGTCATCTAGTGTAACCAGAAATCTGAAGACTATTACATTTGACCAAAACATCAAGCAGACAAAATAGTTCAGTAGCCTTTTTCATGCTTAAAGTTTCCGCATATAGCCATCATTGGTCCACCGTTTGATACATTCCACACACAAAGTAACCACTCTACTTTACCCAGTTGGTGGTCTGGTCATCTATAACGGTTGTCCTGAAGTGTTGCAGTTTTGATTTATTTTCACCAATATCTACAAAATTTGACGCGTTGTGCCGTACATGTTACACATTTCAGCAGAATTGTTTTGCACAAATTCTGTTACCAGTAATATTGTTTCTGTTCGTCCACATCTTTCCATGTCTTCCCTATAAAGATCCTCTTTTATTTGAATATTTTATATATACTGTGGCATATAATCCATTTTGTAGGGTATACAAGAATGGGCTTGGTAATTTTTGCCCTTTACTGTAGACAATAAAATTTATTGCATAAATTCATTTTAATAGTTAAAAATTAACATGAAATATGTTCTTGAGGCCACAAAAGGGGATGTATTATAAACCATAACCTTGCCTCACTTGTGGTGATAAATTCTTAACATTTCATTTTGTCGCAAGAATAGTTATAAATTGTTAATTATTTCTTACCTGAAGCACTTTGTGCCCATATTATTTCCAAAAATTTTGAATTCCTAAGGCTTTATGAAAAATGTTTCAAATAACACGTGTCAGAAAGAAATTCGTTGATTTCCAGTTGACAGACATGTGATTGAAAACGCATTGCGCTCGAAAAGAAGGGTGTTTTTTGGAAGCGGAAATATTTAAAGTTAAAAAACACTGTAAATTGTCTTAAAATTGGCAAAATTTTAAAAATAAATATTATTAGTTCAGTGGTATGTGGAAAATGTTAGTAATCATATCTCTGTGCCGCCCTCTGTTAACTATAATGTTCCAACCATCACAATTTTTGGAGTCATATAAACCGATGATTCCTTCTGCCCATAAAACCCTAATCGAATGTCACAGTGAGGCCAAATTATGTTCTTCGCCTACACAAAATACACCCTTCAAAGTCCTCGTTTGTTTTTCTTGGGAATTTCTAATTTGAATTTAAATATTGTATGTCTGTTGTTGATGTTTGTTTTTGTGTGTGGAGCTGTTTAATACGTCTTAAAATTCGAATACGCAATTTAGGTATGTCACAGCTTTCTTCTATGAGTATATGTAAAACTCCTTCCAATACCACTTTGTCCGGAATATTCTGGCATTGTTTGTATCCTGATACCGGTAAATTTTTTATGCGGTTTACAGTGAAATGTGATGGGATTTTTATCCTTGTTGTCAGCAAAGCAATTACATGTCTGAAATTTCAGATCTACTTACTGTGAAATTGTTTAAAGGCTTTTACGTAGTGTTTATCTGTAAAATATATAATAAGTAATTTGATTGTTAATGAAAATGAAATGTAAATAACAATGTGCAACAATTTGAGGCGAATGGAAATGGGATAAAGTGGATTCATACTAGAGATAAATAAAACACTTATCATTAGACAGAATAGAATGCAATGAACTTGTAGAGGCTCTTTTCTCCTGACAATATCCGGAGCATGAAAAAGTCATTTCTAAGGATTACTCGATAAATTGAATCTTCCCTTTCAATGAGGGGCGAATTTGTTGCAGACGACATCGAGGTATTCCAATTATACCCAGGAACAATTAAGGACCACCCACCCATAAATATATTTTCCTGCGTATACGATTAACTTAACACTAAAAATTCTGTATAAAAAAAAAACTTCTTACCTAGTCAAAATCAAATTGCTATTAGTTTAATTATTATGTACATGGTTGCGTATGACAGATATTAATATTTTGTGGTACACTTTAAATGCTTTTAATGTCCTCAAATGACAATAAAAGTTGTTTACTCTGAAATAGACTTCTCCAAAGATGTGCAATGAAGCATCTATAGTTCTGTTTATTCTCCTACAATTTTGTTTAATTTTTGTCATCTAGTTTAACCGAAGATTAAAGTAAAGAGTGAAGTAAAGACAAACCTTCGATAAATAATTATGGTCGCGCATGTGATCAGCCTCAGAGACTCTTTATCACTAAAAATCTGCATCCAAAATATACAAGTAAGGAAGCTTCAGTAACACAATTTTGATTAATTTTTTGTGTTGAACAATATAAACTATTTGCTAGTCAAAAACTAACAGCTATTTTCATTTTAATATACATGGATGCGTATGACTGATATTAGTTTTTTGTGGTGCACTTTATGTACTTTTAGTGTCCTCAAATGGCGAAAAAGTAATTTCAGTGGAAAGATTTGCAACTAAACATCTATATTTTTTTCCTAATTCGTTTTTACAAGTCTACAAATATATTTTTAGATTTTGTCATCTAGTGTAACGAGAAATCTAAAGACATTACACCTGAGTAGCCTTTTTCACACTTAAAGTCCTCGTATATTGTCATCATTGGTCAAACCAACTTTTTATATAGCCCCCATACAAAGTATCCACCCTACTTGACTCCTTGGTGCTGTTGATACTACCAATTTCTACCAATGGGTCTGAAACTTGTCAGTTTCACAAATATCTACAAAATTTTACTCTTCTCTCAAATCTATTCTCTGGTAAAAGGTTTCTGCTCCACTCCACTTTTCGCTATGGTTACCATACAAATATCTCTCTTATTTGAATATTTTATATAATATCCAAATTTTGTTATTATTCTGTGATATGTTCATCATGGTGGAGTATAGTATTATAAACCTTCTATAACTAAACATTACTCAGCTAGTCGAAGTCAGCAGTTCTTTTTTTAATTAGGGCGTACCTGGTTGCGTATGACAGATATTAATTTTTTGTGATATACAATCAATCAATGTTCAATTTTGTTAATGTCCTCAAATGACAATAATTTCTGTGTCAACGGAAAATCTCTTCCCCAAAAATGTGCCATCAAATATCTTTATTTGTTTCTTTGTTATTGTTTCGAGTCTACAAAACATTTTTTGAATTTTTGTTATCTAGTGTAATCAAAGAACAATCTAAAATCGAGCAAAGTAAAGACGACACTTCAATAAATGTTTTTGCCGGCAAATCAACCTCCTCGCCCCTTAACACTAAACATCTTCATTAAAAATATTCTAGCAAGAAAGTTTCAATAATGAATTTTGATTAAACATATGTGTTGGCAAATATATATGTACTTCATTGGCGTGACGAAGTCTAACCCCTATTATTTTTATTATTGTGTACATGGCTGCGAATGACTGATACTAATTTTTGTGGTACACTTTAAATACTTATACTGTCCTCAAAGGACAATAAAAGTTGTTTCAAAAGATAAGCTCTCCTCAAAAAATGTGTCATTAAACATATTTGGTTCTTAATTTCGGGTATACAATTTTTTTGTCATCTAGTGTAACCAGAAATCTGAAGACTATTACATGCTGCTGTAACTAGTGATTAGGTTTACACTTGACCAAAAGATCAATCGTTGAGTAACACTTGTAACCAATGCAAATGCTATATACCTTTCTCCTTGTAAGTTTAATGTATACAAAGATACTTTAGACTTCGTTAGAAAAACGAAAAACCCATATTATTTCCTTAATGTCCAACCATGTCATCAGAATAATTTTTATCGTAACATAACTTTATAGAAATTGTTGTTATTTCAGCTCAAGTGTCAAATTGTTTTTCACAAATGTTCCTTGGTAGCCTAGGCACTTTAAAGTAATTCAGAACGTAAAAAACATCAAAACATTTCCACTGTAGAACACCAAATGCTATGATCGTAAACTTCGTAGAGAGTGGAGGAGAAAAATAGCCATGTTTTAGACATTCAAACCTTATGACCTGAAGCATAAAATTCATGAAATGTGACCAAGTTCCATGTCTCCGCACCCCGAACTCTTCTCCTCTTTGCCACGCTCCATAAAAATGGTGTCATCTCAAATATCGCGTTTGTTCTTTGCACAAACACAATAGAACACAACACACAAACACATGCCAAGAAAATATCACCGAAATTGTAAACGCCCCGTTTGTGATGTCGTCTCGGACACCAGTTGGCGTCGGCAACTAACATGACCAACACTCGGGAACTAACCACATACTTTATGGTCACATGGCAGAGACAAAAAATATGGGTGTAAAACATGAACAACGAAGACTAGTGACATTTTGCCAAAAACCAAAGCGTATATCATCATCCCGTACACCAAAAATGCACTTCGCTGCGAATATGGCATGGCAGGACAGACGGACGAACGGTTAGATACACCGACAATTGTGGTGTTTGTTGTCACACCCAGGAGGGATACACAAACTACTCTGGACTTTTGGGGAATTTTATGAGAGATGCACTCACATATGAAAATAAAGTGGAATGGGACACAGGTATTAGGGTGGCGCCGAGGAAGGGAATAAGGATAATACTAATACTAGATTTTAAAAGACAAATTTAAGTGGGGAAAGGAATATATCGTTTTGCCACAGAACCAGTGTAACACATCGAAATTTTGACATAAGATTCAAAGTAAATTTGGCGGAAATCCCATTTTTACATTTTTGAAGTCATTCGAGCTGTCTCCGTCCATCAGTCCTGCTATATAGCTGGTGCGCACTATAAAACTAGAAAGGAGTGACCGATTGTCTTTGAAGATGGCCAGTTTCTGCAACTGAATTTTGATTAGCCATTTGTGTTGGCCAATTTACAACTCTTAGCTAGTTATATTAATTATTGTGTACATGGTTGCGTATGACGGATATTAATTTTTGTGGTACACTTTAAATACTTTTAATGTCCCTAAATGACAATAAGGGTTACTTCAACACAAAAGAAATTTTCCGTAAATGTGTTTTCACACCTCAATATTTGTTTGATTACACTGTGCTCGAAATGGACACTTTAAAAATGTAACAGAAGGGAGACCATATGGATATACCTATTTCCACCTTGCTGAATCCAATGGAGCTAGCCGTTTTTCTAGGTTAGCTCTTGTTTTCCCGATATTCGACCACAAAGTTTGGAAGACTTCCGAAAACGCGCTTCAATCGAAAGAACGAAATAAAGGGAACCCTTCGAGAACTATTTCTCTCAAAATAGTCAACCACGCTTCTCACTCCTTTACCCCCGAAAAAGTGCAATCAAATCTTACCATATGTCAAACGTCATACAAATCGTCGACATTTTTAGTTTGTGTCTTTGAGAAAAATGTCCCTAACGAAAAATTACTTTGAGTCTCCTTTCAACATATTTATGAAAACTTAGCAGGTTTCACAATTTAGCAGGTTTTGTTGGTTAACTTTGAAATTTCCATTAACACTAACCAAAAATAATTTACAAAAATTGAAGTCAAAAAATTTTATTTCAAATATTTTCTGCTATGAGCAGAAAAATACACAAATTATGTAATAACTCGAAATTTGCTTAATTCTCATAAAAAAGTTGAGAATGGACTTATAGTATTTCATCGCGAGGAATATTTTTCTCAGCGATGCCAACTAAAAGTGTCGACGATATGTATGATTTTCAACATATGATAAGATTTTATTGCACTTTTTCAGTGGTAAGGGGGTGAGAAGCGTGTTCCCTTTATTTCGATATTTGGACTGAAGCGTATATTCCGAAGTCTTCCACTTCAAAATAACCAAAGAGATAAGTCACCTCTCTGATTTCCCAACAAACTTTGTGATCGAATATCGCGAAAACAATAGCTAACATAGAAAAACTGCTAATGCCACTGGATTCAGCATAGTCGAAATAGGTCGTCTATACACAGGGTCTCCTTTCTGTTACATTTTTGGAATAGCACAGTGTTATTTTTTTTTGAGTCTACCAAATAAAGAACATTTTTTATAATAACTTTTGAAGTCATTTAATCACTATTTGTCCGCCAGTTTTTCTGTCTAAATCGGTGTGCACCATACTTGTCCATTCCTCTACAATGGGATAGACCTTAGTGAAATATTCATGCTTGTATGTCTTATCTACAGCTAACCGGAGTCTTCTTTTACTCATGTTTTAGTTAGCTCATTTATATTAACTGATAATAATGCTGCTACACAAAGCCTAACTTGTGTACTTCGCAGGTAATCGAAATCGAACAGTTCTTATTTTTATTATTCTTTACATGATTGCGTATGACTGATACCATTATTTTGTGGTATATCTTTAACGACCTCAACTAACAAAAAAAAATATTTCAACAGAACAACCATTAGCCAAAGATGTGCAATTAAACATATCGCGACCTAAGAGTGTAAAGGCGCTAAGTCCAATATTTAAAATTATACAGGAGTGGCAAAATACTTACGGTATATGAATGTTTTTATAAAGGGTATATGGACTTAGCGCTTTTACGATTCAGCTTTTAAAGATGACAAAGCAAGATTTTTTGGCTTATTGTTTTCAAATCAATGTATATCCAACTTATCTTACATTCCGCTTCAAAAAATACATTTTGGCAAAAAGTGGCGCCTTTTTAGGTCGCGATATATGCTTTTGTTTCCATATTCTTTTTTTAAATCTACAAAACACTTTTTTAATTTTGTCATAATTTGTACCGAAACATCTATCAGACCAAATAGTCCGGTATGTAGCCTTTTTCATGATTAAAAGTCCTCTTATTTTCTTTTTGAAAATATCTTCGTATTGCGTCTTTTGTAGCAAAACATCAGTCAGACCGTAGTGACCGATTTACTTCAAAGATAGGCTATATTTGTCCAATCCTTCTTTATTATATACTCTATAGCGGGATAAAATTTAGTGAAATATTCAATTTTAGATAAATTATTAATGCTTACCAGGCAGGGTATTGTTTTAAAGATGTTTCAGTTGCTTTATTTATATCTGCTGGAGAATAATGGACGTACTAGCTCCGCCTTATATTGGTACCTGCCACACAAATAGACCAAATCATATCCAAACTACGATTTCTGTTTGCCAATATATAATTCTTAGTTAATCGAACTCGAACAGTTGTTATTTTAAATATTTAATTTTTCTGAACATGATTGCGTATGACTGATATTAATTTTTTCTGGTACACTTTAAATGCTTTTAATGTCTTCAAACATCATTAAGGATTATTTCAACGGAAAGACTTTTTTTCAAAGATGTGTCATTAAACCTCTATATTTATTCATAATATACTAAATATTTGGACATTCCGGCTTTATCTGTCCCACTGTCTTTCTTGTGCTGATTACAAACAGTTGGCCAAATTTGTTAAAATTATTCGGGAAATCTACTCTACAATGGTATACAATTTAATAAAATATTTAATATTGTTTTTCTATGCTGTTTGCCAAAGTCTGTCTTTGCACATCTATTAGTTACTTCAGTTCTATCAACTGATAATTGACGTGAGCTAGTCGAAATTTAATATTTATTATTTTAATTAGTTTGTACATGGTTGCGTATGACTGATATTAATTTTTTGTGGTACACTCTAAATGATTTGAATCTCCACCAATGACAATGAAGTTTAATGCAACGGAAAGGTTCTTCTCCAAAGATGTGCTATTAAACCACGGCATTTGTTTTTATATTCTTTTTCGAGTCTACAGAACATTTTATATATTTTTTGACGTGAGCTAGTCGAAATTTAATATTTATTATTTTAATTAGTTTGTACATGGTTGCGTATGACTGATATTAATTTTTTGTGGTACACTCTAAATGATTTGAATCTCCACCAATGACAATGAAGTTTAATGCAACGGAAAGGTTCTTCTCCAAAGATGTGCTATTAAACCACGGCATTTGTTTTTATATTCTTTTTCGAGTCTACAGAACATTTTATATATTTTTTTTATTAACTTAAATATAATTCAAATATTTGAACCAACCTAATATTCCCACACACATATTCATTTATGGTTAACAATTTCGTCGTAAAAACCACAATGTGCAAGAAGGATTGTTTATCGTTGCTGGGGGAGCCGGGAGCTGCACCAGTGTGACAGTGGCATTATTAAAACACATTTCCGTTTTCCTGTTTTGTTTAATTTCAGGGCGTTGTGGCTTTCAGCTCTCAGGGAGATCGTATTGCTTTAACGCAAATTGAGCAGATGATTAATGGAAGATATGAGAAATTGGGTTATTACGATACCCAATTGGATAATTTGACGTGGTTGAATAACGAGCGGTGGATTGGAGGAAAGGTGAGTGATGAAAAATTCAATTTTCGTTGAAAAAACGCTAAAAGGAAATTTAAATTGATTAGATATATTAAAAATAAAATGCACTCAGAAAAATATAAAGCAAGCTGAAATTAGAAGTTGCCGTTGGCACTTTTGATCATCAATTGTTTTGTAGAATCGTAAAATGAGCAATACAACCATTATACAGTTCTACAATCAGAACAAATGATCAAGTCAACCATTTAACAGTTCTAGAATCAGAAAAAAATCCTAAGGAATCATTGTAGTTGCTGCTACTATTGTATTTGCAGTCATTTGATGTGTATAACTGTAAAATGTTTACTGCAGCAAATTTGTTTCAGTTTCATAGATTAATTGACAGTCACGGCAATTAAATTGATGGATTTGAGAACAATAAATATTCGCTTGCCGAAAATGTTGGTTGTCACAATCAAATAGTTCTCTCTATGTAACGATGGATTGAATCAATGATGATTCTGTCAAAAAAGCAACAAAAATTCGGATGCCTAAATTTGCGGTTGTCTCAACCAAATCATTCTTTCTCTGTGTATTAAATATATTTTGATTACAGAGAAAATATTATTATTACATATTATTATTAAACAAAAATTCGGTTGCCGAAAATTTTGGTTGTCACGATTAAATCGTTCTCCCAATGTAATGATAAATTCAAGCAATGAAAACAAAATTTCGGCTGCCAAAATTTGCAGTTGTCACAACCAAATCATTCTTTCTCTGTATATTAAATATATTTTGAGTTCAGCAAAATATTTGAAAGATTTTCTTTTGTTTTAATGCTCATTTTCTTTTTCGTTATCTATTTCCTATATTTCGATTGTCTGCCCTGCTATTGTTCTACAATATTTTTGTTCTCATTCTGCTTGTAGGTTCCTCAAGATCGAACGATTGTGAGACGCGTTTTACGCACCGTATCGCTGACATTATTTGTCTGTATGTGTACAATATCGTGTTGTGGAATAATTGTAGCATTAGGCCTAATTATATTTAATATATGGAATAAACATAGAAGGTAAGTACCCCCATTTATTAAACCCTTAATATACATACATACAAGTCTCAGCCTCCATAGCACTTAGACCCCCTTAAAGAGGGCGGTCGGGGCCGGGGAAATCTGCAAGACAAACAAAGACCTTTGGAATTTATTGTTTGAATAAAATGCGTTTTTCTTCCATTATTTCCGCGCGTACTCTATGCTAAACCATAACAATTTGAAAATAGTTTACCACAAATGCTATTGTTGCTATTAATGTGTGGAGAACAAAAAGAAAAACTAAGCACTAAGCAAGAAATACGGTCCTTTATTGTTTTCGGTCGAGCAAGTAAACAAGACCACAGGCTGTGAGGAAGTACGAGTATTTTCTTCTTTTTCCATGGAAAGTCGAAGAATGCGAGAAGCTGCGCTCTTTGTTCTAGTATTAAGTTGCATCATGCATATCTAAATGTTTTGTAGTTTCACAACACAACGCTGCAACAAAATAGAGATTATAGTGAAAGAACAACTTTTTTCCTATTGCCTTGTAATGACGATGATAGTGGGAGGCGGAGGGGGAGATGGATTTTCAGCCTGCATTTTTTGTTCGCTATAATTTTTTTTAATGTATGTTACCAGGTATTGTTTTAATGGATGGATGCTTGCCTGGTGAGAGAATAGTGATGGGGAATATTTATAATGAAAAAAAAAAAACTATACAACCGGTTTTATATCAACCAAAAAAATCTATATATATAGGTCGTCATTGAACCTAAAATAATATTTCTTTGATTCTCAAACCACCTTCCAACTTATTCAATTGCAACATCAAACATTCAACTAATAGATACGGTCAAAAAATGATAGTTCCACCTCCAACTAACATCATACCAGTCTATCGATCATCAAACATCATTTAAACGAGCTTCAAACAAACAAGGATCAGACGTGGAACTAAAGACAAGTCCATCGAACTATTCTCTCAAGCGTCCAACTTCAGCTCAAACTTCATTCGATCATCAAACTGCATAGGATTGTGTTACCTACTAACAACAGTCGAGTTTAGATAATATTGGTGCAATTGCAGTGAAACTAATGACAATTCTCTCAACTCATGCTATCAAACTTCCAAAATTAGCTCGAATTTTCAGCGATTATCAAACCAAATTGGAAGGAGCTTCAAACTATCAAAACCAGAATTTTGAGTCAATATTATATCCGTCAATCCATTAAATTTTCAAACGTCAAACTTTACCCGAAACTTTCTTCTTTCATTAATCTATATACGAATGAGCTTCAATCTAACAATAGACGAATTTTGAGTCAATATTATATCCGTCAATCCATTAAATTTTTAAACGTCAAACTTCACCCGAAACTTTCTTCTTTCATTAATCTATATACGAATGAGCTTCAATCTAACAATAGACGCGTTTAATTATATCAGTTTAACTATGTACGGTGAAACTAATGACAAATCCGCTTTTATGGATTCAATCAAAAGTAAAAATTCGATCATCAAACTACATTTGAACTAGCTTCAAACTAGCTTCAAACTAACAAACACTGACTTTGAATTATATTGGTTCAACCTCTGTCAAACTGGTGATAATTCCGTCAAGCCATTCTATAAAACGCTCATTTTCAGCTCCAACTTTCTTCGATCATAAAACTATATATGCACCAGCTTCAAATAACAACAGTCGAATATTTGGATCTCGATTATATGTATAAGATTAACTACAGTCAAAATAATGAAAATCCCTTTCAATCCATTCTATCATACTCGTACGACCTTCTGCGGCTCATAGAATTCAGCTCGAATTCTATTTTCAATCTACTTATTAGGGTAATTCCAACGACAGTCGACCCACTTTTTAACACGACCCCCTCCGATTTCGATGAAATTTGGTTCACGCTATCTCCTAGTGCGTAAAATTTTTATGATGTCTATATTTAGTCCAAATTCGTTATGGTTCTTGTTTTACAGCGTCCGAAAGTTGGTCGAATCTCTACTTTTTCCTGAAGGATACTGAATTCAACAGAGTATAACTTAAGAATGAGTTATCCGATTTCAAAGATTTTAGCGTCATTCTAACTGGCCACTCTCGTACTTCAAAACTAAAAAATTAAAAAAATTATTTTCCTTGTCGAAGGACATTAAAATAGAAAAGTTATTTTAATCCTTCAATATCTCGAAATGCACCCAATTTTTTAAAATTTTTTTTTCAACCGTCGGCTATAAATTTGAAAACAATCAATATATTGACTTTAGGTTATATCAGTTTATCTGCAGTCAAATCAATAACAATTCCATTTTGTATAATTGCAATATCAAACTTTTCTAGAGACTCAAACAACTTTCCAACCAGAGTTCGGAAAAAAACACTAAGGAACGGTTCCTTAGCGTTCTGTACCGTTCCTTAGTCGCGAACGGAACAGTAACGCAACCCTTACAAGAGAACAGAATACACTAAAAAAATTTTTAGTATTACTGTTCGCGAACGGTACCACTACGACAACGTACCGTTCTTAGAACACGACGAATGGTATCACTACGATAACGTACGGTCTCTGATCAGAGGCTATCATTTGTACTGTTGGACCTAGACATTATTACAGTGCGGTTAGACTTAGGGAACTCTTACTATGGTCAGGAAATGGCTATGAACATATTGCAATTCTAGACACAATGCCTGACCTTCCGAGCACTACTGAATACACTATGACTGAACCATTCTTTGAAAATAAGTATCTCACTCTTATACCTGATAGATCAGAATTAAATGGTCGTCTCCCATGACATAGGACATTCAGTAACTTATATATGGGGAATTCCACGACAAATCGACAACCAAAGAAACGCTTTGTGGATTTTTTTTAGATAATTTTCCGATAACTCGTTCGGAAATTATTGGTATTTAAAAAATCGTTAAGATATCACTCTCGGGTTTTCGTTCATAACTTCTTAAGTTATGTTCCGATTAGAAAAATCTTTTTGTTTGAAATGTTGGTATTTTTCGGTACTTTTCAGAAAAAAATATAAAAATAATATGAAGATTTTTTTATGCGACTTTTATGTTTTGAAATTTAAATGTAATTTTTAAATTGTTTGTTCTCTCCGATTTTCGCAAATTTTTTATATTTTAAACTTCTATTAATTCCTAACATATAAGCTTTGGATGGAAGTGAGCCTAAAATATTTATTTTTTTTTCAGCTTTATAAATTTAAAAAAAAAATGCTGCAAGTCACTACGGAATTGGTCAAAGAACAAAAAAAAGGAAACCCTTCAGGATGTATACAAAATACCAACATTTCAAAAAAGATTTTTCAAATCGGACCATTACATGAGAAGTTATAAGCAAAAACCCGATACAAAGAGTGATATCTTAACGATTATTTTAAATATATATAACTCTGAACAAGTTATGGTAAAAATCTAAAAAAAAAATAAACAAAGCGTTTCTTCAGGTGTACTAAAAATATATAAAAAATCTGAAAAAATATACAAAAATGGGAAAAATCTAAACTGACAACTTTTTGAACCCGTCGATTTGTCGTGGAATTCCCTATATAGGTGGTTCCAAATTCAACAACCAAGTCAACAACTTTGGTTTGGAACAAGGGCTATTACTTGCACTTCCGGAATGGCTGAAAGTTAATGTTCCGACCAAACGCGGTAGAAATATTTCTTCTGATATTCAGGCCATATTCCAGAATTTAAAAACTGCCCCCGAATGTGGCAGGAGATGGATGGATAGTTATATATTCACCTGGATGCATACCAGGGAACTGCACGACACATGCAAGACTAGTAACTACCTTACACGTTTCAGGGGAACTGGAATATGTAGACATGCCTCTAGCGACATGCAAGCTCTTCTTGAGAGATAGTGTCTAGTCTAAACACGAGTCTGGAACTGCATACATTCCAGGCTGATGTGGCCCGTCCTACACTCAAAACGCACGAACGAACTACTGTCGTTGTCGAGACCGGACGTCTCACTTATCGTGTCTGTCACGACAGGTCAGTGCCATATTGGACGGCACGCAGAGAGTTTTAAGGTCTTGCATAATGACTTTTGTAGAAGCTGTGGAGGCGAAGAGGAGGAGAAATCAACAGAACACCTTATGTGTCTGTGCTCCGTTCCCTCTAGAATGTGGCAAGCAACCTCAGCCTCTCATTTTTTTGGGCTGTTAGGTAACTTGGATGCTGTTAGAATCCGCCAAATTTTGAGATTTTTTAAGCATTTAGATTGGATTAATGGAATGGGATAGGGATAACTTTTGTTTTCCCTTACGTACCCATGGTAACACAATGGACTGTGTAGTCTAGATGTGTCCATTATACAGGCTACCACTATTAACCTAACCCAACCTAACATAATATAGTTCAAAACTGCTTCGTAAGCTCTATGATCTAGAGGCTCTCTTTTGTCCTCGCGCTCTAGATCGTGAATATCTCTCCCGATCCCTCTGGGATGGGTTATAAGCAATTCTGTACAGAATGTGCATTCAGTTTCGCACCTTTCAATGGGAACTGGGAGGGAGCCGAGAGAACTTAAAGAATAGTTCACTTAAGTACATTATAGTTTGGCATATACAATTTACATGTTTTCGCAAAGTTACGTTGGCTTACGCATATTATCCTTTAACCTGTCCACTATGAGAAGGCTGGTATAGTTACTAGTAACATCCCCGATGTGTGGCTATTGTTTTAACTTGCATTGTACTGCTTCGACAATAGCATTAAGGGGTCTATTGAAGACGTGTGGAGGCCTACATTCACTATTCATAGTGCATCCTTATATGTATATTCACCCACAGAATCTCGCTCACATTCATTGACCTTGCTGGCGCTGCAAACTTTCCACGATCCGGTCTATCACATTGTAAGACCTGAGTTACACGATGACGGTTCACCCTGCAGGGTTTGACTTAAATATGCAACATCTGCATAAGAAGGGAGGGAACTGTAAGTCAGATCTAAGAGAACTACAAGGTTTACTTGTAGGTTCCCAAAGGGAAGTGATGCCGTTAAGCAACATGTGGACCCTGTTCCTGTTTGAAATTCTTTCACAGATAGTGATGGCATGTGCAGAACAACTGGCATAGTCTGTGGACGGAATTGGTGTGCCATCGACCTTCACATTCAGAGACAGCATCACTTATGCGATCTATGTAGCGAACCGTGTGGCGGAAATCTGTGTATTATTCAGTAAATAAACTGGAAAGATCTTTTGGAACCCACTTCCAGAATCGTACAATCATGGGCGTATCTTACGATTTCAACGACGTCAGGTAGTGTTGAAGTTTCGTAAACGTACTCGTAGATGTAACGGAGTTATTACCGCACTTCGAGTAACCCCCTGTATAACTCTATAGGGTCTTGATTTATTATTCCCTATTTTCACATATGACTGCCGCCCACGCAAATAGTTAACAATCCAACGTTTAAAACATGATGGGAAGGACGTCTTGGTGAGGCCTCAAACAAGGTCACGGGATTGACCATATCGAAAGCCTGCGGCGTACGCGGACAGGCCCAAAATTGGCCGACCTGACACATAGATCATGCTCGAAGTTAAAAAGAATTACTCTCATGAAAAGTGGCAACCTTCTAAAACATTTGTTTTAAGTTTCAAGGCGCCACGTTGTTAAGTTTTTTTTTGAGCGCTCAGAAGTAAACGATCTCAGTAAATTTGTAAACATGGAAAAAATTGGTCACCGAAATGTAATATTTATTATACTTTCATTTGAAAGGTCTCAGTCCAACCAATATCAAAACCGAGCTAGATTCTACTTTGCGGGAGTCTGTTCCTTCGTTTACAACTATAAAATATTGGTTGGCAGAGTTAAAACAGGGACGTACGAGCTGCCAAGACGAACACCGTAGTTGTCAACCAATTGAGGTGTCCAGGCCACAATATGGCATTGGGTTGTAGGTTCGTAAACTAGCTGAAGTCATAGGTTTCAAAAACAGCTATATATCTCATATTGACGGAAAATTTTATGATGAGAAAGCTGTGCGCAAGGTGGGTGCCGCGTTTGCTCACAATCGAGACAATTCGCTATTGCAATGGCCAGATTCGATGAATTAAAGTTCGAATTGCTTCAGCACGCACCTTATTCGCCAGATTTAGTTGCCTCGGATTGCATTTTTGTTTCCAAACTTGAAGCAAATGGCTCGGCGGAAAAAGATTTGACAGCAATGAAGGGGTGGATGTTGCGGTTGATGACTGTTTTGCAGAAGGTAGACAGTTCTTACTATAAACAGAGTTTTGAAGCTATTGAAAATCGCTGGAAAAAGTGTATCGAGCTAAAAGGAGATTATGTTGAGAAGGAAAGACAAATTTCCCCGAAATTTGTTGTTTTCTTTGTCTGGTGATTTTGGGAACGCCCTCGTACCATATTCTGTTTTAGGCTACATTTCCAATGTACCAAATTCCATATTACATTGATCACAAAGTGAGAATTGACTTGAGTCTATTAACCTGACTGTAATTTTCTTGACTGTTTTTTTTTACTCAATTTCGTCCTGCTTTTTTCCAATTTCTTTGTTTTGTCAGCTTATACATCATTCATTTTATCCTGCCGTTCATGCCTTCCATCATGAATATCTAAACTTTAGCCAACTGCTATGTTTGTTAACTTTCAACTGTTGCTTTATTCAGCAATTGTTCCTTTTTTCAACAATTCCCTTTATTTTTTCTTCCCGACAAACCTTTTTTCCATCAGTTCATTCTTCAATCTGTCTCTCAACTGCAACCTTTTTTGTCCTTTTCTTTTTTTCATCGCAAATGCAAAAGGAAAAACAATCTTCAATCCTTATTGTCAAGGCACGTGGTCCTTTCTGAATCCCCGCATATTTGCTTGTCTATCCAGTCATTATTCGGTTTTGTTCGACACATAAATCCGAATAATTAATATCCCAAGATTAAGATTTATGTGCCGTTAAGGATGTGCGTTTATTTTTGTTTAAATTTTTTCCTGTGCCAACGGCATCACCAGCAACAACAAAAACAATGTACAATCATGCACGGTCTACAAAACACAGTGTTCCGAGTATTTTTAGGTTTGTTCCTCTCCTTTTTTTTAGCTGGAGCTGCAGTTATTTCTATTTATGTTGTTGGTGGTGGTGCTGCTGTTGTTGTCGTCCTTTGTAATGCTGTTTTTTTGCACGCCAACAAAAACAACATCATCGTCATTGGCAGCAAGCTATCATAGCAGACATGCCATCATGCCTTGGCTCTGGCATTCACAGTATTAGTGAGAGGGGGAGCAAATATAGGTGGAAGCAAATCTACCTCTGGCTTTTCGGAACCAGCAGTTACCTGCCTGTAGTTCCTCAGTTTATTTGTGTTGTTTTTACGATGCTGATGCTGCTGCTGATGTTCATGCTGGCGAAAGGCAGGCTGCCTCTGATGATGACGATGATGATTTTGTTGCCATTATCCAGCAGTAGCCAGTACAACCGTCTCACAGTGGCAGAATGGTAAAAAAAAACATCGAAATAAAGTGGTGACTTAACCTTTTTAGATATGGAAGAGTATAGCCAACAATCAGGTAAAAAGGCTATCCATTAAAAGATTTATATATACTAATTGCTAGAAAAACAGTTCGCCTTCATTTTTTTCTAAGCGGCCAATGTTGAGACCCTATATCTTCTCGAGAAGCCACATGACTTCTAATTTTCAAGCGAGAACTGAGTCTGCCCGAGAAGCCACACGAGACCCAATTCCCAAGCTTCAGACTGACAGTACTTCCTCTGTTCTGTCGCATAGATATTTCTTCATTTTTGCCTTTAAATTCCCGCACTGTGCCTCATGTGGATGTACGACTCTGTATGCGTTTCATTACAAAACGCACTCATTTCTATGCACTTTAGATGCTGGATACATTAGCAGTCGCTAGACCAAGAGCCAAGGGACTAAACAACATCTGCATCAGTGGCTGCAGCACTGTTGTTTTGTATCCTTAAAGTCTTTTTTTTTGGAACAGAACAGCTCGGCCAAAAACAGAGCAATATAGCGCGCTGCCTTTTGGATTACATTCTGAGTCGTGGCGCCGTTGTTGCACCTTCATTTTTAGTGTGCTGCGAAGCGTAAAACCATGCCACCAGTCAACCAACCAAGCATCTATCCATCCATTCACATTTCTCTTTTCGTCCTTTCACGATAATGCTGCTTTTCTTCCAGCCACTCCCCCCGTATCCCCCCACTCAAGCAACGCAGCAACAATGCCATGCACGCGTTTGTTATTTTGTCGTTTATTCATTTATTCATTCCCTCGGTGGGAGGATTTGGAGGGGCTCTGCTGCATACCATCATTCCATCCTTGGCTCATACAGTTTCTATCTGTTTACATTTTGTTGGGTATATGTATGTATAGTGAGTGTCCTTTTCTGTGGCCCACTTACAATGTTGTAGGGGTGTTTTGGGTGGTATGTTGCATTTGTCTATATGTATTTCAATCTGTATTAAGTATATATATTTGTGTGTTTGTGTATAGTTAAATGCATCAAATTCTAGATACTGGATTGTTGTTTCGTAGTATTTGCAGAACAGTGGTTTTCAGCATTCAAAATTGTCTATCATAGTTTATAGAAAAACCTCAGTGTTATCCTATAGTATTAACAAAGACTTCAGTCAACGATTCTAGTATGAGTGAAGACCTCAGTGGTCGAATCTAGTATAGAGGAGGACATCAGAGGTCGACTCAGTATATAGCAAGACCTCAGTGATCGACTCTAGTATAGAGGAATCACTCAGAGGTCAACTCTAGCATGGTATACGACCTCAGAGGTTGACTCTAGTATAGAGGAAGACCTTAGAGGTCAGCAGTAGTATAGAGGAAGATCTCTGAGGTGGACTCTAGTATAGGGGAAGACCTCAGAGGTCGATTCAGAATAGAGGAAGACCTCAAAGCACGACTCTAGTATATATGAAGACCTCAGAGGTCGACTCTAGTATAGAGCAAGACCTCAGAGGTCGACTCTAGTATAGAGCAAGACCTCAGAGGTCGACTCTAGTATAGAGCAAGACCTCAGAGGTCGACTCTAGTATAGAGCAAGACCTCAGAGGTCGACTCTAGTATAGAGCAAGACCTCAGAGGTCGACTCTAGTATATATGAAGACCTCAGAGGTCGACTCTAGTATAGACGAAAACTTCAGAGGTCAACTCTAGTATAGAGGAAGACCTCAGAGGTCGACTCTAGACTCTAGTATCAGAGGCCGACTCTAGTATAGAGGAAGAAGACCTAAGTGGTCGACTCTAGTAAATATTCAGTGGTCGACTATAGTATAGAGGAAGACCTTAGTGGTCGACTCTAGAATAGAGGAAGATCTCAGAGGTCGACTCTAGAATAGAGGAAGACATCAGAGGTCGTCTCTAGTATAGAGGAAAACTTCAGAGGTCAACTCTAGTATAGAGGAAGATCTCCGCGGTCGACTCTAGTATAGAGGAAGACATCAGAAGTCGACTCTAGTATACAGGAAGACCACAGAGGTCGACTCTAGTATAGAGCAAGACCTCAGAGGTCGACTCTAGTATAGACGAAAACTTCTGTAGTATAGAGGAAGACCTCAGAGGTCGACTCTAGTATATATGAAGACCTCAGAGGTCGACTCTAGTATATAGGAAGACATCAGAGGTCGACTGTAGTATAGAGGAAGACCTCAGAGGTCAACTTTAGTTTAGATGAAGACCTCAAAGGTCAACTCTCGTTTAGAAGAAGACCTTAGAGGTCGACTCAAGTATAGAGTAAGACCTCAGAGGTCGATTCTTATACAGAGGAAGACATCAAAGGTCGACTCAAGTATAGAGGAAGACCTCAGAGGTCAACTCTAGTTTAGTGGAAGACCGCTGAGGTCGACTCTGGTATAGAGGAAGACCTCTGAGGTCGACTATAGTATAGAGGAAGACCTCTGAGGTCGACTCTAGTATAGAGGAAGACCTCAAAGGAAGAGGAAGACCTCTGAGGTCGACTCTAGTATAGAGGAAGACCTCTGAGGTCGACTCTAGTATAGAGGAAGTCCTCTGAGGTCGACTCTAGTATAGAGGAAGACCTCTGAGGTCGACTCTAGTATAGAGGAAGACATCTGAGGTAGACTCTAGTATAGAGGAAGACCTCCGCGGTCGACTCTAGTATAGAGGAAGACATCAGAAGTCGACTCTAGTATACAGGAAGACCACAGAGGTCGACTCTAGTATAGAGCAAGACCTCAGAGGTCGACTCTAGTATAGACGAAAACTTCTGTTGTATAGAGGAAGACCTCAGAGGTCGACTCTAGTATATATGAAGACCTCAGAGGTCGACTCTAGTATATAGGAAGACATCAGAGGTCGACTCTAGTATAGAGGAAGACCTCAGAGGTCAACTTTAGTTTAGATGAAGACCTCAAAGGTCAACTCTCGTTTAGAAGAAGACCTTAGAGGTCGACTGAAGTATAGAGTAAGACCTCAGAGGTCGATTCTTATACAGAGGAAGACATCAAAGGTCGACTCAAGTATAGAGGAAGACCTCAGAGGTCAACTCTAGTTTAGTGGAAGACCGCTGAGGTCGACTCTGGTATAGAGGAAGACCTCTGAGGTCGACTATAGTATAGAGGAAGACCTCTGAGGTCGACTCTAGTATAGAGGAAGACCTCATAGGAAGAGGAAGACCTCTGAGGTCGACTCTAGTATAGAGGAAGACCTCTGAGGTCGACTCTAGTATAGAGGAAGTCCTCTGAGGTCGACTCCAGTATAGAGGAAGACCTCTGAGGTCGACTCTAGTATAGAGGAAGACATCTGAGGTAGACTCTAGTATAGAGGAAGACCTCCGCGGTCGACTCTAGTATAGAGGAAGACATCAGAAGTCGACTCTAGTATACAGGAAGACCACAGAGGTCGACTCTAGTATAGAGCAAGACCTCAGAGGTCGACTCTAGTATAGACGAAAACTTCTGTAGTATAGAGGAAGACCTCAGAGGTCGACTCTAGTATATATGAAGACCTCAGAGGTCGACTCTAGTATATAGGAAGACATCAGAGGTCGACTCTAGTATAGAGGAAGACCTCAGAGGTCAACTTTAGTTTAGATGAAGACCTCAAAGGTCAACTCTCGTTTAGAAGAAGACCTTAGAGGTCGACTCAAGTATAGAGTAAGACCTCAGAGGTCGATTCTTATACAGAGGAAGACATCAAAGGTCGACTCAAGTATAGAGGAAGACCTCAGAGGTCAACTCTAGTTTAGTGGAAGACCGCTGAGGTCGACTCTGGTATAGAGGAAGACCTCTGAGGTCGACTATAGTATAGAGGAAGACCTCTGAGGTCGACTCTAGTATAGAGGAAGACCTCAAAGGAAGAGGAAGACCTCTGAGGTCGACTCTAGTATAGAGGAAGACCTCTGAGGTCGACTCTAGTATAGAGGAAGTCCTCTGAGGTCGACTCTAGTATAGAGGAAGTCCTCTGAGGTCGACTCTAGTATAGAGGAAGACCTCTGAGGTCGACTCTAGTATAGAGGAAGACATCTGAGGTAGACTCTAGTATAGAGGAAGACCTCAGAGTCGACTCTAATATAGAGGAAGACCTCAATGGTCGAGTCTAGTATAGAGGAAGACCTCTGAGGTAGACTCTAGTATAGAGGAAGACCTCAGAGTCGACTCTAATATAGAGGAATACCTCAATGGTCGAGTCTAGTATAGAGGACTAAGACCCAATTCGACGACTCTTGTACAGAGGGAAGTTTCGACCGTAGACTTTGTTATAGAAGAGGATCTCTAGCATAAAGATTAACTTCGCTAGTCTCAATGTCAGTTATAATATAGAAGAATGGATCATATGAAGATATCAGTCGTTGACATCGGTACAGATGAAGATCGTGATCAAAAGCTGTAGTAAAAATGGAAGACTCTGGTACGGTGAAAGTGCTCTGTACCTGTCTATCGAGATCTGCAAATTTTAACAAGCCTTGAACACAAAGAACATCATAACTTTCTCCATGACAGGCTAGATCTTGTGGTCTGAGTATTGCTCTCACACATCGTTTCAATGCATTGAGTCACTTCATTTCTTTTGTTCTTTGTATTGGTCGCTGGTAATTCCGTCCTGGCTACTGATCGTGGTGCCAGAATCTTCACCTACCTTAAGGTGAGAACGCTCCAGATCATCATCCCTCTGGATGGGATTCAGTCATTCCCTTAAAAATTATTGGCAGTTCGTCATTCCATGTTTTAAGTTTTCTGCGTTGGCATCTGCAGGTATTTCATTCCTGCCTCACAATCGTGGACTTGCATTTTTCTAAAATGCATTGGAAATGAAAATCATTATACCCTTTCACTTACCGCAAGGTGAGAACCTTTATATTATTCTTGCTTATAATGCTTAGTATATGCTCTGACTTCAATATCCTCACCTGCATTTATTATACATAGTCGCTTTCGTTGCCACCTATTTGCTGCGCATTTATTAGTAGTGCGTCACTGCACTCATTTTATTCAAAGATTTGGCCGCTGCAGATAATTCTCTCTGCATGCCAATCGTTGACTTGCAATTTTATTTATTTATTTATATAAATTAAAAACGAAGTCAATTTATATCCTAATTGTACGGTCCGGTGGAAAGAAGGGTTACAAAAACCATGTGGCAAGTTTTTGCAGCGACAGACCAGAGCCTCTGGTGGGAATCGAACCCACGACCCCCAAACTCATAGGCGAGTACGCTACCAACTCACCTACTGGCGACTCACTTGCAATTTTATAACAGGAAGTTATCTCCTACGATGAGAACCTGCCTCCTGCATTATTCTTGCCAGTAATGCTGAGTAATGCGACTTTCTTTCCAGCATTTAATGTATAGGATCGCCTTTATAAAATATACATTGTGTCCATCAGAGCTATGGTTACCTTCTCGCCCTTGTGGAGGTTCTTCGGTAGTTGGTAATGCTGCTAGTACTTTACTCGTCATTTTTGAGTCACTTCACTCTTTTATTCCCTGTGTTGGCCGCTACAGGTAATTCTTCCCTCTCTTCCGTCGAGAACGCGCAAAATAAACCCTGGACACAAAGAGTATCATAACATTCGTTTTGACGGGGCTGGGTTTTGATTCTACCACATCTACCACAAGTTGAGATGCTGCTCCCTCCTTCCACATGGCTATATATACCCAGAAATGTCAATAATGCTTAGTATGTGCTCTGACATGAATTTCCTGGTCATCCTTTAAGGTTGAGAATCGTTTTTACGAGATTCGGAATGTCCCTTTTTCATACCAATTTGAGCTTTACGCCATTTCGTGGAAGCTATTCACCACTATAGGTTTTCATTAGCAATATTCCGGTCTAAAACGCGCAGCGCATTATCTCAAGGGGTAAGTTGAGAACGTTTTATATAGTAGTTGTTATGGTTAGAACTTCGATGTTTTCGTCATCGATTCAAAAATTTGTTAGATAAGTAAATGATGTAATGAGAAAGTCTCGACATTTTTCAAAGACTGCTCTAGGCCCTTTCCCTGATGGGCGATTGGGTGGCTTCAACTCTCAAACTCAAAGGATTCCGACTAAAGCCTACTGGAGAATAGAGTGTTATTTTGATCGATTGGCTTTTGATTGCAGTTAACCAATATTTCACTTTTCATCCTAATGAAATTGAAATGTCCTGCCGACACCACTGTTCTGCAGTGCCCATTTTTATCGTTCTTCTCGCTTTTTTCCTCAGTTTCGAATGAATGGCGACTTAAATAAACATCATCAGCCGCGCCATCCTCAAACGCACATACACCCAATTCCGTATCACAATTTTCTGCATCATTCTTTCATAGTTTCACAGAAATGTTCCACATTTTGCTGCAGTAACAATGTTGCACAGCAAACAAATTTTCGGAATGGGAGTAATACGGGTTGATGCTTTTGCCGCCTTCGCCACCACGGCTTGGCAATGTTTGGTGTGATTATTGAAGTGGATTGGCGATGTTCGTACATCAACTGAAGAGTAAGGATAACCTAGTAGTGGCACCCAATTCCAGGGAGAATCATGCGTTTCTTTTTTTTTTGCAGTCTTGTACACACATGAAGACACCCAATTCTCCCGAACGGCATTACACAGGTACCATTTGATTTGGGGGAAACTAAGTCGAGAGAGAGCTAAGCCAATGTTCATGAGAGCACTGCAGGATATCGTCAGGCGTACGTGCAAATTAATGTGACTATATGCGTGGCATGGAATTCTACAACCAAACACGTGCACACACATATCCCATTCAGGTGGTGATGGGTGTGTCGGTATCTAAGTACGAGTACAAGGATGCCAGAGCGAATGCTGTTAAAAGCATATGCATACTATTAAAATCAACCTTGATGTATGTTGCTCTACCATCAGTACAGAAAAAAACGAATCTATATGAATGACTGAAATGAATTGCGATGTGCACAATGTACATTTTAAAGTTACATTTGTTGGATTTGTTTTTTCTAAAAAAAAGGCAATGTATCTTCTGGTTCTACAAAAAATGTTGATGATGATAATTTCTCTACATACTTATGAAAAACAATGTAAGCTACCTGGAATTCCGGATTTCAATTTCTCTTGTTGCACACAAATTACTTAAAACTAATTTTCTTGGGATTTAAGGAAACCACAACAAATGACAGTAAATGAAGGTGCAGGACATTAATCTCAGGTTGGAAGAGTAGTAGCAAGGATTGAAAGGAGTCAGCGAGAAAGATTCAGGACAAGTTGAATAAGAAATTCTCCAAGAATTGAGTTTTATAACAATTAAAGGGATGTCTGCAAGGACGACATTACACTCGTCTTAAATATATATATATAGGGTGATCTAAGTAGAGATGCTTTTTTCAATAGCCTTTTTTGACAGATCACATGTGAGTCGTGTCATGCTGTCATGTTATTTTTGTTTAGTATTGTTTGGCATTTCATCATGGAAAGACTTACGCCTGAACAACGATTCCCCGATCCGACGTACCGGAATCATCGGTCCATATTTCTTCAAAAATAATGCCGGTGAGAACGTAACCCTCAACGGCGACCGTTATCGTGCCATTATAACTGACTATTTGATGCCTGAAATTGAAGCTCGTGATCTCGGCGACATTTGGTTTCAACAAGACGGCGCAACTTCCCACACATCGCATCAATCAATGGATTTATTGACAGAACACTTCGGTGAGCAGATAATTTCACGTTCTGGGCCGGTCGATTGGCCACCAAGATCGAGTGATATCACACCGTTAGACTTTTTCCTCTGGGGATATTTAAAGTCTAAAGTTTATGCGGATAACCCCGCTTCGATTCAGGCCTTGGAGCAAAACATCTCGCGTGTCATTCGCCAGTTACCAGTCGAAATGCTAGAACGAGTCATCGAAAATTTGACTCAGAGACGACTTCAGTGTCGTCTATAGAGACGATTTCAGTGTCGTCTATAGAGACGACTTCAGTGTCGTCTATAGAG
Organism: Eudasyphora cyanicolor; assembly: GCA_963930755.1. Taxonomy (NCBI): domain Eukaryota; kingdom Metazoa; phylum Arthropoda; class Insecta; order Diptera; family Muscidae; genus Eudasyphora; species Eudasyphora cyanicolor. The sequence goes on along the minus strand of OZ005737.1, from coordinate 29,536,415 downwards.
ACGACTTCAGTGTCGTCTATAGAGACGACTTCAGAGTCGTCTATAGAGACGACTTCAGTGTCGTCTATAGAGACGACTTCAGTGTCGTCTATAGAGAAGATGACTTCACAGTCGCCTATGAAGACGACTTTACAGTCGCCTATGAAGACGACTTCCCAGTCGACTATAAAGACGACTTCCCAGTCGCCTACAAAGACGAATTCACAGTCGTCTATAGAGAAGAATTCACAGTCGTCTATCAAGACGACTTCACAGTCGCCTATGAAGATGACTTCACAGCCTATGAAGACGACTTCACAGCCTATGAAGACGACTTCCCAGTCGTCTATGAAGACGACGTCCCAGTCGTCTATGAAGACGACTTCACAGTCGACTCCGACTATAAAGACGACTTCCCAGTCGCCTTAAAAGACAATTTCTTAAAAAACGACTTTAGTGTCGTCTTAAAAGACGAGTTTTAGGTTAAGGTTTAGGTTAGGGTGGCAGCCTTATTTTTTTGCAAGCTCACATAGACCAGTTTAGGTCCCTCATCGAAACCATCCTGTTTGATATATAAATTTATCGATAGTACGAATATCAGTACTGGAAAGATCTGTTAGGCTTTCCAGTACTGAAGGCATTGGAGTCAATAGCCAATTTTTGGCGTGTTCGGAGATCAAGTAGTGTCCCGTCAGAACCTGTGCTAACGTAGACAATCGTTTCCTCTCTAGTGCGGAGATATTTTGACCTTCTCAGGTCATACCTTGGCCAGATTTGTCTAGCTACCCTGCAGGTGCCGATTTCTGTCCATCTTTCGTTGGACTGCCTGATTGCCTCTTGCCTAAGCCAAATCTTGCACGTGGCGCACCAATATATGCAAATTCTTCGAGAATTTGTAATGTCGTCTCTTTCCTAGCAATTTCATCGGCTTTGCAGTTCCCCGGGATATCCCTATGCCTAGGCACCCATATGAGGTGTATATTAAACTGCTCAGCCATCTCGTTAAGAGATCTGCGGCAGTCGAGGGCTGTTTGTGAATTTAGGGATGTTGCCTCCAGAGAATTGATGGCAGCCTGGCTGTCCGAGTAAATGACAACGCCAGTGTTGGTTACTATGTTGCGACTCAGCCACTTGGTGACTTCCCATATTGCCATTATTTCGGCTTGATAGACACTGCAGGTATCTGGTAGTCTGTGAGCTATATCCAGACTAAGTTCTTCACAGTGTACTCCGAAGCCAACCTTTTCATCAAGCTTCGAACCATCCGTGTAAAAGTGGAGATGGTTTCTATTACCTGGTATTCTGCCGACCCATTCATCTCTGGCGGGAATCATAGTGATGTAATTTCTCTCGAAGGTGTACACAGTTGGTATATAGTCCACTCGCACTACACTTTGATATCCTCATGTGACCATAGTTCTTGTACCTCCACATTGATAGGTAGTTTAATCTTATTGCCGCTTTGGTTGCAACTTCTCTCGCCACAATATTAATCGGCAGTATATGGAGTAGGGCTTGTAGAGACTCGGTCGCTGTTGTCCTTAAGGCTCCGCTTATGCTCAGGCAAGCAGTTCTCTGAACCTTTGTTAGTAGGTTGCTGATGGTTAGTTTGTCAGTTGCCGTCCACCATACCACAATACCGTATAACAGTATTGGACGAACTACTGCTATATATATCCAGTGGACGATTTTAGGAGAGAGTCCCCACCGCGAATATTAGGCGACGTTGGCCTTCCTTACACGTTCCAATACGTTAAGTCTAAATAACATTTTCCTATCTAGAATTATTCCTACAAATTTTGCACTTTCAGAAAAGACTAGATCTGTTCCATTTATCCGAGGTGGATGGTCCACACGTGGGACATTATTCATCCTAGTAAAGAAAACCAATTCTGTCTTGTTGGGGCTAACGCCCAAACCGCTGCTTCTGGCCCATCTAGCCAACTTGTTCAGAGCCACCTGTAGGATGTCTCTGAGGACGTTTACGAATTTGCCACTCACTGTGATTGCCACGTCGTCCGCATATGCCACGACCTTGCAGCCACAACGTTCTAGATCTAGCAGGATTTCATTCACCGCTAGGTTCCAAATTAGTGGAGACAGTACTCCTCCTTGCGGGGTCCCTCTGTTTACAAACCTTGTTAGAGTTGTGGACCCTAGACATGCTGTTATGCGTCTTCTGGTGAGCAGACTTTGAATTAGTCTAATCAAACTAGTGTTAACTTTTAGATGTGAGAGTGCCACAATTTCCGCATCTGAGTGAATGTTGTTAAAAGCCCCTTTTATGTGAAGAACTGCTACCATGGTGAATTCCTTGAAATGCAGGGAAGATTCAATAGTGCTCACAAGTTCGTGCAGGGCTGATTCTGTAGACTTGCCCTTATTGTAACCATGTTGGTTCCCCGACAAGAGTTTTGTATCCAGGTTTTCCCTAATGAAATGATCTAAAAGTCTTTCCAGACCTTTCAATAGGAACGAGGATAGGCTAATTGGTCTGAAGTCTTTTGGCCTAGTGTGTGATATCTTTCCCGCTTTAGGTATGAATACCACTTTGGTATCCCTCCATCGATTCGGGACGTATGAAAGCCTGATACAGCCTACATAAATTTTCTCCAGCCAGGGGATAATGTACTTTAACATTTTCTGCATTTCTGCTGGAGTGATGCCATCTGGTCCAGGTGACTTGAAGGGCTCAAAGCTATTAATAGCCCAGATTATTCTGGATCTCTCAGTCAAGAAGCTAGCGACGCTCGTAGTCCACTCGCACTCTTGTTGGTCCTGCTGATACTCGGGTTCTGTTACAGAGTTCCCCGGGAAATGTGTGTCGAGCAGTACATTGAGCGACTGCTCGCTGTTTTTGGTCCAGTTATTTGCCTCATCCTGTAAATATCCCACTGTACAGGGTGAAGCAGATAATATCTTTCTCAGCCTAGCGGCGTCGGAGACCTTTTCCACTTCACCACAGAAGGTATACCAAGAGCGCCTCTGCGCCTTTCTACGCTCCTTCTTATAGATCTTGAGTTGCTCTTTATAGGCATCCCAATCATTAGCGACTCGAGTAGATTTAGCCTTATTGAATAGCTTGTTGCAGGTCTTTTTCATAGCCGTTAGCTCAGAAGTCCATCATTGGGGTTTAGTTTTACTCTTGTACCTTGTTTCTGGACAGGCTTCTTCAAGGGATCTATTGAATGATATGGTGATATGATCGACCAGATTATCCAGACCGGCTTTGTCATTCGGTTCGTACAGAAGTTTAGAGTTGAGGACTTTCTTGAAATTCTTCTCATACCGGTGCCACTGTCTTCCTTATATTTCTGTGGACGGCAGATTTAGGCGCTTTTTCCGCGAGTTTGAACTCAATATAATGGTGATCTGACGACTTTAGTGTCGTCTTAAAAGACGACTTCAGTGTCGTCTCAAAAAGCGACTTCAGTGTCGTCTTAAAAGACGACTTCAATGTCGTCTTATAAGCGACTTCAGTGTCATCTAAAAAGACAACTTCACAGTCTTTTATAAAGACGACTTCACTGTCGTCTATAGAGATGACTTCTTCATCCGCTACCATGTAGACTTTTTCACCGGCTACAAGTACATCTTCTCTTCCGTTTATAAATGAGACTTCTCGGTGTTCTATAAAGATTATAAAGACGAGTTCTCTGTCATCTATAAAGGCGAGTGCTATCGTCTACAAAGCGGCTTCTCTTTCTCTCCATCATGGCGACTTCTCTGTTGTCTATAATATAGGACTTTTTTTCTTGTTTGTGGTAAGCAGTTTTTCCTTATTTATATTTTATGATTTATTTCTTACGCTTAGATGAGCTTACATATTTTTCTGTGAATATTTTCTTTGCTATTATTTATGGTCATAAATCACAATTTACTGAGTTTTGGTTAAACTCAATGATTGGACAAACAAATTAGTGTACGGGTATGTAAAGGTTTACTGGGGTTGGCTTGAAGGGTTACTTTTTTATGTTTATTATTTGCACGTGTATTTTCAGCCACTAAATCCCTTATTTTGGGAATATCCTTTAAATCCACTTTACCTTATATTTGTATATTTTGTATTTGAAAACCTCAAATCTTTTCCAATCTTATTAAACTTTTTTTGTCATAAAGTTGTTTCGAATTTCTCAAAACTACTTTCTGATGTTTGAACTCTTAACAAACGAACAAACAAAGTTTTACAATTCTATATCCATATTAGATTTATGGCATTTTTCTGACGCTTTGAAAATCACAACAATTTACAAAGGGATTTTGTGCGCGTTGTTGAGCAAGCCTCTCGCTCACTTACCTCTGCAGGTCCCTACTTTCCAACTTGGTTATACACGGGGAAAAATTTTATTGAAATTAAAGAAAGTTGTCTGCAAAGAACAGAACTAGTAATGCTTTTGAGCCATAGACATTGGTCATTAAAATAGGTTTATTCTTCTCATAAACTTGAGACCAGAAAGCGGAGAAAATGTATCAGCAATTAATTTGAACAAAAATTTGTGTTTAATTTACGAAAATTAGTGAATAATCGTTCTTTGAATTTAAGACAATAAGTAAAGAAATTTAATTTGAATTTAAGACAATTAGTGAAGACACTTTATTTGAATTCAATGCAATTTGTTTTTATTTACATATTATAAGATTTTTATTTTCGAAACAATTTGAGAAAAAAAATAAAGAAATTTTCTTTGATTTTAAGTCAATAAGCAAAAAAATTCTTTGAGTTTGATAAATTATGAAAACAATTTGTGAAGTCACTTTATTTAAATTCAATGCAATTTGTTTTATTTACATATTATAAGACTTTTATTTTCGCAACAACTTGAGAAACAAAATAAAGAAATTTTCTTTGATTTTAAGTCAATAAGCAAAAAAATTCTTTGAGTTTGATAAATATGAAAAGTCATTTACTTTAAAATCAGGACAAATTGTATATTTGATTTAAGGATCTGCTAAAATTAATTTCCGCGAACAAAATTTTTGCTTGTGTAGCATTGTTTATTTAGCCTTGGCTGTGGGAAACCGTAAACCTAAAACCACAAATCGTTGGCGTCTAAGACAAACAACGGCAGCAGAAGCAGCTATAAAAACTTAAAATAATACACCTACAAAGGCAAACGAATTTTTGGCCAAACAAACACCAACAAATAAAGAATAAAGATGCGGATACTGATGCTGCTGCCGATGTTGGTGCTGCTGCGGATGTGGAATGACTTTTGCAAAAATGTTTGCCAGTCGTGGGAAAAAGGTGAAGTTTGCTTTGGCTAAGTTTTCTTCAGTTTTAGACGTTCGTCTTTAAGAAACCACATACTTAAAAGGTTCGAATCTTGCAAAAAAAAAAACTCTGGGAAACTGCCACAAAAGATAAAAACTAAAAAATCCACGATTTGCAGAGTATGAATAATGCCTTTGAGAGGAACAGCTGTATAAAGAAATTAATTTCATTTTTGCTATATCTAGCACAAAGAGATGCTAAAGGTAAAAGTGCAAAACGAAATGCTAACATAACTAATGATTGGGTTTTGTATAAACTTGGCAGTGTATTTCCGCAATATTGACTAAACATTTATCCTTTCATTTTCTTTGTTTGTCTTTCACATACTTCCGCTTGTATTACCTTGGCTGATTTCTTTTTTACATCGCTAAAATCTGCATTATGACATTTTAGAATTGGTAAATATGCGAAAGAAAACATTTAGCCATTTTTATGTGTTTTTCCAATAACTCAATAATGTTTGCAGTACTATTTGTCTTTATGTCGAACTTCATTCTTAAGACAGATAGTAAATCATATACTGGACATTTTTTTAATTTTTATTTCTAATTTTTCAATTTTCTATACTCCAAAACATTGATCAACAACTTTTCTCCACCATAAATCTTCGGATTATCCAATACATCTCACTGTCTTTCTGTCGAACTTCACTGTTAAGACTGAAACTGAAATTCGTCCTTCAGAAACGCCCTCCCAAACCCCGCTTTCCCTACTTAACAACTTTGTCTTACTTAAGAATAGTTGTTCCTCTAGAAAATTTAATTAAAACAATGTTTGATAACTTTTAACGCCGCGGCGTTTTCTCCTCTAGCTAACAAGATTAAAGATACACTTTGTGATTGTTTGTGTGTGTGTGTGTGTTTGTAAGAGCATCAGCATCAACAAACTTAAAAATGTATATCCTTACAATTGTTTACCATGAATTTTAAGCCAAAACCCAAGTATAACAACCAACAACCAAGGAAACACTATCAAAAGACCTCCACATCCATGTCTTGGATAGTTTCTCTCTCGTTTTTTGTGAGAAAATAATAAAAAGCGAAAATAACAAACTTAGACGGAAGTAAAGTGTATAAAATACTGAGAATAACAATGGCCAACCAAAAAATGAATAGAAAAAAACGAAAGTAGTAAGTTTCTCGTCTTCTATTCAACCAACGAACGGAAATTTCTCCGGTTTTATGGGCCGGGGATTCTTTAACAATAACTCCAACCAAAACATATAAAATGAATGGCGCTGGGCATACAATGTCTTAAGGCACACGCGTATTTGGGCTAAAAAGGGCTCACTGAGTTCCGTCTTAGCCATTTCTATACTTTCACTCTGCCAACAATTGTTAGGAATTCACTGAGAATACAATGGTTCAAAGTGAAACAAAGTGAGCATAGGACAAATGTATGAAAGAAAAAAGTTCAAACCGGAAGTTAAACCAGAAACAAAGTAGGGACTTTATTTTACCAGGGAATAAGTCGTAGGAGTAGGAAACGAAAGCGAAGAGACTATAGACCATTGTAGCTCCATGGCGATATAAATTAAGACATTTTAACAAATATAAGTATTTTAATGTCCGCACAAGAAGGTGTAATAAGGGTGGGGAGAAACCTACAGACCCATCTTAAAATTTTGTTGATTAAAAAAATTATAAACTTTGGTAGAAAAAAATCACCAACATAATGTACTCTCCCAGCCTTGAAATAATAGTCGATTTTAGAAATGCTGGGTTCTTGAGAAAAAAATTGCCAAATATGATATCATTTGCCAGACGTACATTTCTGACATGGTTACAAATATTCCCACATCCTGAGATAAAACAAGAACAGCAAAGACCAATATTGTACCCTAAACCTGTATTTTCTCCAACCGATTTTTAAGCAAACTTTGCAACAAAATATCTCAACAATTCTATATGGCATCATATATTTTCCCTCAGATTAGGTCTAAGTAAAAACTGAAGAATTTGGCATGATCTTTTACTGAAAAAGTAGATAAGTGAAAAATTTCGATGGCGTTAAGGCTTATATTTTTTAGTAACCCAACCTAATCTTCAACTTCCAACGTCAAAAAAAATAATTTACGAATTTAATAAATCTTTTATCGACGCATAAATGGTGGAGGATACCACTACAACATTTAATTTAAAGAAACAGTTCTATCATCTTTAAGAAATGGTACACATTTGAGTGACCAACGGAGATTAGTGACGAAAAAGGCACTAATCTCAATTGGTCACGAATCTCAATAACTATTTCTTATATCTCTGGGAGAGGATTGCCTATTTACGTATTTCAAAATTAAGATATCATCCCCCTCAGGTTATGAAAAGATTACTAAATTTGAAGCTTCTGCTACTTTTTACTCCAAAAAGGTTTTTGGTCACTTTGGATCTCATGCGCGGACTTTTTTTATCCTAAAACTAAAAAATTTTTATTTTACAATTTTGGGAAAAGGTTACTATTTTTAAATCATCTGACCGCTTCACATCACAAAAAGTACAAGTTGCGAAAATTAATTATTGTTGCACCTCTGGCACTAAAATTGGCAGTTGGGGTACTTTTTACTCCTCTGGTACTTTTGTACACCTCGTGTTCTGTTTATTCCGTTGGTACTTTTTTACTCCTCTGGTATTTTTTTGCTCCTCTTGTTCATTTATACTCGTAATTTCGTAATACTTCCCAGAAATGTTGAGAATTGCTCTTGTTATTGGAACGTGATTTTAGTCGAATTCAAAAACCTATACCATATTATCTTTTGGTACCATTTTTGGTCCCCACGAAAATGCTCTTTTTAATCTCTGCGATTTAGGCCAATTTCGACAATTAATTAAATTGCTATATTTAGATCATGTGACCCCTTTATATCCCAAAAAGTACGAGTTGCGAAAAATAATTATTGCTGCACATCTGGTACAAAAATTGTAAGTTGGGGTACTTTTTACTCCTCTGGTACTTTGTTACTCCTCTGGTAATATTTAAAACTTCTGGTATTTTTTAACATCTCATGTACTTTTATTATACTTGTAATTCCGTAAACCTATACCATATTATATTTTTGTACCGTTTTCTGGGTTTATGCCAATTTCAACAATTAATTACCGTACTATATTTAAATTATATAACCCATTCACATCCCAAAATGTAGTAGTTGTGCAAAATTAATTATTAACCTAACCTAACCTAACCTAACCTAACCTAACCTAACCTAACCTAACCTAACCTAACCTAACCTAACCTAACCTAACCTAACCTAACCTAACCTAACCTAACCTAACCTAACCTAACCTAACCTAACCTAACCTAACCTAACCTAACCTAACCTAACCTAACCTAACCTAACCTAACCTAACCTAACCTAACCTAACCTAACCTAACGACATCAGTGGATTGCGTACGTATAGAGATGATTTGCCCGTAACGTCTTGGTACCACGCAATTTCATTCCTCTTAGTGTACTGTTCACTTACTAGTACTATATCAACCTCTTTGTCCATAGCATTTTGTATCATTAGTTCTTGCGCTACACGACCTCTGCCTAGATTTACTTGGATTAGGATACTCCAAGTAAATCTAGGCAGAGGTCGTGTAGCGCAAGAACTAATGATACAAAATGCTATGGACAAAGAGGTTGATATAGTACTAGTAAGTGAACAGTACACTAAGAGGAATGAAATTGCGTGGTACCAAGACGTTACGGGCAAATCATCTCTATACGTACGCAATCCACTGATGTCGATTAACGAAATTGAAGAAGATAATGAAGATTTTGTAGTCCTACATACGGAAGGCATACGTATATATAGTTGCTACTTTTCGCCAAATATTGAATTCGCAGAATTCATAAACAAAATTGCCAAACTAGAGCAACACGTGAAAGCCGGAAATACTCCAGTAATAATAGGTGGAGATTTCAATAGCAAATCGTCGGAATGGTTCTCAAGAACAACAGATAAGAGAGGAATCGCGGTCAGTGAAATGATTGCATGCCTTGGCCTGATTGTTCTTAATAGAGGAAAATCCCCAACTTTCAGAAGAGGGGACTCCAACTCAATCATTGACATAACCTTTGCGTCACCGAGTATAGCAGCAAAAAATAGTCAATGGGAAGTACTAGAAGACGAAACCCTAAGCGATCATCAGTACATCCTGATGGAAATGGACCTACTACACAAAATGGACACAGCGAATCAGAACCGTCCTAAATGGAACACACACAGAATCGACACTGAAAACTGTAAAGAAAAGGTAACAGAGCTAAAGTCCAGAATTCTATTAAGCGGCAACACAAACGTAGATACCTCTGCGGAACAGCTCGTTAACATTCTTACAGAGATCTGTAATGTTAAAATGAAAAAGAAATCTCGAAAGCACGCATACTGGTGGAACCACGAAATTGCTGAGCTTAGAAAATCATGTCACAAAGCGAAACGTGTAGCCACACGAAGAAAAGGTGATTTAGAAGCAATGGACCTCTACAGAATAGCAAGAAAGAGGCTGAAAGCAGCTATAAAAGAATCAAAGAGAAAATCCTGGGAACTATTATGCGAAGAAGTGAATAAGGATCCATGGGGCCTCCCTTATAAAATAATAATGAAGAAACTTGGAAACCGAACCAAAATTCCGGGTATCACGAATCCAAGCTGGGCATATAAAATAGTGAGTACACTTTTCCCCAAAACTGATAGAAATGAGGAACACTTTGATACGCGCCAATGCGCAACTCCTTATGACCCTTTCTCCTACAATGAAATTACCGAAGTCTGTAACAACCTGAAGAAACGCAAGGCACCTGGCCCAGATGGCATCCCAAATGAAATAGTCACTATAGTTGGTAAGCTCTGGTCGGATATTTTCTTAAATACTTTCAACCAGTGCTTAAAAAATGGAGTTTTTCCAAACATATGGAAAAAACAATACCTTGTATTATTACGCAAAGGAGACAAACCACTAGAGAATCCATCATCGTACAGGCCTATTTGCCTATTGGACACCTGCGGAAAGTTCTTAGAAAAACTGCTAGTTAACAGACTCGAAGGTGAATTAAATAGAAAGGGAGGTTTCTCATCCATGCAGTTCGGTTTCATAAAAGGAAAATCAACAATAGATGCTATCCGTACGGTAATAAATGCAGCAAGAGATTCAATGCAACAGAAGAGATTCTGCTCCATTGTCACCCTAGACATAAAAAATGCCTTCAACTCGGCGAACTGGCAAGTAATTCGTAAAACAATGCGAGAACGAAATTTCTCAGAATACCTAATCAAAATGGTTGATAGTTATCTACGAGATAGAATGCTGGAGTATGAAACGGACGATGGACTCAAACAATATAAAGTGACAGCGGGCGTACCTCAAGGTTCCATACTGGGTCCTTTCCTATGGAATTTAATGTACGACGGGTTATTAAACATAAAACTCCCGGAAAGATCAACATTAGTAGGATATGCAGATGACATAGCCCTAGTGGTGGATCAACCTTCCGCACCACTTATAGAGATAATAACAAATGACTGCCTAGGAAGAATAAATAGATGGTTAAACTCAAAAAACCTAACACTTGCTGCACACAAGACAGAAGCAATCCTGGTAACTAGGAGACTGTCTTTTGAACATCCAAAACTGAGAGTGGAGAAGTACGAGATAAAAATAAGTAAGAGCCTGAAATACCTCGGAGTAATCTTAGACAACAAACTGACGTTCCAACCGCATATTAAGATGGTATCAGAAAAAGCACTAGGAACTGCAACAAAATTAGCAAGGATAATGCCAAATATAAAAGGTCCAGGACAGACAACCAGACGCTTAATTGCAACAGTAGCATACTCACAGGTATTATATGCTGCTCCAGTCCTAAGTGAAGCTGTTTCAAACAGCCAAGTGCTTAGAAAACTACTAGAGAAAGTTCATAGGACATGCTCACTACGCGTAACATCGGCATATCGGACTATATCAACTGCAGCTGTGTCCGTTCTCGCTGGAATACCACCAATTGATCTCTTGTTGCGTGAAAGAAAAGAGATATACGATGAAAGAATAGCAATACAGTATACTGCCGAGAATCGCAACAGGGAAACGTCCCGTATAAAAGAAGCTGCAAGAGAGAAAATGATGCTAATATGGCAAAGACGATGGGAGGAAACCGACAAAGGTAGATGGACCCACAGCCTTATACCAATCATAAAGACGTGGATGAACAGAAAACATGGAGAACTAAACTTTTACCTAACACAGGTTTTCAGTGCTCATGGTAATTTTGGCAGTTACCTAAATAAATTCCAAATACGACACGAAGCAATATGTGAAATGTGTAACGAATTTGAGGACAACGTCGAACACACTATTTTAAAATGTAGATATTGGAGCAGCAGACGAACGTTATATCCAGAGGTAATGAATATGACAATCGCTCAAGTTATTACATCAATGATGAGAAATGTTCAGGACTGGTACAAATACTCCAACCTCATACAGACAATCATGAGAGAAAAAACAGCACACCAACAAATACATACGCCGAACCCCTAATCTCATAAATAAATGATGGAAGGGGGACTAGGAACAAAGAAACAACTGCACCGAGCAGTAAATGAACCCCACCCCGAAGTAATGCGAAAGCGGTCCCAGGGTGGCGGTTCCTGTGTAGGACCACTAGTAGATAGTGCGCTATCACTACGTCCATAAAAAAAAAAAAAAAAAAAAAACCTAACCTAACCTAACCTAACCTAACCTAACTTTTTTTTTTTTTTTTTTTTTATGAGGTGAAAATCGTCGAAAGACATTTGCCTGATGGAGTTGGCAAATAGTGCGGGACTTTAACCCGCTAAAAACACCTCTACACTTGTCCATTCAGCCCTGTGGAACCACCTTTAGGTATTACTTCACAGGGTGGGGAAGATCTTCACGATCCATCACTATCTAACATTTCTTCGTCGTAAGTATTCTTGCTCGCACAATTCGGTCATAATGGACCTAATTAACGTCGCTATACACTGCCAATTACTTTGTGAAGATAGCATAAAACCAACTAAGTTGTCCGGAGTCAAAAACAACTCCTAGCAGTTGTCCGGAGTCAAAAACAACTCCTAGCGATTCCTCCAACTGCAGCCTCAGATTTGTAAACCGAGGACATTCAAACAAAACATGTTCAGCATCCTCCACAATATATTCACAATTTGGGCAAAATGGGTCTGTTTCTCGGCCGATGCGATGTAGGTAGTATTTGAAGCTACCATGGCCGCTCAGCATCTGCGACAAGAAGTAGTCCAATTCTCCATATGATCTATCCAGCCATACTCTTATATTGGGGATTAGTCGACACGTCCATCGCCCATCACTGGATGTCGTCCACCTGTTTTGCCAATCATGGATAGATTTGTTTGGGCCTCCGCATGGGTCATATTTTCTGTCGTTGATTTCAGATCGTTAGCATAGTTTGTTTCACTAGCAAGCAGGTCAATAGGTATCATGTTTGCCATCACCAAAGCCGCCGCATCCGACACCGTCCGATAAGCCGAACATACTCGTAGAGCCGCCAACCTATATACTGGGGCGATTTCATCTCTGTATGATTGGTATTTCATCGCCTGGGACCACGCTGGAGCTGCATACAGGATGACATTTCTTACAACCCCTGCTAACAACCTCCTTTGGGAGTACTTTGGGCCTCTAGTATTTGGCATTAAACGAGATATAGCCATAAACGTAGTTCTAGCTTTTTCACTAATGTAGGTCAGGTGAGGTTTGAATGATAGTCTCTTATCGATCAGCACTCCAAGATACTTTAGATATGGTTTGGAGCGTATAGAACTATTACCAACTATAATTTGTATCTCCTCCATCACTTTGCGGCTACTAATCAGAACGACTTCCGTCTTGTGTTCTGCCAACGTTAAACCTGCTTTGTTAAGCCAGGATTGTACCAATTTAACGCTTGAATTTGTTACCGTTTCTGCTTCTCCCAGGTATTTTGCCACTATCACTAGCGCAATATCATCCGCGAAACCAACAATCTTGGCATTGTCTGGTAGATGTAGTCTCAGTACACCATCGTACATCAGGTTCCATAATAGTGGTCCAAGCACGGAACCCTGTGGAACACCTCCTGTTACCTTGTAGTCCTTCGGACCCTCGTCAGTGTCATAAGACAGATATCTATTTCTAAAGTAGTCCTTGACAATTTCCACGAGATAGGATGGAGTATCGATACGTTGCAACGCATTTACAATTTCATCCCATTTTGCAGTGTTGAAAGCATTTTTCACGTCCAGTGTCACAACAACGCAGTATTCTTTTCCGCCGTGTTTTCCACCTTTTCCTTGTATAGCAGTCGCAGCTGTATTCACTACTATTTTTATTGCATCCATTGTAGACTTGCGTTTCCTGAATCCAAATTGGAATTCTGATAGGCCATCAATGCATTCAATATGCTCTTCTAGTCGTCCACATATTAGACCTTCCAATAATTTACCACACGTATCAATCATGCACAATGGTCGGTAGGATGATGGGTTTTCCGCGGGTTTCTTGTCCTTAGGTATAAGTACTAGCTTCTGTCTTTTCCATATTTTAGGGAAGGAGCCTCCTTGCAAGCATGTGTTCATTAACAGTGTTACTTGGTTCGGGCAAGTGTTAACGAATTCCCTTAGTATTAACGAATTCCCTTAGTACAGAATTTTCTTTTTTGACTTATACACTTGGTGATGAGTTTGGTTTGTTTGACGTCCTCTTGATCTTGTATACAATCTTCGGGCTCTTATACACTCTCCACGCAACATTGCTATCTCTTCATTCCACCAATAAACGGGTGGTTTATTTTCCCTACTTCCTCTCCTGGTCATTGACATATCACATGCCCGGATAATTTGTCTGGTGATCCACTGAGGGTCAAATCTTCCACAGCTGCACAAAATACGTCCTTGTCAAATGTGCTAAGCTTCCAACCTCTCCCAGTAGAGATGACGGTGGGTGGCGTAGAATGCTCGGATATATTAATTATGATCGCGCGATGGTCACTGTGCGTATAGATATCAGACACACTCCAGTTTGTTCGCATCGTAATATTATTGCTTGCAAAAGCAATGTCTATTACGGAACCTCTTCCATTACGACTGAAAGTATGCTCGTTTCCAGAGTTTAGTAGGACAACTCCAAGCCCTGCAAAAGCCTCAAGTAGGAGGTTGCCCCTTGCATTCGTTCTTGGGCAACCCCATTCAATTGCCCATGCATTAAAGTCTCCCGCAATTATTACATTATTCTTGGTTCTTGCATCAGAAACTAGATTATCCATAATATTTCCGTATTCCTGTATGGACAAGCTTGGTGGAATATAACAGCTGTAAATGGTTATCCCCGAAACAGAACAACGTACAAATCCGCCAGGTGCAGCCGTTCCTGCATTTTGCAGCATTAATCCGCTTACGCTCCATATCGCCGAGGTTTTTGAAACATCTGTAAGCCAGCATGATGTATCTTGATGATGATAGGGTTCGCTTAGGAGAGCAATGTCTATATTCTGCTCACGTACGCTTTGTTTTAGAAGTTCCTGAGCTGCACTACAATGGTTTAAGTTTAATTGAAGTAATTTCATGCAGTTATTTCATTTTTTGTACGGCCTCTCTGTATCGGGGGCAATATTTGTCTCCCGTTGCGTGATTATTTTTTGTGTCCTGGCACAGTAAACATTTTGGCACATTTTTGCATGTTTTAGCTTTATGCCCTTCCATACCACATCTTAGACATTTGCCAGAGTAGTCATGCACGCTATTACATTTAGAAGCTAAATGTCCAAAATCAAAACATCTCAGACATTTTCTAGGAATTTTCTTCTCTCTTATTCTACATATTGACCATTCTATACGGACTTTCGTAGCTTTTATCAATGACCTTGCCAAGGCAGCATTTAGCGCAAGTGTAGCCGTTTGAGTTCCGTCATAAGCTTTACGCACAGATTTTATTGCTGTTACATGCAACGATTTTAATTCCGGGAAGGCTTTTATTAGATCTCGATGAATCTCATCCTTGCCAGTGGTTTCCTCTATATCCTTAATTTCAATATAGGTTTCGTGTGTCAACACCCGTACCTGTGCTTGTGATCCCAAAACCTCCTCAATGTTTTGCTTGAATTCGCCAGTATTTTGGTGTGCCGATTTGTTTAGCTCAAACAGTAGCTCACCTTTAGCCGTTCTTCGTATTTTCCTAACATTTTGTCCCAATACGTCCAGTTTTGGCTCACTCTTAACTTTTCTAAGTATATCCGCATAAGATAGTCCACCAACTTCTTTGATGACAAGGGCATCAGGGCGGATCGGCCGTTGTTTCTTTCTCTTACGGGCTTTAGCTCTAACTCTCGTCCATTCAGGTACCACACCGCTTGTACTAGCACCATTGGATGGAGGTACTGGAGTGATTGTTTCAACGTTTGCCACATTGTGTACCACGGTCAATTTATTTGGATTGTCCACTTTTTTCTTCTTAGACCTATTGCCTTTAGGACTCGCGCCAGTCGTGCTGTCCCTTGTTCTCTTTGGTGTTTGTGACAAGGACGAAACTGGATCAGGCACTATATCCTTCAAAATTCCAGGTCCTTTTGGTGTCTGGTTTTGCTTTTGGGTTTTATCTCCAGTGACTAATTCTTCTGACGCATTCAGAAACATCGCCTGTATTTCTCGTGTTATTGACACAATCTCCTTGTGAACATTGGTCCGTCCTTTAACGAATTCAACTAGCACATTTATTTTTTCTCCTAGTTTAGACATGCTACTCTTAGGTTGGTTAGCCTTTACATTCAGTCCATCGTGTGCTAGTCCTCCGTTAGATGAATTTGGAGGTGTTCTCGCCATCAAACTGCTTCTACCGAATGGGTTTGCCATCGGTGTTGCTTTCATTGCAGTACTGCCATTGACTGCTGCCATATCATTTTGATATATATTATTGTTATTTTGGTTTCCATTCCAGTCGCATGATCTCGACGACCGGGAGCCTGCATGGTCGCCCCCTACTGCCGCCGGTACTGGGTTATTAACTCCCTGCACCGTAAGTTTTATACTTTCTACTGACTTTTCCATGTTGGATTTTCTGTCAGGGTTCCTACCCTTATCGTTTTATACCTTCCGCCAGGTTATTTTCATACAGCCGCCCCTAACATGGGAACAGACGCCGATCAGGAAGCCGCCCAATTATGGGCAAGTCACTCCCGGATTTTGTAAACTAGGGTACCACGGAGACGTCACACCCCTGATTGTACCTCTCTAGAGAGCACCCTTGTGGGGGATACTTATTTAATGGCGGCATCCTTACGCCATGTCACAGAGCCTTCTTCGAGCATATGTACCTTTTTATAGTACGCTCTCGGACTCTGCCGCTCTTGGTCGGGGACTGCTTATCAATCGCAGCAAACCTACATATCTGTAGGCCGTCCGGCTATCCACCACCTGCCGACCCCCCTAGTAGCCTGAGCTTAGCACTAGGAACCTAACCTAACCTAACCTAACCTAACCTAACCTAACCTAACCTAACCTAACCTAACCTAACCTAACCTAACCTAACCTAACCTAACCTAACCTAACCTAACCTAACCTAACCTAACCTAACCTAACCTAACCTAACCTAACCTAACCTAACCTAACCTAACCTAACCTAACCTAACCTAACCTAACCTAACCTAACCTAACCTAACCTAACCTAACCTAACCTAACCTAACCTAACCTAACCTAACCTAACCTAACCTAACCTAACCTAACCTAACCTAACCTAACCTAACCTAACCTAACCTAACCTAACCTAACCTAACCTAACCTAACCTAACCTAACCTAACCTAACCTAACCTAACCTAACCTAACCTAACCTAACCTAACCTAACCTAACCTAACCTAACCTAACCTAACCTAACCTAACCTAACCTAACCTAACCTAACCTAACCTAACCTAACCTAACCTAACCTAACCTAACCTAACCTAACCTAACCTAACCTAACCTAACCTAACCTAACCTAACCTAACCTAACCTAACCTAACCTAACCTAACCTAACCTAACCTAACCTAACCTAACCTAACCTAACCTAACCTAACCTAACCTAACCTAACCTAACCTAACCTAACCTAACCTAACCTAACCTAACCTAACCTAACCTAACCTAACCTAACCTAACCTAACCTAACCTAACCTAACCTAACCTAACCTAACCTAACCTAACCTAACCTAACCTAACCTAACCTAACCTAACCTAACCTAACCTAACCTAACCTAACCTAACCTAACCTAACCTAACCTAACCTAACCTAACCTAACCTAACCTAACCTAACCTAACCTAACCTAACCTAACCTAACCTAACCTAACCTAACCTAACCTAACCTAACCTAACCTAACCTAACCTAACCTAACCTAACCTAACCTAACCTAACCTAACCTAACCTAACCTAACCTAACCTAACCTAACCTAACCTAACCTAACCTAACCTAACCTAACCTAACCTAACCTAACCTAACCTAACCTAACCTAACCTAACCTAACCTAACCTAACCTAACCTAACCTAACCT
This sequence comes from Eudasyphora cyanicolor, assembly GCA_963930755.1. Lineage (NCBI taxonomy): Eukaryota > Metazoa > Arthropoda > Insecta > Diptera > Muscidae > Eudasyphora > Eudasyphora cyanicolor. The sequence continues at coordinate 29,518,629 of OZ005737.1, read as the reverse complement.
AACCTAACCTAACCTAACCTAACCTAACCTAACCTAACCTAACCTAACCTAACCTAACCTAACCTAACCTAACCTAACCTAACCTAACCTAACCTAACCTAACCTAACCTAACCTAACCTAACCTAACCTAACCTAACCTAACCTAACCTAACCTAACCTAACCTAACCTAACCTAACCTAACCTAACCTAACCTAACCTAACCTAACCTAACCTAACCTAACCTAACCTAACCTAACCTAACCTAACCTAACCTAACCTAACCTAACCTAACCTAACCTAACCTAACCTAACCTAACCTAACCTAACCTAACCTAACCTAACCTAACCTAACCTAACCTAACCTAACCTAACCTAACCTAACCTAACCTAACCTAACCTAACCTAACCTAACCTAACCTAACCTAACCTAACCTAACCTAACCTAACCTAACCTAACCTAACCTAACCTAACCTAACCTAACCTAACCTAACCTAACCTAACCTAACCTAACCTAACCTAACCTAACCTAACCTAACCTAACCTAACCTAACCTAACCTAACCTAACCTAACCTAACCTAACCTAACCTAACCTAACCTAACCTAACCTAACCTAACCTAACCTAACCTAACCTAACCTAACCTAACCTAACCTAACCTAACCTAACCTAACCTAACCTAACCTAACCTAACCTAACCTTACCTTACCTTCAGAATTCGTACACTACGGAAAAACTGTGAGGAATGTTCGGGCTGGCCCGACTATTTTATACCCTACATCACTGCTGTGCTTATCGTTCCTGTAAATGGTACATACCTATAAATTATAAGTTCGTTTTCTCCTACTATTTCTAGATCACAACGATTAAATTGATATGGACCGCATAATAAAAGTAAAACCAATGGCCCCAATTTTTTAAAAAATAGTGTCAAGCTAACATTGCAATATGCAGAGAAAAGCGTTAAGTTCGGCCATGCCGAATCTTATATACCCTCCACCATGGATAGCATGTGACCTCACAAAATAACCTGCAACTATAAGAAGTATTTGTACTAAATTTGATCAACCTGTCTCTATTATTGCGGACTGTAGCGTGATTACCACAGACGGACGGACGGACGGACGGACATGGCTAAATCGTCTTAGAATTTTACGACGATTAAGAATATATATACTTTATGGGGTCTCAGATCAATATTTAGAGGTGTTACAAACGGAGTGACAAAATGAATATACCCCCATCCTATGGTGGAGGGTATATAAATACAAGAGGATTAATAAAGTACCAGATGAGATGGTACTTTTTATCAGGGTAGTAAAAAACTATACGAGGAGTAAAAATGTACCAGAAGAGTATCAGCGGAGGTTAAAAGAACCCGAGGTGTACAAAAGTACCAGAGAAGTTAAATGTTCCCCAACTTCCAATTTTAGTACCAGAAGCGGAAAAATAATTAATTTTCGCAAACGATCTGAAGGGGTCTTATGTTGTACCTATAGTAAGGTAATTAATTGTCGAGATTTGCCTAAATCCCAGAGGCCCAAATATGGAACCAATAAATTATATGGTATTGGTTTTTGAATACGACTAAAATCACGTTTCATTATCATAAGCAATTCGCATTTTTTTGGGAAATAGTACGAAATTACGAGTATAAAAGTACAAGAGGTGTAAAAAATACCAGAGGAGTAAAAAATTGCCGGAAGAGTAAAAAAGGACCAGAGTTTAAAAATGTACCAGAGGATATGGTACTTTTTATCAGGGTAGTAAAAAAGTATACGATGAGTAAAAATGTACCAGAAGAGTAAAAAAGTACCAGCGGAGTGTGAAAGAACCCGGTTTGTGAAAAAGTACCTGGAGAGTTAAATGTACCCCAACTTCCAATTTTAGTACCAGAGTGCAACAATAACTAATTTTCGCAACTTGTACTTTTTGGAATGTGAAGGAGTCAGATGATTCAATTATAGTAAACTTTTTCCAAAATTATAAAATAAACAAATTTTGAGATTCGTAGTTTTAGGATAAAAACGTCCGAAAGAGGCCCAAAGTGACCAAAAACCTTTTTGGAGTAAAAAGTAGCAGAGGCTTCAAATTTAGTACTTTTTTATAACGTGAAGGGGAAGATGATAACTTTTTTTCGAAATATGTAAATGGAAAATCCTTTTCCAGAGGTATAACAAATAGTTATTGAGATTCGTGACCAATTGAGATTAGTGTCTTTTTCGTCACTAATCTCCATTGGTCACTTAAAATTATACCATTTCTTGAAAGAACGTTACTGTTTTCCCAAATTATACCTTTTTTGTAGAGGTATCCTCTGCCAGACATGCACCGATAAAAGATTTATTAAATTCGTAAATTATTTTTTTGGAAGCTGGAGTTTGGCAAATGTTTTCCTAGTTCCTCACACCCCAAATTAAGAATATTGCTGCTGTCCTTTGCCTAAAATCATAAGAAGATTAATTTTGGCCATTAGTCAACATTTTCCTTTATAATTCCAGCAATTTGCATAAAATTTCCACCAAGAATTTTAATTTTCTTCATTATATTTCTGGCCACCGCATAGTGTCCCGTGAGAAAAGAACCGTAGCTTATGTATCTCTCCCCGACGTAATCATTTACGCTCTCATTCCTGTCGAATTCCGTTTTCCATATTAATGGTACAAGTAACTCGGATGAGGAACAGCAGGAGGAGGAGCAGTTGGACAGTTACACTCCGGATATTAAACTTATTGTCATCACGAAAAAGATTGTGGTTTATTTAGATATGTTCCTTGTTGTAGCTGTTGTTGTTCAGTTTTATTCATACAATGAAACGTCAAAAGCCGGACGAAGTTGCTGTTATAAATGCCTCAATTGTTGTACAAATTCTGTTGAGCTTTTGTATATTCCATCAACGTCCTGTTGATGGTCATGAAGCCCATCCCCTTTTGTCTTCTTGGTTCTGGAAATGTTGTCGTCTCCAAGCATCCATATTGTCTTACTTCGTCCATTGTCGCTGTTGTCGTCGTCGTTGTTGTCATCGTCAACATTCATCTGTTGTCCTTTGTTTTGTTGCGAAAAGGACAAATGTTTTGTAGTTAAAATCATTGTACTGTATTGCCAGGCTCTTCCTTGTAGGATTTAGAATCTCTTTACAGCTTTCATTTACTCCTTTGGCCGCCAACGCCCCAAAGGTCTTTTATGCCTCTGCAGGAGGAGTTGAAGAGTAGAGTACTTAGAAAGAGGTGTAAATAAAGAAATTGCAAAGCAAAAGCTAAGAAGAGAAGCGAAGACTCGTTTAGATTAATCTTTCACGGAAATCACTTTGGCTACACTTGTTCTTGGGCGGACTCTCTCTCTCTTTGACTCTGTGGGTTATATGTATTCTTGCCTTGGAAATCGCTTGGGGAGTATTTACGTATTTATGGCTGCTTTATGTTTGGGGCCGTTCCTGATTTCACAAACGTGATTTTTTCTCATTTTCCCATTTTACTTTATGTCCTTATTTTTCCTCGTTTGTTGTCTTGAAATACTTAACCAAAGAAATTGCTGAAGTGAATATTTTTATTGTGCTTTTAATTGAATTTGTGTTGTTTTGTTCGTTTGCTTTTGCAATTTCGAATTTGGTTTGGCATTTGCCTGGCCTTTTGTAAAGTTCATCAATTGTATAAAGCAGCCGTTGTAATCTTTTAAAGCTCTGGGGGACAAGGAGCGGCTGGAAGTGGAGCGGTCCCATCAGGAGTTATTAAACCCCAAAGTCAGTCAGAGAATACATCAAGTCGAAATTGATAAGGCTATATTTTGTGAGTCAGTAAAACAAAACCACTGTCTTTAGGGAAATTTGAGTTTTTTTTCAAAAAACGAAATCCGAAAATGTCCTGTGTTATCACTAATGAATAAATTGTGAAATAAAATATACCTTCCCTTGTAACAAAGGTTTCCTTTTAATGAAAATTTTTCGCAATTTTAGGACACCACATATCGTAAAACTGTACGGCAAAATAAGGTTAATTCAAAAGTATTAAAGGTACTCGTCTTAAGTTGTACATGAAACAAATATCAATGTGATATATCGCAGATCTGTTTTCAATTTATCCTTGGAAGGAAGAAAATCGTTTTAGAAATCCTACAAATAATAAGTTGATAATAATTTTGATTATACGTTATTATTCACAGGGATCTAGTCTTTCAAATCACATTTACTTCATGATTCTACACGTCTTAGTTCCGGAGTTATGGACATTTCCAAAATATATATCTAAATAATAACAATTATACACACTAGTGTACGAATTTGATTATAATATATTTTGTTATAAGTAATATCAAATTTGTTCACTTTTTAAAAACCTTTTCCAGCACGAAAACAATAATTTTAAGAAGAATGAACTATCATTTAGCCAGGTCCAACATAACATAGCCAACATCACCATAGGATGGTAGTATGAACTGGTATATCACTCTATCAATGACACTTATCCTGATGATATTTGATGATTAAAATAAACATTTCGGTGGATAGCAATTTACCAAAATAATTAGAAGTAAATTTGTGCACGCCTTTGCACTCAGAGATGTTCACTGATATAACGCTTAGTGCAACTCAAGGGTACTCGAGACCTTAAAAGTGTACCACAAAACTAAGCAGAACTTCTTTGTTATAATATCATAAGATATTTTGTGACTTTAAATTTACCAAGTTTAACTCAAAATCATGTGAGCGTAAAATTTTAAGGTTATTAAATTAAATCAAGTTAATTCAAACATACTGTACATCTTTGGGTTCAGATAAGCTTACTCATGTAATATATAATACAATATTTCAAAGGCTCTTTACTCCATGATTCTATATACCTTAATTCCGGAGTTAAAGGACTTTTTCAAAATAAATCTAAAAAAAAAATTCTAAATAATAAAAATCATACGCTCTAGTGAACGAATTTTTGTATCAAAACTTCAATGTTATTAACGTTTTAAAAAATCTTCTCTAGCACCGAAAAATGTGTTATTATAAGAGGGAACCAGATCCAACTTAATAGCAACTATTTCTTCTGATATTAATATTTTTGTTGAAAAACACATTCCTGCACATCCATGTCTTAAGGGATGTCCAGTTGCATTCACTTTATAAGAAATCAATGGCCAATCAAGACTACAAAAGTTCACCACAAAAATAAAAATGTTGGTAAATTTATTTAACAAAACAGATGGAACATTAGCATTTTGCACGCCTTTGGACTGAGAGTTTTTCCCTTATATATCATTCAGTTAAGATGAAGACTATTAAAAATGCTAAAATTGTACCACAATTACTAGCTGGCAATTTTTATTATACGATCGTTAAATTTTTTTAAATTTAAAATATGCAAATTAACTCGCAATATATTCCTGCACATCTTTGGATAAACAGATATCCACTAAAGTAACATTGATTACAAATCATGGACTCTAAGGCCCTTTAAATGTACCACAAAATCATGTAATCGTAGATATTATAAGATGATTACAATTAACATTTTATCAAAAATATTTCTCTGCACATTTTGGCTTCAGATGTGCCTATTTATATAATATATATAAGAAATATAGTCTTTGAAATGACTTTTACTTCATAATTCTATATGCTGGAGTTATATGAAGTTTTCGAAATATATCCCTAAATAATAACAATCATACGCACTGGTGTACGAATTTTTTTATTTTGTTGTATCAAAAAATCAATGTTGTTAACGTTTTAAAAAATCTTCCTTGTGCTCAGGGATGTTCGCTAATATATCATTTAGTAAAATTCGGTAGTACCAAAGATCCTTAAAATGTACCACGAAAACTAGCAGAACTTTTATGGTATTTGTAAATATTTTGGAAATTTAAAATTAGCAAGTTAATTTAGAAATATTTTTCGGCACATCTTTGGGTTAAGAGATATTCAGTAACAAAATACTTGTTAGAAATCGTGGACCTTGAAGACCCTTAAAATGTATCACAAAATCATGTGAGTGTAAATACGGGTTTTGCGACAAGAGGTGTTATTTTGAATCACCCGGTATTTCAGTAGCTGTCACTTTTGAAGCTTTTATTCTTTGACATTTGACAAGTAGAAACTACGCCATTACTAAAAATGGAACGATACACGATTCAACAACGCATTGAAATTGTTAAAATTCGAAAAATCGAGAATCATCGAAAAATCATCTTGACTGATGAGGCACATTTCCACCTCGGTGGCTACGTCAACAAGCTAATTTGTCGCATCTGGGGCTCGGAAAACCCAAGAGTTATTGTTGAGAAGCATCTCCATACTCAACGTGTGACTGTTTGGTGCGGTTTATGGTCCGGCGGGGTCATTGGACCTTACTTTTTCGAAAATGAGGTTGGATCAACAGTTACGGTGAATGGATTGCGCTATCGAGAGATGATTAATGATTTTTTATGATTGGAGTTGGATGGTATTGAGCTGGACAACGTTTACTTTCAACAAAACGGCGCTACGTGCAACACAAGCAACGAAACCATTGCTCTGTTACGGGAAAAGTTTCCGGACCGTGTTATCTCTCTAAGAGGTGATCACAATTGGCCACCGAGATCTTGTGATTTAACACCTTGCGACTTCTTCCTTTGGGGCCACGGGAAAGATAAGGTCTACACCAACAGCCCAGCAAAATAGAATTCGTTAGGCTTTCGAGGACATAGGGCAGCCACTTTGCGATTTGGTTATGGAAAATTTCATGAAAAGATATGGACCTGTCGTGGTTGATGATGTTGTTGTTCATTATTAACGGCATACCTTCCTCTTTATTATGAAATAAACATCCGATCATTTATCCAAAAAAAATGGCATTTTTCTTTGAATACCAAAATAACACCTCTTGTTGGAAAACCCTTTATTATAAGATGATTAACATTTTATCAAAATACTTCAAACATATTTTTCTGCACATCTATGGGTTCTGAGAATTATTTAATGTCCTCAAAATTCGTATCTATATTACATCAGTACACATAATGTAAGACAGATAAGAATTCGAGGACAGTGAAGACCTCAAAACTGTACCACGTAACTGATAAGCCTTAATATTGTTAATGATATGTATTAGGATTTGTGTGAATCAAAATTTACCAAAATAATTAAAAAATATTTTTCTTCACATCCTTGGTTCAGAATATGTCCACTGATAACACTATAGTATTTGCTAAAATTCGAAATCACTAAAGGCCCTAAAAGTGTACCACAAAACTTATTCAGCGTAATTATTATCATATTATGATGACTAACTAAAAATCTAACATCTTTTATATTTTTTTCTTTTCAGAGTAATACAATCATCACATCCTGTATGTAATACAATAATGTTACTTGGTGTTATCATCTGTTTAACATCCGTCATTTTATTGGGTATGGATGGACGTTTTGTCAATTCAGAAGAATATCCAAAAGTAAGTATTGGAAATTTATAAATATACGAGGAATACAAAAGAAATATACATATATCGCACCTGTTACCCAAACTTTAGACTTTGAGGAAATCGATAGCCAAAAAATATATGTACCCTCCAGCACTACAATGAGGATATAATCAGGTTTATCAACTATGAGAAACGATATTTTGTCCCATAAATTGAAATTTGTTATTAAACTTTTTTCGTATTCCATAAGTTACTATAACAATGAGATACCATTTCTTGCCTCTACTGAAAAATCGTAAATTTTGTGTTAATTGACCTTTGTGAAAGAGCTGCGATATATATACTTACTTATTCCTGGCCTCTTCTACCTTGCAGTGTAGAGGCGATACATATAAATAAATATAATAAATATAATTTATTTTTTTAATATATTTTGAGTATAACATTTTAAATATTTTTTCCTTTCCAGGTTTGTCAAGCTAGAGCTTGGCTTCTATCCACCGGTTTTACATTAGCTTATGGTGCTATGTTCAGTAAAGTATGGAGAGTGCATCGCTTTACAACCAAAGCGAAAAGAGATCCCAAAGTGAGTATAGATATTTCAATAATACAATCTTAAAGCTACAAGAAAACAATTGGAATGGATAGACCCATGCGTAATTTTAATTTCATATATTGAACAAAGGGATCAGGAACATCGAAAAAAGAAAACAGCAAAAATTTAGAAGCGACGAAGATTTAAAAAAAAACGCTGAAAGATACCCTATAAAATTAACAAAATATCACAGACTAATGATATACTTAAAATTGTATGTAAAATTTCTCAAAAACTTACTAAAAAAATCAGAAAAAACCGAAGAACCGGTGGAACCAGACGGAAAAACCGGTTTCGTCAGATATTCGAAATTCATAATTTTGAAAAAAACGGGGAAAGGGTAAAAATCTACCCAAAAACTGGTGTTTATCGAATCAACATTTTTTACCAAAATATTTGCCATAAAATTCTACTATAAGTCTCCGAATACACCAAAACTCAAGAACCAACTTAAATGTCTGAAATTAGTCAAAACTTAAAATCCATTTTTAGGTTTAGCACCAATTTGAAAAAGTACGAAATTAACCTAAAAATCCATTTTATGTTTTGACTTATGTCCGGTATTTAAGTTTTGGGGTATTCAGAGACTTACAGTAGAATTGTATAGCAAATATTTTTGTAGAACATTTTGAACCGTTAAACAGCTGTTTTAGGGGTGATTCTTACACATCTCCACAAAAGGGACCAACAAGACCCCTAGATTGATGAGATACAGTGTTAAAATGTTCAACAAAAATATTTACCGCAAAATTCTACTTTAAGTCTCTGAATACACCAAAACTCAAGACTCAACATAAATGCCAGAAATAAGATTGACGAGTTAGAGTATTAAATTCATCATCTAAAATGTTCTCCGTAGTGTTCTTAATAACATTGGTGAACATATCCTATACCTAAAATGTAAGAATCACACGGTTTCCGATGCCGATTCATTAGAAGAATGTGCAAAAAGCGGAAATATTGATCCCCATCTAAAATGAGCGCCGTACGTAAAACACCGATACTCGTATATTCTTTTTTACACCCTCTTCCAGAATCCATTGTCAAAACCTTGTTATTTTTGAAAAATTTTAAATTTGTTCCACAGTGTAATGGTTTGTTGCATTGTCTTAATCAAATCAATGTATCGTCTAAGCGTCTTACTTCTGGCATTTAAGTTGGGTTTTGAGTTTTGGTGTATTCAGTGACCTATAACAGATTTTTTGGCAAATATTTTTGTTGAATAGTTTGATTCGTAAAACTTCTGTATTAACGCCGATTTTTACCCATTTCCACGAAAGGGACAAAAAGACCGCTAGATTGACGAGCTAGAGTGTTAAAATCTTCAACTAAAATGTTCTTCGCAGCATTGTAAGTAATTTTGATGAACATATCCCATACCTAAAATGTAAGGATCACACCGTATCCTATGCCGATTCATCATAAGAATGTGCAAAAGGGGGAATATTTATCCCCATCTAAAATAACCACAGTACGTATACCTGCAAAACGACGATACACGTTTATTCTTTTTTTACCCCTCTATCAGCATCCGTTGTCAGGACGTCGAGACATTTTCATTTGTACAGAGAGATACGATCCAATATTAGTTGAGGGGATATGTATTTGCATTTTTGATATTTAATAATTGCTTTAATTCGATGCCTTTCTTAGCATCTCCGTTAATGTATTAAAACCGTCCACCTTAAGGTACACATTATTAGCACTTATACGTCACAATGGCCAAAAATATATATTATAATTTATATCTTTCATACGCATCCAAGTACCTGTATTGCCAATTCGATTACATTTAACACTTTTCTAAATCTAAATTTATCAAAAATAATCTTCTGCGCATCTCTGGGTTAAGAGTCTTCCACTGATATTATATTTATTAGAATTAGAAGACACTAAGAAGGTTAAATTTATTGAATTAACATTTTATTGAATTGATTTTATGAATTAACATTTTTATGGTCCTCAAGTTAATTCAAAATTGTCTGCGCATTTGGGTTAAGAGACGTCCGACGATGTAATAATTACACTGCACTAGTCCAAAAACTTAACAGAAAGGTGATCCTATGGATAGACCTATTTCGATCATGCTGAATCCAATAGTGACAGCCGTTTTTTTAGTTTAGCTCCTATTTTTTAAATAGTCAGGAAAGAACATTTCTCGAAAATCAGAAAGATTATTTAACTCCGGTGAGAATTTCAAGCGTTACTCTTAGGAATACACGCTTCAAGCTAAAGAACGTAATAAGACGGATATTTACTGATTTGTTCCCCTCTCAAAAGTCGATTCCGCTTTTCATTCCCTTACCCCTGTAACTTACCTACAGTGGAGGAAATTTTTTGTCAAAGACGACAACTACAAATTTCTACGATTTGTATGACTTGAAATGATTTAAATAATTTTTTTAGGATAAGGGGTGGGAAGAATGTCGGATGTTTGTTGGAAAATAATTATCTATGTCTCCTCTTTATTTCGTTATTTGGGCTGAGGCGTGTATTCTATAACCTTCCGCTTCAAATTCTCTCCAGAAATGATAAAATTTCCTTATTTCCCAACTCTTTCCGTGGCGAATATCTCGAAAACAATAGCTAAACTAGAAAAAGTTAACCTGATTAAATACGAGTATGGTATCGTGGTATACATTATGAACACTTATATGTCACCATGTAATAGAGACATTTCTATTCATATCTTTCATAAGCACTCATGGACTTGTAATTTCGATTAAATGTATCATTTATATCCCCCCACCTTAGAGAGGAGGATATATTTTCTACGAGCCAAAAGTGTAGCACATCGAAGGAGTGACCTAAGACCCCAAGTATGCTCGGGGGATATCCGTTTTGGGTCATTTTAAGTCGAATGAGCAATGTCCGTCCGTCTGTCTGTCTATCTGTTGGCTTGTGCGCACGATAACTCTCGAAATGAGTAACCGATTGACTTCAAAATTAGTATGTGGTAATATTTTCTTCTATCTCCGGGTAAGTTCGAAGATGGGCCATATTGGTCCACTCCTTCTAGTACCTCCCCCACAAAGGGTTAACATTTAGTGAAATATTGATTATTTAATAACTTCTATACTACTTAACTTCTATAGTCCTCTGAAATTCTACACATAGTATTAGCTTATGAGTCGTTATTACCTCGAGAAAAATGGGCGAAGTTGCCACGGCCCTTTTGGTACCTCCCACACAAACGGACAATTTTGAACCAAAAGTTAAAAGCTTATAACTTTATGTATTATCAGTGAATACAAAAACTTGAAAATGTGTACAGTGTAATGGTTTAATACTACCTTAAACACAGTAAAAAATGGGCATTATTGCCATGCTCCTTTTGGTACCTCCCACACAAATGGACCATTTTGTACCAAAAGTTTCCAGCTTATAACTTTGATAGCCGCACATACAAATACTTGACATTTTGTACAGTGTAATGGTTTTATAGTACCTACAGTCCAGAGAAAAATGGGCGTTGTTGACACGCCCCCTTTGGTACCTCCCACACAAATGGACCGTTTTGTACCAAAAGTTAACTGCTTTTAACTTTAATACCAGTGCATACAAATACTTGAAATTTTGTACAGTGTAATGCTTTTATAGAACCTAGAGTCCAGAGAAAAGCGACCGTTATTGCGACGCCCCTTTTGGTACCTCCCACACAAATGGACCATTTTGTACCAAAGTAAACAGCTTTGAACTTTAATACCAGTACATACTTTAAAGTGCAATTTAAATTAATAATAATTTAATTAAAGTGCAATTTAAATTAATAATAATTTAATTAAAACAAAAAAATAAATAAATTTACTATTATTTGTTTGGGACTCAAGGTGAGGGGATTCATAAGTCGGTTTACCCGACTGAACTTTCTTACTTGTTTTAATCTTAATTTATCAAAATACTTTTCTGCACAACTTGTGTGAAAAGTGACATCTACTAATACGTATCATATATATTTATTACAATTAGATCACACGAAGTTCCTTAAAAATGTACCACAAAACTGGTATGGAACACAAATGATGGCATAGATTACTAAACTAAAGACCCTTAAACGGTACCACAACGAATCGTGTTTATCATATGATGATTAAATTTAACATGTTTCACATTGCGAGCACTCATACGACACCATGGCCACCGAGAAAATTCAATTAATATCATTCATACGCATTCAAGTACTGGTATTGTCATTTCGATAAACCTCGAAAATATCCTCTTTTATCGATGAAATTGTTCATATGGAGTGAGTTGAAATTAAGCGGACATCATTCAGATGGCCATATTTCACATTTTTCATGCTGTGGGAAATACCAAAAACATAATTATATTTGTACTGGGGAGCGATATTGATAGAGATGCCCGGACACGAGTAGTCAACATTAATTTGAGTGACATTTTATAAATTAACTGAGATAATGTCAAAATTTAAATCGTATTAAGGCTGTACACAGTGTGCGTACAGGACAATTGTTATGAATGATAGCAAGGAAATGGATGAGCAACATGTTCAAGTTGGTTTATTTTTGTTTTATAAAAATAAGTATATAAAACTAGTTGGTTGACATGACAGAAAACATGGATGTAATTAACACAGACCATTGAAAAGGAGGAAATTGGGAATGGAAATTGAAAAAATTATAAATACTTATTAATTACATAAAAATATCGAACATATATGCGGCAACAAATATAACAGATTAAAATTTATTTATTAATCCCCTAAATTCAAAATTTTAGATAAAAATCTAAAAAAACTTTATTAAGGCCCTTGAACTCCTTAACATTTTTATTAAGATCACAAATTAAATTTAGCATAGAAATATCCAAAAGTCCTCATCAAAAAAATCCTGTATTTAAGACTGATTGAACTACTCTATTTAGGTCCTTCAACTCCTTTCTTAACATTTTAATTAATATCACAAATTAAATTAAGTTTAGAAATTTTTAAAAGCCCTTATCGAAAAAATCCTCTATTTAAGAATCTTTGAACTGCTCCATTCACTTGATTATTCGTTTTTTCATTCTTCCTTCCCAGAAGAAAGTCGAACCCTGGAAGTTATATACCATGGTCACCGGTTTGCTCACCGTCGATTTGGTGCTGCTGATAGCATGGCAAATATTCGATCCTTTACAAAGGATACTGGAGACATTTCCCCTGGAAGATCCCATATCAACGAGTGATGATATAAAAATACGTCCAGAACTGGAGCATTGTGAGAGTGAAAAGAACTCGATGTGGTTGGGTAAGTATTCTATACCAGAGATCCAGGACCATCCTCATGACTACTGTACTTCTTGTCTCTTATCTGTCAGGACTTGTCTATGGCTATAAGGGCCTCATACTGGTCTTTGGCCTGTTTCTGGCCTATGAGACACGTTCCATAAAAGTGAAACAGATCAATGACTCACGCTATGTGGGCATGAGTATTTACAATGTGGTGGTTTTATGTTTGATCACGGCACCGGTGGGGATGGTGATTGCATCGCAACAGGATGCATCATTTGCCTTTGTGGCATTGGCTGTGATATTTTGCTGTTTTTTGAGCATGTTATTGATATTTGTGCCAAAGGTAGGTGAATGATGGACAAAATCTTCAAAACGTTTTCGTATTTTTTTTATTTTCATATTCGTCTATGTTCTTTTCAGGTTATTGAAGTCATACGACATCCTAAAGATAAAGCCGAATCGAAATATAATCCCGATTCGGGTATCTCAAAAGAGGATGAGGAACGTTATCAGAAATTGGTAACAGAGAATGAAGAATTACAACGACTGATATCACAGGTGAGATTTTTCAAAATTTGCTTAACAAAACCCAAAACTCTTCGAATCATTTCTACGAATATATATTCAAAATTAAGTATTGTGCCAAAATCCCTAGAAAATAACTTAAATCAGCAATGAGAGATCATATATCCCTCTCGCACACTCTTCTAAAATAAAACTCCACAACTCAGTCAATCTTCCGACAGCGTACCAGATTGACCCATAGCACCTAGATTCCTCCGTAAAAGGTCTGGCAACATTGTAATCGATATTTCGTGATTTTATATGTTTGTACCGAGGCCAGAGGAAATCACAGAAACTGGTTCTGTTTCATATGCCAAAACAAGGTATATCAACGCTCTACATCTGCCAGGTGCACTGGAATATTCGGGCCTTTGCCCAGGGAGCAGCACACCGGGGAATTCTTGCTCCGTATATTCTTGGTCCATGCCGAGACCAAAGAACATCACGGACAATAGATATTTTCCATGTACTCAAACCCGATCCATCTCCGGTCAACATCAGCCAGTTGCACTTGAATTTTCGGGCCTTGGGCATCTAAGAGAATACAACGTTACCTCGAATGCCTCGAAAATATACAGGGTGATTCCACTGCAAAGGCCAGGAAAATATCTAGGATGAATCGATCGAATTCCGTTCTCCCTTATCTCGCCTTTAGCAAAGATACATGAGGCATTGCTCCTCCCGAGCCTTAATTGAAAGTTAACAAGGAGAGATCATGAATGTGGATTCCATATAAACCGAGGTCATGTGATAATATGTTCCTCGTGGCTACTGCCATTTCAAAAGCAAGTGCTACCGGAGAAACATTCAAGGCCCATTTCCTTTCTCTAGCCAGTAGAAGTTACACTTATGACTTTACTCCCACCAAGTCCTGATAGAAGGCACTGATCGTCAACATGAATTTCATACATGCTGTGGCTATTGGCATTTGAATATTGACCATATTATCATTATATTCGAAAACATTGCGAATACGTTCCTTCTACGTAATTTGCATCGTTAGGTCGTGAATTTTTTATGTAGACACCAGTCGTATGTGGATATTCGGAAGAATAGGTCAAGGCTCCTTAGATTTAAAAAAGGAGTTTCCCAGAGCAAAATTACATCTCCGCCACTGTTTAATCTCTTTCTCTCAGAGATTTTACGGTATCGAAATCCTGATTTGCTATCTCTTTGATCTTACCAATTTCTTCACTGTGAGGATTATGCAGATATCCGCCTTGAAATCGTCAGATACACTGTTCACTACTTGGTCTGCAGAAGTACAACAAGCTATGAATATAAAATTTGTTGATACGACAATCCTGCTGCACCTTCTGCCATAAAACGGGACGTGGGAAAAAGGCGATTAAAAAACTTGTTACTGTTGTATGTACATATATATGCCTTACAGTTTTAGTCGGCAACCATGACCTGTGGAAGAGCGATGGATGAAAATTAAATAGGTGTGTATTACTGACATTGTGGCGACACCATTCTCTCGTAATATAAGGGGCTGTACGGCACTCAATTGTCCCCCAGATCGCTATGTACACATCCTATGCAGGTACCAACATTCCTCGGCTTGAATACTACTTTGACAGTTCCGAATTCATATAAATATTTAACATACATATAAGCATTAAGCTGCTACAATGATCTTGAGGTATTTCTTCTCCCCACCTTAGGGTAACATATCCAAATTGACAGCGATAACTGTCATTATTACACGGTAAGCTACGGCCTTAACTAGTCCCGACATTTCCACTAATAGTTCTCGTGACAGTTGACCAGTCAAAGTATTTTGACATAGTCACCCATTCCATCCTCTTCAGAGATCTTTACCTTTCAATACCAGGTACAATCTGAAGGAGTTGAAATGCATTCCTGTGGTGGCTCCTGTACGCCTTTGGCGACGGGTCAGGACAACGATGTTCTCTGGTAATGTAATCCACACCCCTATCAAGCTTCTGTGCTGCGTGAAATTTAAAAACTATCGTCTTCAAAAAAAATGTTAATCTTGAAGTGAATTAATACAGGTCAACGTAGGCACAATTCCGACCAGAAACCACTCCTACATCATAGGGTTTACATTTTTTATCTCTACTACGGAGTATATTTCCCAACTGTCCCACGTTTTTTGCGAAGTAGATAACCCAAATTGTCGTCAACTCAGGCGTAGATGACTCAAGTGGCCCTTTACCATTGAGTATATAACCCAACTCGTCGTTTATTAAGGAGTAGATAGCCCAATTTGTCGTAATCTAGGGAGTACATTACCAAACTGGTCGACTACTAATGAGTAGATAAAGGTAACTGGTCGTCTACACAGTTTGTCATCAACTAAGGCGTGGATGAACCAACTAACCATTTAGTAGTGAGTAGATAACACAATATGTTGTCAATTAAGGAGTAGATAACCCAATTGTCATCAACTAAGTGTCGAGGAACCGACTGGCCCTTCACTAAAGAGTGGATAAGCCAACTCGTCGTTTATTATCAACTAAGCCGTAGATGAACCAACTTAGCCTTTACCATTGAGTAGATAACCCAACTCGTCGTTTATTAAGGAATAGATAACACAATATGTCGTCAACTAAGGCTTAGATGACCCAAGTGGCCCTTTACTAATGAGTGGGTAACCTAACTCGTCCTTTATTAAGGAGTAGATAACACAATATGTCGTCATTTAAGGTGTAGATAACCCAACTGGTCGCCTTTTAAGGAGTAGATAACCCAATTTTCCATCAATTAATTCGTCGATGAAACAACTGGACCTTTACTAATAAGTACATAACCCAAAGCGTAGTTTATCAAGGAGTAGATAACTCAATTTGTCTTCAACTTAGGCGTAGATGAAGAATCTGGCCCTTTTACTAATGTGTATATAACCCAACTCGTCGTTTATTTATGAGTAGATAAAGCAATTTGTCGCAATTTAATAAGTAGATAACCCAACTGGCCCTCTAGTAAGGAGCGATAAACTATATGACCCTTTACTAATGAGTGGATAACCCAAGTCGTACTTTATTAATGAGTAGATAACCCAATATGTCGCCAACAAAGGAGTAGACAACCCAACTTGTCCTCTACTAAGCAGCAGATACACCAGTTTGTCATCAGCGAAGGTGTAGATGACTCAACTGTCCCTTTTTCATAGTTGGTAACCCAACAAGTCCATTACTAAGGAGTAGATAACCCAATATTTCGTCAACTAAGGAGTAGTTTACCCAACCGGTCGTCTACTAAGAAGTAGATAACCCAACTAGTCGTCTACTAAGGAGTAGATAATCCAACTGGTCTTCTACTAAGGAGTAGATAACCCAACTCGTCGTTTATTAAGGAATAGATAACACAATATGTCGTCACCTACGGCTTAGATGACCCAACTGGCCCTTTACTAATGAGTAGATAACCCAACTCGTCCTTCGTTAAGGAGTAGATAACCCAATATATCTTCAACTAAGGAGTAGATAACCCAATATATCTTCCACTAAGGAGTAGATTACCCAACTGGTCGTCTACTAAGGAGTAGATAACACAACGATCGTCTACTAAGGAGTAGATAACCCAATTTGTCGTCAACAAAGGAGTAGAGGAACAAACAGACCCTTTACTATTGAGTTGATAACCCAAATCGTCGTTAGTTAAGGAGTAGATATCGCAATTTGTCGTCAACTAAGGGTAGATAATCCAACTGGTTCTCTACTAAGGAGCAGATAAACCAACTAGCACTTTACTAATGAGAGGATAACCCAAATCGTTCATTATTAAGGAGTAGGTAACCAAATATGTCGCCAACTAAGGAGTAGATAACCCAACTTGTCCTCTAGTAAAGAGCAGATAAACCAATTTGTCATCAGCGAAGATTTATATGACTCAACTGTCCTATTACTAATGAGTGGATAACCCAACTCGTCCTTTATTAAGGAGTAAATAATCCAAGTGGTCGTCTACTAAGAAGTAGATAACCCAACTAGTCGTCTACTAAGGAGTAGATAACCCAACTGGTCATCTTCTAAGGAGTAGATATTCCAACTGGTCGTCTGCTAAGGAGTAGATAACCCAACTGGTCGTGAAAAAGGGTGTAGATGAACCAAATGACCCTTTACTATTGAGTAAATAAGCTAAATCGTCGTTTTTAAGGAGTAGATAAGGCGTATGTTACCAAACTGGCCCTTTACTATCTAAACGATAACCCAACTCGCCTTTTATTAAGGAGTTGATAATCCAACTCGCCATTTATTAAGGAGTAGAAAACCCAATGTGTCATCAGTAATTAAGCCTATTTGTCGTCAGCTAAGGTGATGATGACCCAACTGACCCCTTAATAATGATTAGATAACATCAATTGTTGTTTATTTGCTTAGTTTGACGTCAACCCAGGAGTAGATAACCCAACTGGCCCTGTAAATAATACAACTGGGCGTCCGAACTAACCGAACTAATCCTCTACTGGGGAGTAAACTCAACTTATCGTATAACAGGGGTAGATAATCCTAATGGTCATCTACTCCGTAGTTAATTTTTGTCAATGATTATAATAGATAATTTCAAATGTTGAATTTTCATTCATAGACAACATTATTTACCTACTTTGTCCATTTTCCATTCCTACCATTCCAGAAAGAGGAGAAAATCCGCCTACTACGTCAACGTTTAGTGGAGCGTGAATCGAAAACCGCCGATGCAAACGGTTGCGGGGGCCCGCCAATAACAGCCATCAACAACGGAATGCATCCACCCGCCGTAACAGCCACAGGAGGTGGCACCTCATTATCGGTGCATACCTCGGCAACGTCCTCACATCTAACACCCGCCGCATCACTAGCAATTACACAAGGTAAGTCAGTAGTAGTGAACTCGACCTCGAGCTCTCGATAGGGAATGAATAATTTTCACATGTGGTGATATGCAAAACATGAATAAAAAGAACTAGGGATGGAAAATTGCATAATTTGTTCTCCAGTCTGGTTGTGATAACCACAACGAGCGCGATGGACAGATGTGAACAACAAAGTTTTACTGCGACAAACATACTCTGAATGTAAAAAATGGAATATTAACAGACAGACGGACGGACTCAAATAACTTCGAAATCGAACTATGACTCTTGGATCCGTTCACTTGGAAATGGTATGATAAGTTGGTAAAAGGTGGAAATTAAGCGTTGTGGTCACTTATTTTCAATATATTTTGGCCTTAAATTTTAAGGGAATCTTTCTTTGACAATACTGCCTTTAAGAACAAATATATTTCGTTAATTTTTCTCGCAATAGAAAAAATATTTCCCCATTCTTATTGCCATCCTCCTTAAGCATATCATGCCAATCCTTACGCATGGAGACCATAAAACCGAACACCGACACTGACATCAACAGCGTTGCCACTTGAACCACTAAATGTTCAACCATCAGAGTCGTCATTAACCTCATGTCCTCATCAGCATTGGCAGCCCCACTCAACCAATACCAATACCCCCACCACCATCATTATCATCAGCCTCCTTATCTCAGATGCTGATGATGATGATGATTTACATCAACTGCATCAATATCATTAACAAATTTTCCACAAAATCCTACTTAACACTCACTCACTCCGTCTCAGCAGCTGCGATGGCCGTAGCAGCTATGGCCGGAGTTGAAGCCAAAGCCGTGACGATCGATGCCACCACCGTCTCCGCCTGTAACTCCGAGGCCACTACTCCCTTGTTGCTGAGACCCTTACAACGGCAATCTTCTTGTAATTCCATAGCATCAACATCCACATCGCCGACCATGGCCATGGCGGTGATGGCAACTACAAGGTGCAAACGCGATTCTGCGTTGCAACCACTGATACAACCCGAGGGGGCAACAACGACCTCAGCGACATCGGATTTCGATAGTGCGATATGTATGGGTGGCGGATATTCGCAATTAACCGCAACGACAACAACGCGTTCACGAGCCGCCAGTCAATCATCGGCCTTCGAGTTCTCCGATAATTATCTGTGAAACCCATAGACGGGCACAGGCCGCCTCCTGCATTTCCGCCGCCACCACCACCACGCAGAAAACGAAACAAAACCACTCGAACTCCTTTGTCTTGTTTTTCATTCGAAATTCATGTTTTTGGGTTTGAGTCTCAGATAAGAGAAGAAGCAAAAAATTAAAGGGTAATGATTTTCGAAATTCATTCCGTGTAATAATTGGCAAATGTGTTTGGTTTGTTTAATTTTTATTTATATTCTATTCTTTTCATTTAATTTAATTTTGTTTTGCAAAATTTCCCAAGGAAAATTGGCTTTAAATGTTGTCGATATACTCGTAAAGTCACTTGCACTAATATTAAAGAGAATGTCATTGATGTGGCGTCAAAGACAATTAAATTCTCTATTGAGGACTTTACAGTCGTCAATAACGACGAAGTTCCTGTCGTCTATAAAGACGCTTTCCTGTCGTCTATAAAGACGCTTTCCTGTCGTCTATAAAGACGACTTTCCTGTCGTCCATAAAGACGACTTTCCTGTCGTCCATAAAGACGACTTTCCTGTCGTCCATAAAGACGACTTTCCTGTCGTCTATAAAGACGACTTTCCTGTCGTCTATAAAGACGACTTTCCTGCCGTCTATAAAGATGACTTTGATGTCTTATATAAAGACGACTTTCATAGAGCCGACTTTCATGTCGTCTATAAAGACGACTTTCAAATCGTCTATTAAGACAACTTTCATGTCGTCTATAAAGACGACTTTCAAATCGTCTATAAAGACGACTTTCATGTCATTTATAAAGACGACTTTCATGTCGTCTATAAAGACGATTTGATGTCGTCTATAAAGACGATTTGATGTCGTCTATATAGACGACTTTTATGTCGTCTATAAAGACGACTTTCCTGTCATCTACAAAGAAGACTTTACTTTCGTCTATTAAGAAGGCTTTCCTGTCGCCTATAAGGAAGACTATAAAGACGACTTTGATGTCGTCTATAAAGACGACTTTCATGTCGTATATAAAGACGACTTTCATGTCGTCTATAAAGACGACTTTTATGTCGTCTATAAAGACGACTTTTATGTCGTCTATAAAGACGACTTTCATGTCTTTTATAAAGACGACTTTCATGTCGTCTATAAAGACGACTTTCCTCTCGTCTATAAAGACGATTTTCCTCTCGTCTATAAAGACGACTTTCCTGTCGGCTATAAAGACAACTTCCTGTCGCCTATAAAGAAAGACGACTTTCTGGTCGTCTATAAAGACGACTTTCATGTCGTATATAAAGACAACTTTCATATCGTCTATAAAGACGACTTTCATGTAGTCTATAAAGATGACTTTCATGTCGTCTATAAAGACGAACTTCATGTCGTCTATAAAGACGAACTTCATGTCGTCTATAAAGACGAACTTCATGTCGTCTATAAAGATGACTTTCATGTCGTCTATAAAGACGAACTTCATGTCGTCTATAAAGACGAACTTCATGTCGTCTATAAAGACCACTTTCCGGTCGTCCATAAAGACGAACTTCATGTCGTCTATAAAGACCACTTTCCGGTCGTCCATAAAGACGACTTTCCTGTCGGCTATAAAGACGACTTCCTGTTCCATAAAGAAAGACGACTTTCTGGTCGTCTGTAAAGACGACTTTCGGGTCGTCTTCGAAGACGACTTTCCTTAATGTTTTATTGTCTTCGTCGACAAAATCAACGTCGTAGTCTTTAATATTATTTTCAGTGTGGAAACAATGTTGCTTCTACTCCAAAAGTGGTTTCAACAATCGTATATAAAAGCTCTGGCAAAAGCTGCGTAGAAAGATGTATATTCTGTGAATATTTAACTAAACTATTTTTTTTTATTTTTTAACATTCCACTGAT
The DNA here is from genome assembly GCA_963930755.1 of Eudasyphora cyanicolor. NCBI lineage: Eukaryota > Metazoa > Arthropoda > Insecta > Diptera > Muscidae > Eudasyphora > Eudasyphora cyanicolor. Next base: position 29,497,027 of record OZ005737.1, on the reverse strand, counting down.
TAATTTGTGTATTTTATTTATTCATTTTCTTTTAGAAATTTTGGCACTTTTTGTTGGAATCGGTAAAGGGAGCTTTTTTCATTAATAAATAATATTTAAAGTTTTATTTTTCTAATGTTGTTCTTGTCCAGCACCTCGTAAATATTGAGAAATCAATAATCACAAAACCTATAGACTTCGTCTCAATGTAAATATTATTTTGTTTAATGGATTATTCAGATTAGCGGAAATGGCACTACTTTAAAAAATAAAAATATTAAATCAAAAATAAGTATTTATCGAAACAAACGCGATCAGTTTGTAGCGTATTCTATCCATTCAATTTGATGGTAAATACAGTGTTTTAATGGTTTAGTTACAACATGTACTTGTTTCAATTACAACATGTTTTTTTTTTGAGGACAACATGTACTTAGTTAAATTACAACATTTACTTGGCTTACTTACAACAAGTACTTGGATTAATTACAACAAGTTCTTATTTTAATTACAAAATGTACTTGGTTTATTAACGACATGTACTTGCTTTAATTAAAAAATGTACCAGGTTTAAACACAACATAAACTTTGTATAAATACAAAATTTATTAAGTTTAATTGGAATATGTACATGGTTAAATTACCACATGTACTTATCTCAATTTCAACAAGTACTTGGATTACTTGGTTCAATTGCAACAGGTTCTATGTTTAATTAGAAAATTAAGCTTATTAAAAAACGTTCAGTATTTTTAATTATGTACAAGATGTAGTTACAACATTTACTTGATTCAATTATAATATATATTTGTTTAAATCGTAACTTGCACTTTGTTTAACTACAACATGATCTTGATTCAACCGCAACATGTACTTAGTCTACTTATAGAATTCGACACTTTTAAGAACGTTTCGTTGTTGTAATTGAAGTACAAGATGTATTTTTTTTAATGTTAACTATCTATTTAAATTAAATACTATGTATTTCATAGAAGTTTCAGTAAGATTTTTCAGTGTAAGAGGAAGTTAAATATATTAGGCCTGTTCCCGATATTTCCTCACTAAGAGTAAACAATTTGAAAATGAAATCTTATATTATCAGTTCTTATCTTATATTATCAGTTCTGACCTCTATTAAACCACATATTTGATATTATAACATTCCCAGGAGAAATAATCCTGTACTAACTGTAATGACTAACTATCTTAACCTAAGTATAGAGCAAAATATTTGGTTAAAATCGGTTTAGATTTACATATAGCTCCCATATATATGTACCTCCGATTTGGCATATATGCACTGTATAAGCAACATTCTTGAACCGATTTGCACAAAAATTTACAGAGAGTAGTCTCGTGATACACTTAGGGCCTGTTTCTGTAACTTTTTTTCGTTCGTCTACTGCGAACGATCAAAAATCACTCAATTATTCCGAGAAATCTATAAATAGCAGAAGTTTATAATTCGTTGTGTCTGTAGAAAATCATGTAAAAAGCTTGTTCCTAAAATATTTCTAACCTGCGTTTTATAGAATTCAAGTAATAGCTGAGAGAATTTTGATCGTTCGCCGTAGACGAACGAAAATAAGTTACAGAAACAGGCCCTTAGATACAATACAAAATTTGGGGGAAATCGTTTCAAATGTATATATAGCCCCCATATATATGTTACCCCCGATTTGACATGTAAGCGCTGTAGAAACTGTAAAATAACCTGAAAACCTGACAGGTTATTTAAACCGAAAATATCCCATAATTTCGCGATGGCAGAAACAAAACTATTTTTATCCCACTCTATGGTATATATCATTTGCTATTGTCCAATAGTGTAACACCTCGAAGGAGTGATCTAAGACCCTTAGTATGTTCGTCGGATATCCGTCTTGGGTCATTATAATTCGAATGAGCAATGTCCGTCCGTCTATCTGTCTGTCTGCTGGCTGGTGCCCGCGATAACTCCCGAAAGGAGTAACCGATTGACTTCAAATTTGGTATGCAGAAATATTTTTTCTATCTCAAGTCAAGTTCGATGATGAGCCATATTGGTCCACTCTATGTAGTAAATCCCCCACAAATGGTTAAAATTTGATGAAATATTGCTTCTTTAATAACTTCTATACTACTTATTTGAATCCTCTGAAATTCTACACATGGTATTAGTTTATTAGTCGCTTTTATCTCGAGAAAAATGGGAAAAGTGGCCACGCCCACTCTGATACCTCCACACAAATGGACCATTTTGTACCAAAAGTTAACTGCTTATATATTTAATATCACTTCATACAAATAATTGCAATTTTGTGCAGTGTAATGATTTTATAGTACCTAGAGTCCAGTGAAAATTGGATGTTATTGGCAGGCCCCTTTTGGTACCTCTAAAACAAATAGATATAAAATAGAATAGATAGTTAACAGCTTACAACTTTAATATTAGTACATACAATTACTTAAAATTGTGTACACTGTGTTTTATAGTATGTGTTTTTATAGTACTATAGTCCAGTGAAAACTGGGCGTTGTTGCCAAGTCCCTTTTGGTACCTCCCACACAAAGGTACCATTTTGTACGAAAAGTTAGCAGCTAATAACTTTAGTACCAATGCATCTAAATGCTTAAAATGTTTGCACAGTTTAAAGTTTTTGAAATTCCTACAGTCCCGTTAACAATGGGAGTTGTCCCCACATCCTTGTTAGTACCTCCCACAGAAAACGAGCTAAGACGTATATACGAGTATACATTGCTCACAAAGTGAGGGTATACCTTAATCGATTTAACCGATTGAAATTTCTTACTTGTTTTTTTAAGATTGAAGAAAAATCTATCGAAAGCACTTAGGGAAAATTCTTCTACATACAATAGGTAATTACTCGTAGTTATATGGATGGGGAAAAGGGCCGTTTGGCCAAAATGTCAAAATGCATCTATCACAAGATAACGGTTTCAAAAATTCGCTCACTTGACATGAATCCCGCATATACTCGCATATTCTAAAAGTATTTTTTTCTTAAAATTATTTCTGAGGGCTTTGGGATATATCGTTTTGTAATATTAAATCTTTATGCCTCAGAACAGGTTTATGAAACATTTAAGTGTAATTTTTAGGGAAGTATCATTCGCAGGAAAAATAAACAATGCAGTAATGACGTCGATTACCTTACGAGTATATAACGGGGTTTTCAATAGGGATGATATGATTTTGAAGTGACGTTTCGGCCATTTGTAATATGTCATGATCTAGTCTATTTTTTAAATAAAAAAACACTTTCCAGTTGACTTACGACCTTGACACTCATGAGCAATATTTTAGCTCTCGTTAAGAGCTATCTTCTTGCAATTGACCGATTCCCGATCCGAAGTATCGTTAAACTTCCCGTTCACATTTGAAAATGACGCTAAGTCCATTTTTTTTTTAAATCCAAAAAAACACTTTCCAGTCGATCTATGACCTTGATACCCATGAGCAATATTAAAGCTCACGTTAAGAGCTATCTTTTTGCCATTGACCGATTGTGGCTACGTGCCACACAGCATATGAAACAATTGAAGTGTTGCGAGAATAGTTTGGAGATTTGATTATTTCAAGAAATTGTGATATTGAATGCCCTCCAAGAAGTTGTGATTTAACACCATTAGACTATTTCTTGTGGGGTATTTGAAGTCATTGCTCTTTCGAAATAAAACAGACTCTGCTCAAGCTTTACAAGACAATATTGAACGTTCCATTCATGACATACGACCTGATTTAGTGGAAAAAGTGCTCGGAAATTGGTTTCATCAAATTCTTTCCTGCAGAAGAAGTCGTGGAGGCCATTTGAATGATGTTTTATTTAGAACTTAATTGTATCGATCGTACTTCACATTAAATAAAAAACTTTTGCATATCCTTAACGATAAGTGTGCTTTTTTTTCAAAGAAATCATATCACTCTTATTGGAAAACCCTGTATAATAGGTAATTAAAAAATTATTTTAAATATAAAAGGTAAAAAGGGCCATTTGGCCAAAATGTCAAAATTCATCGATCACAAAACATCGGTTTTAAAAATTCACTCATTTGACATATGAATCCCGCATATACTCGTATATTCTAGAAGTTTTTCTTTCTTAAACTTATTTCTGAAGGTTTTGGGATATATCGTTTTGTAATATTAAATCTTTATGCTTCAGAAAGGCTCTATAAAATATGTAAGTGTAATTTTTAGGTAAGTATCATTCGCAGGAAAAATAAACATTGCAGTAATGACGTAGAGCATGTATCATATATCCGCCCCGTGTTAGTGGTTTTTCCCGGCCGGTGTAGAACAGGGTTCAAGTGGGGAGCCGCTACCTGTACTGTGAAAATGTTTGTTCAACCTGTTCCCGGGACTTTAAGGAATCCTTAGAGTCAAAGCGACTGAGAAGCTCTGCTGCAGAATATACGGTTCTGCTCGTCTTTAGAATTTCATTATTCATTTATATTTCAGACGAAATGTGCGTTTTTTAAATTTAATTTATTTCAGATTTCTTTGAATTAAATAACATATTTTTTCAATTCTGAATGTAAACCTATTATTACTTGTTGATTTAAAAATTGTGCAGCTAATTTTACTGCTGTATATGTAATATGAAGTTTTTTAGAATGGGGTTTACAATTATATAGGGAAATTATAAGAGGAGTAACTAACACAGTGCGACAAAATAAACTCAAGTTGAGAAGCAAATGACGCGCTGCCATTTTTCCTGTAGGTCTTGTCGAGTAAAACAAGAATCTTTTTCTGGAATTCCCCGGACACCCCCAAAATAAGGATCTAGGGCAAAAAACCGATTTTCTTGCCTTTTTTACTTGAACGCCTATAACTTTGTTAATTATTAACCGATTTTCATTCTCTAACCGAAAAAATCTCTAAATTTAGAAAGCAGAGAATTAGACCTTTCGAACGATGCATATTTTGTCCTACAAACACATTTTTTTCATTTTTGTCCGTCATTTTCTAGTTTAGGCAATGTTTTTACCAATTATATTGTGAGATAACCGTAAGATTAATTAACTTACCAACCAGTCTCTTCAAAATCCGTTTGCAATTGACTGAGTTATTAACGATTCATTAATAATAAATGTGTAGATAAATACTAGTTTTGAAGATGATGACGAGTTAAAAATGAAACGCTCAACCAGACATTATTGAGTTGAATGGCCAAAACTAGTGTTTATATACCGATTTAGTTTTAAAGAAACTTTAATAACTCCGTCCATTGCAAACGGATTTTTAAGAGACTGGTTTCATTTTTTTCCTTATAAAATTATAAGGCTTTGGATTATAAATAAATAAATTGAAATTGAAATTGAAATATACTATATATGTAAATTAATTAATCGTACGATTATCTCACAATATATTTGGTAAAAACATTGCCTAATCTAGAAAATGACGGAAAAAAATCAAAAAAATGTGTTTATAGGACAAATAAACATGTATTCCCACAGCATCAAATAAACAAAATGTGCATCGTTCGAAAGGTCTAATTCTCTGCTTTCCAAATTATCTTAGAGATTGAGTCGGTTAATAACTAACAAAGTTATAGGCGTTCATGTGAAAAAGGCAAGAAAATCGGTTTTTTACCCGTAAATCCGGATTTTGGGGGTGTCCGGCAAATTTCGTAGAGCAAACGTTTTTCTACTCGTCAAGACCTACAAGAAAAATAGAAGCGCGGTTTTTGGACTGTCGCACTGTGTAATTAACAGTATAAATAACTACAGCAGTTCCATATTCTTCCAAAGCACATATCACCGATATCTGTCATTGTATTGTATATATATTACACCCAAAACTGTTTGTCATAAAAAATCCATATCTTGTAACTATGTAACATAACTCAACACCTAACGTAAACACCCTACACCAAACCACCAACTCACTTTTAATAAATTTCAAAAGGCACCTATATAAAAAAAACACCGAACATCAGACACTGAAAATAGCAATTAATTGTTAATATTTATTAATTGATCGCAACAAATTACTAAAATTCTCCTCGTTTTCTCTACTTTCAGATACACACGATCATCACACATGAAAAAACGTGTCAATTTCCTTTACGTGATAGGTAAATTTTAATTAAATCTTTATAATTTCTAAAACTGTAGTCTTAAAACATAAACACTTAGGCAAAAATCCAACAAAAAGCAAAACAAAAAATCCCCCCGAGAAAAAAATCAATGGGTTTTGTTCAAACTTAATTGTTCACCAGTTTGTTTTTAAATTTGGCGAAACGAAAAACGAATTGAAATGTTTTAAGTAATTTAAAAATTAAGCAAAAAAAAATTAAGTTAATTAGGAACATTTATAGATAAACAAAACCAAAAAAAAAAAAATAAGAACTAAACCCAGATTGTAGATAAATTCAATAACAAATGATGTGAATTAAATGAAACAAAATTCAAGTAATAGCAAATTAAACTAAATACCAAAACTAAGTAAATTAAGCAAAGAAAAAAAAACATCCTTAAACTTTTGTACAAATATTTTGTACCTATTTTTTCATTTTTTTAGAAAAAAAATGTGTTAAGTTTTCTGTTATTGCAATTTTCCGTTTTTATTTTACAAAAGTGTAAATATGTAAAACTGAAATAAAGCTAAAAATACTCGTAACTATAATAATAACCCTAACCTCCCCTCAATATATAATCTATCCCGTATTTAAAACCAAAAACCTTTACTTATTTAAGGATTTCAACGTTAAGTTTCAATACTAAGGAATTTTTTTAAACGAAAAACTGTTTTTTTCTTTTAAATTCTTTGTGTAAATAGTTAATGGCTAGCCTTCGTCTGTAAGGGTAAATTAAGGGAATTTTTATAGTTTTCAAAAAATGCCATATTTTTCCTAGGTTACTTACCCATAATCTCCTTTAGCTGTCATTGGGATTTTGGTAAGCACCTTGAAATTTGTATATATCAGAAAAAACCCTCTAGGTTAATATAAATGTGTTTTAGAAAATTGAAAAGAAAAAAAAACGAAGCCACAAACTGAATCGCATAACGAATTGTAGTTTTAATGAAATATTGCAAAAACAATTATAATAAAATATAAAACAAAGTAAATATAAAAAATAAACCTAAAAAACTCATATATAAAACACACCTATACCGCATATAAATAATAAAAAAGTGTTTTTTGGAAGAGAGCGAAAACAAAATATGGTTATAATTCTAACTTGTATTTAAAAAAAAAGTGCAAAACCAAAAACCAAGTCTCATACACCGATAAAAATTCAAGTTATGAAAAATTAATTATTAATTAATATATATTTAATTTAATTTAAATATATATATAATTGTCTGCGATTTGAAGCCCTTAGACTTTTTTGTGGGGACCGATGTTATGCGAACAATCCGTAATCGAATCGGGCCCTTAAGGCGAATATCGAACAAGCCATTCCTGAGATATTGCCAAAATTAGTCACCAAGGTCTTAGAAGATTGATTCTTTATTAAAAAATGATTCAAGTTTTTTATTAAAATTGATTTTTCCTAGCTATTACATTTCCAATAAAAAATATTTGAATATAAAATTATAAAAAGTATATTTTTAAGACAACACAATATTTTTTTTTTTTAAATTAATTTTTCCTAGCTACTAACTACAATTTTCATTTTTGCTTTTTTAATAAAAATGTTTTAATTTTGATGTTTCCCTATGCGGGAGTGATCTGTTATTGATGTTATTTTATGGTTTTTCTCACTGTGTAGTTGAGCAGAAGATCAAAGAATTTTAAATTTTTAAAAATTTAAAAAAATATTTGGGGAAATATTTAAATAAAAATTGTTATTTTGTTACAAAATAGTTTAAATTTTTTCTTAAAAGTTTATTAAAATATTTCTTCTTAAAATTTATTTTTCTTAGCTATAAGATTTTTTAATTATTATTTTTTTATTAAAATGACCTTTGATTTTTTTTAAAACATTATTAAAGTTTCGTTATGAAAAAAATTTTATTTTTTTTATTTTATAACATTTTAACATAAAAATGTTTACTATGTTATGTTTAAATATTTCAAATTTCATATTATTTTTTAGCTTTTATATTTTTTAATTATTAAATTTGTGGAAAAATATTTTTTACTAGCTGGACCCGGTCCACTTCGTTGCCCCAGATTTAGATTTCCGATCCCGTCCATTTTTGAACAAATTTCAATTTCAGACAGACAAACAAACGATTTGCCACGCCCACATTTTCCCCGCCCACTTTTTGCAAAATTTTTTTTTCCATTCATTTTATTTTTCTTTGCTATTCCACATTTTTAATTAAAATGTTCTTTTATTTTCTTTATTACATTTTTTTAAATATTTATGTATAATTTTTAACAAAAAGAAAGAAAATTAAGTTATAATAAACAAATTTTAGTAAGCAAATTTTAGTAATTTTTTAATAAATAAATTTTAGTAGTTTTTTAATAAAATAATTTTAATAATTTTTAATACACAAATTTTAGTAATTTTTGTAATAAAACATTCAAATAGTTTTGATGAAGAATTTAATAGTTATAACAAATGTAATAGATAAGAATAATAATTTTTCACCACCGTTTTTGTTTTTGTTTTATTCGATCTGCTTTCATAGTACATATACTGTTTTTGCACTTAGTTAGGCTCAATATCGTTTTTGTTGTTTTCATTATATGAACACAACTTTGTTAAAAATTAAAGAAGAAGTAAGTGACGTGTATTGGGGGTGGACAATCAGTAATGATCATCCCTCGTACATGCATCAGGAGAGGGGAAGTTGGTGCATGTACGAGGGATGATGATTAATGATTGTCTTTTTATTGGAGATATTCGCTTTTAGCAAACAGTTCTCGTTTAATGTTACTTGATCTGTGCTTATATATACAACAAAAACGATCTTAAGCCTAACTATATGAAAAATCAAAATATGTAATAATAATTTTTTATAAAAAAATTTGTAACAAATTTAAAAACTTCTTCATTAAAAAAAACATTTGTAAAATTATTTGTAATTTTTTTAATAACAAAATTTTTTTAATAAGAACTGATTATATTTTTGTTAGTTTTTTATTAAAATATTTTAATAGTTTTTGAATAACCAAAAAACAAAAAATTTGTGTATTAAAAATTATTAAAATTGGTTTATTAAACAATAACTAAAATTTGGTTAAACAAAAATTACTAAATTTTGTTTATTAAAAATTTACTAAATTTTGTTTATTAAAAATTTACTAAAATTTGTTTATTAAAGAATTCATAGTACATATACTGTTTTTGCACTTAGTTAGGCTCAATATCGTTTTTGTTGTTTTCATTGTATGAACACAACTTTGTTAAAAATTAAAGAAGAAGTGACGTGTATTGGGGGTGGACAATCAGTAATCATCATCCCTCGTACATGCATCAGGAGAGGGGAAGTTGGTGCATGTACGAGGGATGATGATTAATGATTGTCTTTTTATTGGAGATATTCGCTTTTAGCAAACAGTTCTCGTTTAATGTTACTTGATCTGTGCTTATATATACAACAAAAACGATCTTAAGCCTAACTAAATGAAAAATCAAAATATGTAATAATAATTTTTTATAAAAAAATTTGTAACAAATTTAAAAACTTCTTCATTAAAAAAAAACATTTGTAAAATTATTTGTAATTTTTTTAATAACAACATTTTTTTAATAAGAACTGATTATATTTTTGTTAATTTTTTATTAAAATATTTTAATAGTTTTTGAATAACAAAAATACAAAAAATGTGTGTATTAAAAATTACTAAAATTGGTTTATTAAACAATAACTAAAATTTGGTTAAACAAAAATTACTAAATTTTGTTTATTAAAAATTTACTAAAATTTGTTTATTAAAAATTTACTAAAATTTGTTTATTAAAGAATTACAACAACTTATTTTTTAAACTATTAAGATTTATTAATTATTAAATTAATTTTTTCATTAAAAAGTTCTTTAATTTTATTTATTAAACATTTTTTTTAAATATTTATTAATTCTTTTTTAATAACAAATTAATTTAATAATTAAAAAACACAATAGATAAGAAAAATAAGTTATTGAAATTTTTTAATAAATAAATTTTAGTAATTTTTTGATAAACAAATTTTAATTAAACATTTAAAGAATTTTGAAGCCAAAAATTAGAAATCTAAAAGCTAAAAAAATATATCAAATATTTTAAAACTTTTCCGTCAGAACAATTTTCATTGTAAACATATTTGTAATTACAAAATTATTAAAAAATATTAGAGCTTTTTTCCTATTTGTTTATTAAAATTTTTTAAAATTGTTATTAATAATTTCAGTTTAAATTTTTATAATTTTTGAATAATAACATTTTAATTCAACATTTAAAATTACCTAATAGGTAAAATAGGCTAAAAAAGAATAATTCAAATTTAAAAAAAAAATTAAAAATTTAAAAAAAAATGAATAAAAATATTTTTATTGGAACAATATTTGTAATTATTTATTAAAACTGTATTCAGTTTTTTTATTAAACATTTACTTGTGTCTTCTGTATTCAGTTTTTTATTAAACATTTATTCGTTTTTTTATTAAAACATTATTAGATTTTTTATTAAAAAAGTATTGGTTTTTTTTTAATTATAAAATTTTTCATTAACAACTTCTTTGATGATTTTATTAATCTTTGTTAATGATTTTTATATTAATTTGAATGATTTTTCAAGAAGAAAATTTTAATTTAATAATTCGCAAAACCAAATTGCTAATACATTTTTTGTAAACTTTTGTTTAAGAAACTATTTAAAAATTAATAAAAGAAAAAAAATAAAATTTATTAATTTTTCATTTTCTTATTGTTTACCTATTAAGTTATTTGAATTACTGAATAAAAAGGCTTGTATTAAAAAATTATTAAAATTTAAAATGAAGTACGTAACAACAAAACTTTAACAATTTGTTAATAAAAAAATAAGGAAAAATTCTATTAAGTTTTTACTAAAAAAATTTGTACAATAAAATGTATACGGAACATGGAAACGAAAATTTTTTTATTGCGCGTTTTTGTAATTTTTTATTAAAAAAAAATTTTTGTAATTTTGTAATATTTTTTTAAATTAATTCATAATAATTTTTTATTGAAAATTATTAAAAAATAAATATAATTTTTTATTAAAAAAAATATTACTAACATTTTATATTATATTAATTATTAATTTTTTATCAAAATCCTTGGAATGCTTTATAAAAAAATAACTGAAGTATAGTTATTAAAAAATTACAACAATTTTTAGAAAAATATTCAAAGAATTTTGATGATAAAATTTAATAATTAAAAAAAAATTAATTGCTAGGAAAAATAATATATGGGCAAATCCTGGGTTGCGGACGTTACATTTTTACGCATTTTGTTTAACTAAAGTTCATCCCCTTTACGTTCGGAATGGAATATTTTTATATAACCTTCAGCAACAACAATTATTTCAGAGTTCTTTGAAAAAACATTTAAATATTTACCTAAATACATTTGATGAATGCGATATTGGCGGCGAAAGTTCCGTTGTGGACATTACAAAAAATTTAAGTAGGTTTTCAGGTTAACATGAACTTGCATTTTATTCGGATATTATTAAAAATTTTTTATTCAAAAATTTTTAAAAAATTTGTATTAAAAAATAATTAGAATTTTTTTATTAAAAGAAATTAAAATGTTTTATGAAAAGAATTACTAACAATTAATTTAGCAATTTTTTTATTCAAAAAATTATTCAAAATTAAATTAAAACTTAATTTTTTTTAATAAAAAAATCAATTAATTTTTAATAAAAAAATTCAAAAAAAAATTTATAAAAAAGTGCAAATGTCGTTTCAATAACAGTAAAAAAGTATTTTTTTAATTTTAGAAAAAATCTTTTAATAATTCTTTCATATAAAATTTTAATAATTTAATAAAAAAATAAAGATTTTTATAAAAATATTTTAATAGTTTAATAGAAAATTTTAACTCTTTTTTTAATGCAAAAATTTTACTGAAAAACTTGTTTTATTAAGAAATTTAAAAAATGTTTTAAATTTTTTGTAACGAATTTTTAATAATTATTTAAAAAAATTTAATAAATTTAGATTGAAAATGTTAGTAACTAAACAAATCTAAGCTAAGGCAAGTATTTTTTTATGAACAATTTGAACTATTTTTAACAAAAAGAAATTTCTTGGAAAACTATTTTGTTTTTAATTAAAAATTTTAACTTTTTAATTAAAAATTATTAAAAAATATTAGATTTTTTTTTAAATTTGAATTTGTTTCATATAAATGTAGTTTTGCTTAAATATTTGGCAAAATATGAAAGCATTTTTATTAAAAAAATTTCTGGATTTAAAAAAAATTCAAAATTATTTTGAAGAATATTATTTAAAAATTGTTTTTACTTTTTTTTATTAAAAAAGATATTTTTTATTTACATATCAAATTTTTCATTAAAAATTTCTTTGATTTTTTTATTAAAATGTCATTAATAGTTTCATTTAAAATTTTAATAATTTTTGAGTAAAAAGTTATTAATTTATTAAAAACTACAAAAAATATTTATTTAATAATTAGAAATACCTAATAGCAAAAAAATGAGTTATTGAATTTTTTTAAATAAACAAATGTTATTAATTATTAAATAAACAAATTTTCGTAATTTTTAAAAACAGAAAACTATAAATACTCAAAAATCTTGATGGAAACATTTAATAGGTAAATAAAATAATTTTTAATAAAAACTATTTTATTGAATAAAATAATTTTTAATAAAAACTATTTTATTAAATAAAAAATCTGAAATTTTTCAATAAATCTAATGTTATTTTAGAATTATATAAACATTTCTTATTGAAAAATTATTAGAATTTTATGTTAAATATTGAGTTTTTGAATATAAGGTCTTTGAATTTTTTTACTACATTTTTTAAAATTATTTAATTAAACAATCAATGAATTTATATTGATAAATTCATTAAAAAATCGAATAATTTAGAAAAACAAATTTTATAAAAAAATTAACTATTTTTTAATTAAAAAATTGTTTGAAAAAGTATTTGTATATTTTTACTAAAATATTTTATACTTTTATTAAAATATAAAAATATAATTTTTTAATTATTAAAATTTTCATCAAATTTCAAAAAGTTAAAGAAAGTTTAATAATTATTTTATAACACATTTAATGAATTTTGATTGAAAAAAATAATAACTAAAAGTCGAAGCTAAGAAAAATATTTTTTTAATAAATTATTTTTCAAACGAAATTGCTGTCCGTCTGTCTGTCTGCTGGCTGGTGCGCACGATAACTCTCGAAAGGAGTAACCGATTGACTTCAAATTTGGTATGTGGTAATATTTTTTTCTATCTCCGGCTAAGTTCGAAGATGGGTCATGAGGGGATAAAAATAGGAGTATTTGTTAAACCCCAACTGGTACCTCCCATACAAATTGACAGATTAATTGTGTAATATCTCATATTACAGTACTCACAAAGTGAGGGTTAGTCGGTTTACCCGACTAACACTTTCTTACTTGTTTTTTATATTTTTTCAAAATTACATATTTTTAATTTTAATAAATATTTTTAATAAATGTATTGCCAATTTTGTTATTTTTGAACACAAAATTATTAAATATTTAAAAAAACAAATTGTGAATTTTTTGGCAAAATTTTTGAATTTAGAATTTAAAAAATTAAAAAAAATTAAAATTAAAGAATATTAAAATATTTTATCAAAAGAAAAAAATTCGGATTTTTAAATTTTTAAAGCAACATGAATTGTTGTCATTTTCTTTATTTTTAATGAATAGAAATGACACAGATCTTTTGTAAGAAAATAATAATTAAAAGTTTTGGTTACTGCACTTTTGCCTAGTTCCCATGAAAAACATTTTATTTCGCTCTCCCAAAAAACTGCAAATCAGATGTAATCAATAATATTTCAATGTTCTAAAATAAAAGCATTTACTAATAATAAAATAATAATGCCCTCGATACTAAACAACCACATGAAATAATGACATAAACAGAAGAACATAATAAAATAATAATGAAAAAAATTAAAACCAAAAAACATAATTATATTTTCTACAATGCCTATTGGCAGCACACAATATAAAAACCACTAAAACGAATAAAGCATAAAAATTACAAATAAAAACTCTAATGAAACAGAAAACTTTTTCACACATTTAAATTCACTTCAACAAAAAACGCAAAAAAAAACACATAACACAACAGAAAACATGTTTCAAACGAAATTCTATAAAAATAATTCACTGTAAATACTTGAGTTTATAATAATAATTTTCAAACAATTCAGAGATATAAAAAAAAAACAAAAATGAAACAACGCACATTGCAAATGTTAATTATTCATTGAAACTTACAAAAAAAAAACTACAAAAGACATATAAGGTTTAGGCAAATTAAAAAAAATAATAAAAAATTTCAACATCAATTGAAGCCACACAAAAAAAGGACATTCACTCGTATTGAATACCAGAAAATTAAATTCAAAACCGACGACACTCACTCACGAAAAAAATTCCTATGAAATAAAAGACTTTTTACAAAACAAACAAAAAAAAAACAAACAATTATTAAATAAATATAAAGTTCAATGAAACTCAAATAAAAAATAAGCGAAATGAGAATGCAAAATAAATAATTGTATTAGTATTAGTCAAGTTAAAAAAACATATAGTTAATAATAAATTTATAAATAATATTAGTTAATGAAAATAATTGAAATTATTTTAAATATATGTATATGTGTGTGTGTGTTTATATAAACCAAATGTGTGCTGTATATAGTTCAAATTCCCCCCGGATATGTTAGTTAAATCAGGAACGAAGACGATAGTAAACGATGAAATGAAAATGATAAAAATGTTGGAATATATGTAAAAAAATTACAAAAAAATAGATTTAAAAAATAAATCAAGAAAACTTAGTTAAATATAAACTTAGAAACCAAATGATATGAAATTCAAAGCAGCTAACTGAAAATGTTTATAAAATAATTATTAATTACTGTTAAAAAATATTTAAAAATTGTTTCTAAGATTTTTCCTAAAAGAAAGTTATAAACTATCTCTTGAATATTTTCTTTAAATTTTCTCCCCAGAAGGACTTTCACTACCATTTTTTTAGTTTTTCAAAGGAGAAGGATTTTTTTATTTGGCAAAATTTTTATAAATTTTTCTACAGTGGTCGAGTTTCCCTACATTTCTCAGAATTTGCAACAAAATTATATTAGAATATTTTAATAATGAATTTTTAAAGATAAAAATGTAATTTAAAAATCATATATTTTATTAAAAAACAATTATAATTTTTAAATAATTAACACATTTATTACAATTAATGGTTAAAGAAAGTATAAGTAATAGTAACAAATCTTACGATATTTTGAAAAATATATTATTTTTGATAAAATGTTATTTTAGTTTTTTAATATAAAATTATTTAAATTACTAATTAAAGAAAATACAATGATTTTTTTTTTAAAAAAAATATTAAAATTTTTTAATAAAAAATATAGTTGAGTTTTTATTAAAAAAAATAAAGTTTTTAGTTAATTTTTTCACTTACTAAATTTTTTAATAAAAAATATTTGTTGAGTTTTTATTAGAAAATATAAAATATAAATTGCATTTTTAAACAGTTTCATTATAAATTCAATTTAATTTCATTTAAATTTTTTGTTTTGGTAAAAATTAAATTTTTTCTTTAAAATATTTTATATTTATAATAAATAAATGTAATAGTAATAAAATTTTTATTTCAATTAAATTTGTTCTTCACTGTTTTTAAAGTTATAATATTTAATATTTTACAAAAAACTGGTCAGTAATTACAATTATTGTGTTAAAGAAAAATATATTTTTGATAAAGTATTATTTTAATTTATTTGATTTATTTATTAAAGAAAATATACTAGAACTCTTATTTTTGAAAAAGCTAGAATAATTTAAGTTTTATAATAAAAAATATAGTTTTAATTAAACATTTATATTTTTTAGTTTATTGTTATTTTTTTTAATTTCTATATAAAAAATATTAGTTAATCTTTTATTAAAAAAAATAAAAAATATTTTCTAATAAAAAATTTATATATTTCAATTTATTTGAATTTAATATTTTTAACAAATGTTTAACGTAACAAACAATTTTATTATAAAATCTGGTAACAAATTTAAATTTTTTGTTTTGCTAAAATTTAAATTTTTTATTAAAATAATATCTGATTATTCCCATAAATAAATGTAGTTGAAATTTTTCTTATTATAGCTATAAAATTTATATTTCAAATAATTAATTTTTCACTTTTTTTAAAGTTATATTATTTAACATTTTACAAAAAATTGGACATTAATTACAATTATTGTGTAAAGGAAAAATATATTATTTTTTATAAAATGTTATTTAAAATTTTAAATAAATAATTATTTGAGTTAGAATATTTAAAAAAAATAATTAAAATTTTTTTTATTAAAAAAATATAGCGGTTTTTTTATAATAAAAAAATAAATATCTATTATTTTTTAGTACAAAAATTATATTTGTAAATTATTAAATAAAAAATATTAGTTGATTTTTTATTTAAAAAATATAAAATAGTTTATAATTAAAAATGTTTATATTTCAAATTATTTGAATTTATTGTTTTTAACAAAATGTTTATTAATAAACTTAGCAAACAATTTTATTAGAAATTCTGGTAATAAATTTAAATTTTTTGTTTTGCTAAAATTAATTTTTTTATTAAAAAAGTATCTGATTATTCCCATAAAAAATTTAATTGAAATTTTTCTTATTATAGTTATAAAATGTATATTTCAATTAGGTTTATTTTTCATGTTTTATTATTTTACATTTTCCATAAAATTTATCATTAATTACAATTATCGTTTAAAGGAAAAATATATTATTTTTTATAAACTGTTATTTTAAATTTTTAAAGAAAAATTATTTGAGTTTGAATATTTATAAAAAAAATAATGCAAACTTTTTTATAAAAAATATAGTTGATTTTTCTTTAAAAGAAATGAATATCTACAACTTTTTTTATTTAAAAATTTATATTTTTAATTTTTTTTAAATTTTTAAATAAAAAATATTAGTTGATTTTTTATTAAAAAAATATAAAATATTTTCTTGCTAAAATTTTAATTATTTATTTAAAAAATATAAATGGATAAATGTAATTGTAATTTTTCTTATTATAGTTATAAAATTTATATTTCAATTAAGTTTATTTATCACTGTTTTTTTTAAGTTATATTATTTAACATTTTACAAAAAATTGGTCATTAAATACAAATTTGTGTAAAGGAAAAAATATAACTTTTTATAAAATGTTATTTTAAATTTGTAATAAAAAATTATTTGAGTTTGAATTTAAAAAAAATAATTTAAATTTTTTAATAAAAAATATAGTTGCTTTTTTGTTAAAAAATAAATATCTACTATTTTTTAGTTAAAAATGTATATTTTTTAATTTTTTAAATAAAAAATATTACTTGTTTTTTTTTTTTTTTAAATATGTATAAAGTATTTTCTAATTAAAAATGTTTATATTTCAAATTATTAGATTTTATTATTTTTAACAAAATTTGTATTAATATACTTAACAAACAATTTTTTCACAAATTATGTTAATAAATTTAAATAAATAAATATACATATTTTTTATTTTGATAAAATGTTATTTTAATTTTTTTATTTTTAAAGAATATATAACAAAACTCTTATTTTTGAAAAAAAAAAAATAATTTAAATTTTTTATTTAAAAAAATAGTTGATTTTTTATTAAAACAAATAAATATCTGCTATTTTTTTATTATTTCTATTTTTTTAATTTATTGTTATTTATTATATTTTTTAATTTTTAAATAAAAAATAAGTTTATTATTTTTAACAAAATTTTTATTATAAAACTTAAACAATTTTTTATTAAAAAGTATCCGATTATTCCCATAAATAAATGTAAAAGAAATTTTTTCTTATTATAGTTATTAAGTTTTTATTTCAATTAAGTTTATTTTTCAGTGCTTTTTAATTTGATATTATTTAACATTTTTCAAAAAATTTGTCATTAATAACAATTATTGTGTAAAGGAAAATATATTATTATAATGATTTGAGATATTTATTAAATTTCATTTTAGTAATATCCGATTACTTAAAAAATGAAATAAAAATCTTATTTTTGAATAAAAATGAAATAAATAATAATAAAAATTAAAATTTATTTTTATTTTTTAAATAAGAAATTATTTGAGTTATTTATTTAAGAAAATATAATGAATTCTTATTTTTGAAAAAAAATAATTTAAATTTCTTAATAAATAATATAGTTAATTTTTTATTAAAAAAAAATCAAATAAAAAATTTTTTACTAATTAATTTGTTTTTTTTTTTAATTTTTTTAAAAAAATATATAAAATTTTTTATTAAAATAAATATATTTTCTAATTAGAATATTTTCTAATTAAAACTTTATATACATATTTCAATTTAGTACTTTTAACAAAAATTTTTTTAAACTACTTAACAAATTACAAATTTTATTACAAATTCTGGTAACAAATTTAAATTTTTTGTTTTGATAGAAATTAAATTTGTTAATTAAAAAAATATCCGATTTTTCCCATAAGAAAATGAATTAGTAAATTTTTTTTTTATATTTAGCTACAATGTTAATATTTCATTTTAGTTTTTTTACATTTATTTTTTTTATATTTTACAAATAATGTTTTCCTTATTATAATTATTGAGTAACAAAAAAAATATGTGTGTTTAGGTTATATGAGCTTTTTATTAGGAAATATATATTGAAGCACTTATTTTTGATAAAAAAGAACTATTATTTTGTTTTTTAATAAAAAATATTATTTGAGTTTTTTTATTAAAAAGACAATTATAAAATACGTTTTATGGCATTTTATATTAATATACATAACAAGCAATTTTATTATAAATTCTGGTGCATAAAGTTTTAACAAAACACAAGCATTTATAACTTTTCATTAAAAAAATATAATCCCCAATTAAATTTGTTAGAAAATGTTAATAAAAAAATATTTTTTTTTAAGTAACATCACTTAGGTGTTGGTGAATTTTTTAATTTTCCCTAGGCAAACTTAAAAAGTTTATAATTTCCTAAATAAACGTCCTACAGCAAACAATATTTGATAACTTATTTTTTTTATAAATATATTGAATTTCACCCAGTCAAGTTTGAAATTGCTTTTAACTCCTCCGTCTTAGAATGGGAAGAATGGAATTTTATGATCACTTATATTTTGATGAATATTCTTAATTTTCCCAGCCAAACTTAAAATGTCTATTACTCCTTAAACAAGTTTCAAAAGCAAAAAGTATGAAATTTTGAGATCACTTATGTTTTGATGGAAAATTACTAATTTCCCTGGACAAACTTAAAGTGATCAACTCCTTAAATAATCGTAGAAATCCGAATAGGAAGACTATTTTGTGATACCTAATTTGTTGTGTTGCGCGTTTCTGCAAAAACGCTATAATTTACAAATTTCAAAAAAGTGTTACAAAGTGCAGTTTTCGGGAAAAGGGCAATGAAGGTGTTGCACTTTTTTGCAGAAACGAATTCACCATAAGATTTATTTAAAAAAATGGGACAACAACTAAAATATAACTTTTTAATAGTTTCAAAATATATGATTTCTTTGAAATATTCAATATTGAATTTTAAAATTTTTCCCATTTTGAAATCCTTCTCCTCAGAAATTCTTGAATCTCTATAGACGCCTTTCTCTTTTAGCTAAATGAAATATAAAAAGTAAATAAATATTAAACAAATACAATTTATAATTGTTAGTTATATGACCCAATCACTAAGGAAACTACCCCCCTCCAGAAAATAGGAAATCCCCACCCGAATTCCTCCCCCTCCCTCCCCAGTTAAGAAAAAAGACAACATTTTTAAATTAGTTTGTAGCTAAATGTTTTAGCCAATAAGAACTAGTCTGTACAATTAAAAACAAAATTATTAAAATAAAAACTAAAGTATAAATAAACCATTAAATATTAGCAAAGCTAATTGTTGTATTATATTATAAAACGTAAATCTTAAAAAAAGAGAAAAATTTAATAAAATACTTAACTTAGACAAATTAAATGAAATAATGCATAGATTTAAGTTAAATTAATTAAATTAAAGATGATGAAGAAAAAACAGCAAAACCGAAATTGTGTAAACTTACCTTATAAAGCAACTGAAGAAACTGCAATTAAAACGAATTATTGATGAACAAAGCAAAAAAAACATTAAATAAAATGAAGAAAAATGAGGAAAAATACAAAAAAAAATAAAATTAAATAAAGACAAAACAAATTTTATTGATGAAAAAATTTGGTTTGTGGTTTTTTTGATTACTTAAGGATTTTAAAGTGAAGGTAAGTATTCAACAAATGTTTAGGAATTCCTAAATGGCAAAATGTGAATTTTGAAAACTTGCAAAAAGGAGCAAAGTTTGGATTTTTCCTTTTGTAAATTGGAATTTTTATCAATTTTTAAATTTGCTCTTAAAGATTCTGGGTGCCTGGTATTTCAGTCGGAAAATGAAGCAAAATTTGGATTTTGCATTTCGTAAATTTGCAAAAAGAAGCAATATTTTGATTTGCCTTTTGCAAATTTTCAACTTTATCAATTTTTAAATTTGCTTGCTTAAAATTCTGGGTGCCTGGTATATCAGTCGGAAAATTAAGCAACATTTGGACTTTGCCATTTGCAATATTTCTGAAAAAGACTTTTTCACAAATAGCTTAAATAAAATCCTCATAAATATTTAAGCAATGTTTGTCCGGACAGCACTCTTTGATTACCACATAACACCACTATCCTTTTGCACAAAAGCCACACTCCAAAATGCTGATATTTGCACATTGACCCCTTTTTTTCTTTGAACATTTTTAAATATTTAAATTAAATTTTAATTTCATTTTATGCAGATATCATAAAACTTACCAAACGACATTAACATCGATAACACTCAGAGATATGTAGAGACATTCGCTTGAATAAAAATTTGTATAGCCTACAATTAGGCGCTTAAAGTGAGCCATATTGTTAGTGTCCTCTCCGGCTGGCTTTTGAACACTGCATCCTCTATGATCTCAACTGAATTGATTTTGTGTGACTGGGTTAGTGGGGTTCAGATTCAGTGCTGGTTACAAAATATTTTTGTCCCTCCGCACAAATCTTGCTATTGGTGTCCATATGAACCTGGATGTGCCCCCCAAAGTATGCCCCGATTTCCATTTTTGTTTTGCAATTTAATTGCGGTTGTCGCTGCCGCCGCCGACAAAGAGTTAAGATAAGTGCAATCTGATTAAAATTTTATCACAATGTTCAAAATCAATTGTGGCAATGTTTTAAACTTAACTGCGGTAGTGCACATAACAGCAAAACAACTAAATTGGGCATTTTCGAAATGGTCAATTGTTGAAAGTGGTGATGGTGCAAGCACCACTTCAAAAACTGTTAAATTTTACAGAAATTTTGTGAATAAAAGTAAAAATTGCTAAACTTTACTGCGTGTCAGATAATGGGGAATTTGTGCTAAAATCTAGGATATACCAGTGAGAGCAATTCATGTTTTTAATGAATGAAACAGAAAAGCTACAATATCAATAAAAATTTATACAAAACGAGAAACTTTTCCAATAGAAAAGTGATAAACAATAAGCGTTCCCCCAAAGTCATCAATGATGAAATTTTCCCAGAAAAAATCTTCAAATTTTCCTATAGAAAAGTCATCAACGATTAACTTTTCTAAAAGAAAAGTCATCAACGATGAACTTTTCCTAAAGAAAAGTCTTCAACGATGAACTTTTCCCAGGGAAAAGTCATCAACAATGAATTTTTCCTATAGAATAGTCATCAACGATAAACTTTTCCTATAGGAAAGTCATCAACGATGAACTTTTCCTATAGAAAAGTCATCAACGATGAACTTTTCCTATAGAAAAGTCATCAAGGATGAACTTTTCCTATAGAAAAGTCATCAACGATGAACTTTTCCTATAGAAAAGTCATCAACGATGAACTTTTCCTATAGAAAAGTCATCAACGATGAACTTTCTTTATAGAATAGACATCAAGGATGAACTTTTACTATAGAAAAGTCATCAACGATGAACTTTTCCTATAGAAAAGTCATCAACGATGAACTTTTCCTATGGAAAAGTCATCAGCGATGAATTTTTCCTAGAGAAGAGATATCACCGATCACCGTCCTACAGAAATGTCATCAATGATGAACTTTTCCTATGGAAAAGTCATCAACGATGACCTTTACATATAGAAAAGTCATCAACGATGACCTTTTCGTATAGAAATGTCATCAACGATGACATTTTCGTATAGAAAAGTCATCAACGATGACCTTTTCGTATAGAAAAGTCATCAACGATGACCTTTTCGTATAGAAAAGTCATCAACGATGACCTTTTCGTATAGAAAAGTCATCAACGATGACCTTTTCGTATAGAAAAGTCATCAACGATGACCTTTTCGTATAGAAAAGTCATCAACGATGACCTTTTCGTATAGAAAAGTCATCAACGATGACCTTTTCGTATAGAAAAGTCATCAACGATGACCTTTTCGTATAGAAAAGTCATCAACGATGAACTTTTGTGGCCTTCGGTAGCCCAGTGGTTAGTGCATTAGACTTGGACCCCGAGG
The DNA here is from genome assembly GCA_963930755.1 of Eudasyphora cyanicolor. Lineage (NCBI taxonomy): Eukaryota > Metazoa > Arthropoda > Insecta > Diptera > Muscidae > Eudasyphora > Eudasyphora cyanicolor. Next base: position 29,474,325 of record OZ005737.1, on the reverse strand, counting down.
GTGCTGGGTTCAATTCCCAACCAGGGCGCTGGCTTCAATCTGCTACAACAACAACAACAACCAGTAAGGAAAGGCAGAAAGTCGGGCGGGGCCGACTATATAATACCCTACACCTCCCTAACAATGCGATAAGGGTCATTGCCATAATAATTTGGAATAATTGGTAAATGGGTAGAAACATATTATCTAATTCTGAAACGATAATCGCTAAATTAAGCAATATTCGTTCCTAAATTGAGAAACATCTTTCTGGAAAATTTTAATGATCGGAAGTAAAATACAACTTCTATAGCGGTTTGATACCAAATCAGGAGGAACAATCAATATAAATCTGAACCGATCTTCCCTGAATACTCATTCATGTAAAAAGACCTCCTTCTGTCGAATTTCGTACTGATCGCATATAAAATACAGTCTCTACAGCGCCTACATGTCAAATCGGGGGTAAGGTATATATGGGGGCTATATCTAAATCTGAACCGATTTCTTCCAAATTTAACAGTGTTCATTCATATAATAAGAAACCTCTTTCTGCCGAATTTCATACTGATCGGATATAAAATAACATTTTTACAGTGCTTACAAGTCAAATCGGGGGTAACGTATATATGGGGGCTATATCTAAATCTGAACCGATTTTCTCCGAATTTAGCAGTATTCCTTCATGTAATAAGAAACCCCTCTTTGCCGAATTTCGCACTGATCGGATATAAAATACAGTTTTTACAGCGCTTACATGTCAAATCGGGGGTAACATATATATGGGGGCTATATCTAAATCTGAACCGATTTCTTCCAAATTTAACAGAGTTCATTTATGTAATAAGAAACCTTTTCCTGCCGAATTTCAAACTGATCGGATATATAATAAAGTTTTTACAGCGCTTACATGTCAAATCGGAGCTAACATATATATGGGGGCTATATCTAAATCTGAACCGATTTTAACCAAATTCAATAGGGATCGTCCTTGGGCCAAAAAAAAGATATGTGTAAAGTTTCGTCGAGATCGGACCATAATTGCGACCTGTACTTTGATTACAAAAATACATGCACAGACAGACGGACAGACAGACGGACAGACAGACAGACAGACAGACGGACAGACGGACATAGCTAAATCGACTCAGAAAGTGATTCTAAGTCGATCGGTATAATAAACGATGGGTCTATTTCTTCTCCTTTTGGGTGTTACAAACAAATGCACAAAGTTATAATACCCTGTACCACAGTGTGGTGTAGGGTATAAAAACGATGACTATTTCGTTTAGAAAAGTCATCAACGATGACAAATTGGACTTCGATGACTTTTTCAACGTTGTTTTCTACGTCGAGTGTTCCTATACAATATTTTCTTGAAGAATATTCAACGTTAATGTTATTATACCCTACACCACACTGTGGTACAGGGTATTATAACTTTGTGCATTTGTTTGTACAGCCAAAAGGAGAAGAAATAGACCCATCGTTTATTATACCGATCGACTTAGAATCACTTTCTGAGTTGATTTACCTATGTCCGTCTCTCCGTCTGTCTGTCTGTCCGTCTGTCTGTCCGTCTGTCCGTCTGTCCGTCTGTCCGTCTGTCCGTCTGTCCGTCTGTGCATGTATTCTTGTAATCAAAGTACAGGTCGCAATTATGGTCCGATCTCGACGAAACTTTACACATATCTTCCTTTTGGCCCAAGGACGATCCCTATTGAATTTGGTTAAAATCGGTTCAGATTTAGATATAGCCCCCATATATATGTTAACCCCGATTTGACATGTAAGCGCTGTAAAAACTTCTTTTTATATCCGTTCAGTATGAAATTTGGCAGAAAGAGGTTTTTTATTATATGGATGAACACTGTTAAATTTGGAAGAAATCGGTTCAGATTTAGATATAGCCCCCATATATACGTTACCCCCGATTTGACATGTAAGCCCTGTAAAAACTGTATTTTATATCCGATCAGTGCGAAATTCGGCAGAGAGAGGTTTCTTATTACATGAAGGAATACTGCCAAATTCGGAGGAAATCGGTTCGGATTTAGATATAGCCCCCATATATATGTTACCCCCGATTTCACATGTAAGCGCTGTAGATACTGTATTTTATGTCCGATCAGTACGAAATTCGACAGAAGGAGGTCTTTTTACATGAATAAGTATTCAGGGAAGATGGGTTCAGATTTATATTAAAGCTCCATATATATATTTCTCTTGATTTGGTATCAAACCGCTATAGAAGTTGTATTTTACTTCCGATCATTAAAACTTTCCAGAAAGATGTTTCTCACTTTAGGAACGAATATTGCTTAATATAGCGATTATCGTTTCAGAATTAGATAATATGTTTCTACCCATTTACCAATTATTCCAAATTATTATGGCAATGACCCTTATAGCATTGTTAGGGAGGTGTAGGGTATTATATAGTCGGCCCCGCCCGACTTTCTGCCTTTCCTTACTGGTTTTTTATTATACGACAATCATTATTGAGTTTATGTTATTGTAAAACGTTATCTACTTAGTTTGTTTTACGTATTACATTGCGTCGGTGCGCCGACGAAAACTCCTATGTGTTTTTTTACTAGTTTTCAGGAGAGACAAAAAACGTTGCTATTTCGTCAAATCGCGATATTTTTAATATCTCAGATTTTTGAATTTTTGTTTTAATTATTTTCCACCAATATATCATAAAAAATCGTACATGTGAAAAGCCCATGACGTGGTAAATGGTTTTCATGAAAATCGACCTTTGATAATTGAATGCTCACAGCGTACCTCAAGCAAACGAAAGTTGGCCTGGATTGTGGCTACAAACGGCTAATGAGGTTTTGTACAGAATCATCCCCTCTACTCAGATAAGAAGAAATCAAAATCTTATCTGCTTTCTTTCGCGAGTTATCGCGATAAAACAATTTTTTTGCCAAAAAACCGAACTTAATTACATTAAATCGCGGAAATTTAAAACTATAACATAATTTCCCATAAATATGAACATTTGTAATGTCTGCGATATTTGCTATATTATTCTATAGCGAAATTTTTGTAATCCAAAAATTAGACTTACACCGCTAAATTTTTACAAAAATATTACTGCGAATTTATTAAAATTAATATATTTACATTCTATGATTTCTGAGGGATAGATTGGCACTAGCATTTCCGCCATAAACATCCCACGACGAATACATTTCGAACAAAAAACATTTAAGTTCAGAATTATTTAACTATAATTATTATTACGCGAACGGTCAGTCCTAGGAAAAAGTGGTCAAAGAAAGTTTGGGAGATATTAAAAACGACTACAAGTCTTTCGTTAACAAAAAAAATTATAATAATTTGGTAGGGATTTACAATGTGTCAAATCAAAATATTCCTCATATAAAGGGAAAAGCATTCAATAGTTTTTAAAACACTGTAAATCCTTACCAAATTACTTTAAATTTTGTTTGTTAAAGAAAGAGTTGTAGGCCTTTCGCTTATCTCCCAAACTTCCTTTGACTACTTTTCCCTAGAACTGCTCATTCGTTATATAGTAAAATAATTCCGAATTAATTTTTTTTTTTGTACCAAATTTATTCGTCGAGGGATATTTTTCGCGAAAATGCTGATATTAATCTATTCCTCAGAGATTATAGATTGCAAATATATTAATATTCTTAAATTCGGTATAATATTTTTGGAAAAACTTGGCGGTGTAAGTCGATTTTATGGATTACACAAAATTCGCAATATAAAAACATGGCTAACGTCGCGGACGTTACAAAGCGTCTTACAAATAATCATATATAAAGGAAATTGTGTTACAGTTCTAAATTTCCGCGTTTTTCTTTACAAATCAAAGCTATTAACTTTGTTTTGAGTAAAAGTACTGTTTTCGCGATGACTCGCGAATGGAAACAGATCCAATTTTGATCTACATATTCATTGTCGAATAGAGGAGATGATTCTGAACAAAACCTCATTAGCCGTTTTTTGGCGTGAATCTAAGCCAACCTTCTATCCATTGGGACAGGCTGTGCCTACAACACATAGGAGTTTTTGTCGGAGCATTGCTATAGAGGGATACACATAGGAGTTTTTGGTAACTTCGGAACCGGTCAAGATAGCGAAAAATGCTTTGGTGGGTAGTCGTTTGACCGCTAGGACGTTCTTATTCGACAATAAAAAAAATCGAAAAATTACACATAGGAGTTTTTGTCGGCGCACCGACGATTGGGAAACTTAACATGTTTAAGTATTTTGATTTCATAATTATTATTTCCCATTACCTGTTCAAATGTGAATAATTGTAATTAAATTGTATGCCAATTTTTCCGTTATATAAATGTTTGCCTTTACCTGAATTAAAATATTTATGCGAACATTTTCAGCTGCTCGTTTTTTGTTTTTCTTTAATTAGTCGAGCATGTATTTTAAAAAGTTTGCAGTACGATAACATTGAATATATGGGAAATTTCGTAACAATAATATAAAATTGTAATAAATAAAATAAATACGAAAATATGTGAATCTTGATTGAAAGCATTTCAAAATGGTCCGTCTTAATTTTAATCAACATTTATCTATTTTCTTTATTGTGAATTTTTATATTATCTGTTAAACAGTACAGAATTTTCATAAGTTTGGTGGAACTTCAGTTTTCGGAACTTCTCTCTCTACTCAAGGACATTTAAATCTTTTCCATCAAATATGTACATGTATGTGTTGCTTCTTGGAATGACCCACAAACTTTGTGTGTATTTGTCTTAACAAATCATGTGTGTGACATTAATAAGAACCACATGTAATACATTATTATCATTTTAAGTAAATATGTAAAATAATGCAAGATAAACAAATACAGCCATATATCCCATGTATATGAACATGTCCAAATGATAGGACATACAAATGGGACATTAGTGTATCACAAACTCAAAATAAACTCATAACAAATCACAAAATCAAGGATGATCTTTCTTACGATGATATTTTCTTATAGAAAAATCATCAACGATGATATTTTCTTATAAAAATCATTTACGATGATATTTTCTTACAGAAAAATCAACAATAATCACATTTTCTTATAGAAAAATTTATCAACGATGATATTTTCTTATAGAAAACTCATCAAGGTTGATATTTTAATATAGAAAAATCAACGACGATAATTTCTTTTAGAAAAAAGCACTAACGATGATATTTTCTTATAGAAAAATCATCAACAATGACATTTTCGTACAGAATAATTTATCAACGATGACATTTTCTTATAAAAAACTCATCAACGTTGATATTTTCTTATAGATAAATCATGAACGGTGATGGTGTCTTATAGAAAAATCTTTAACGATGATATTTTCTTATAGAAAAATCATTTTCGAGGAGATTTTCTTATAGAAAAATCATCAAAGAGGATATTTTCTTGTAGAAAAGTCTTCAGCGTAGATATTTTCTTATAGAAAAATCATCAACCATGATTTTTTCTTATAGAAAAATTTTCCACGGTTATATTTTCTTATAGAAAAATCATCAACGATGAAATTTTTGATGATATTTTCATACAGCGATGTTGTTTTTGTTATAGAAAAATCATCAACGAGTATATTTTCTTGTAGAAAAATCATCAACAATTACATAATCTTATACAAAAATCATCAACGATGATATTTTCTTACAGAAAAATCATCAACGATGATATTTTCTTATAGAAATATCACCAACGATGATAGTTTCTTATAGAAACATAATCAACGATGATATTTTCTTATCGAAAAATCGTCAACGATGATATTTTGTTATAGAAAAATTTTCAACGATGATATTTTCTTATAGAAAAATCATTTACTATGGTATTTTTTTTAAAGAAAAATCATCAACAATGACATTTTCTTATCGAATATAGAAAAATCTTTAACGATGATATTTCCTTATCGAAACATCATCAACGATAATATTTTCTTATCGAATATAGAAAAATCGTCAACGATGATATTTCCTTAGAGAAAAATAGTCAACGATGATATTTCCTTAGAGAAAAATCGTCAACGATAAAATTTTCTTATAGAAAAATCTTCAACAAGGCTATTTTCTTATCGAAAAATCATAATCGACGATAAAAAAATCTTCAACGATTATAATTTCTTATAGAAAAAATCATCAACGATGACATTTTCGTATACAAAAATTATCAGCGGTGATATTTTCTTATAGCAAACTCATCAACGGTAATATTTTCTAATAGAAAAATCATTAACGATGAAACTTTCTTAGAGAAAAATCATCAACGATTACATTTTCTAATAAAAAAATCATCAACAAAGACATTTTGGTATAGAAAAATTATCAACGATGACTTTTTCCTAAAGAAAACTCATCAGAGAGGATATTTTCTTATAGAAAAATCATCAGCGATGACATTTTATCAAGGAAAAATCATCAACGATGACTTTTCTTATAGAAAAATCTTCAACGATTAAATTTTCTTATAGAAAAAATCATCAACGATGATAGCTTCTTATAGAAAATTCATTAATGATTACTTTTTTATGGAGAACTAATCAAAGGTAACATTTTCTTTTAGACAAATCATCAACAATACTATTTTCTTATAGAAAAATAATCAACGATTATATTTTCTTACAGGAAAATCATCAACGATGACATTTTCTTATCGAAAAATCTTCAACGATGATTTTTTCTTATAGAAAAATCATCAATTATGGTTTCTTTCTTATAGAAAAAGCATCAACGATGACATTTTCTATTAGGAAAATCATCAACGGGGATATTTTCTTAAAGAAAAATCATCAATGATGATATTTTCTTATAAAAAAATCTTCAACAATGACATTTGCTTATAAAAAATCATAATCAAAGACATTGTCTTATAGAAAAATCACTATCAATGACATTTTCTTATAGAAAAATTATCAACGATGACTTTACGATTACATTATCTTATAGAAGAATCATCTAGAGGATATTTTCTTACAGAAGTATCATCAACAATGATATTTTCGTATAGAAAAATTATGAGCGATTGTATTTTCTTATAGAAAAAATCATCAACGATGACATCGAACAGAGAAATCATTAGCAGTGATATTTACTTATATACAAATAAACGATAATACGTAAAAAATCAACATCGATGATATTTTCTTATAAAAAATCATCAACCATGACATTTTCTTGTAGAAAAATTATCGTCGATTTCATTATCTATAAAAAAATTATCAACGATTATATTTTCTTACAGAAAAGTGATCAAATCATCAACAAAGAAATTTTTTTATATAAAACGATAATATTAACGATAATATTTTGTATAGAAAAATCATCAACAATGACATATTCTTATTGAAAAATCATCAACGATGATACATTCTTGTAGAAAAATCATCAGTGAGGATATTTTCTAATAGGAAGGTCATAAACAATGACGATAATTAAAAATCATCAAGCCAAATAAATAACATAAAATTAATTTATAATATTTTCTAATAGAAAAATCATCAACGAGGATAATTTCTTATAGAAAAACCATCAGCGATTATATTTACTTATAGAAGATTCACCGACGATGATATTTTCTTATAGAAAAATCATCAGCGATTATATTTTCGTATAGAGAAATCATTAACAATGATATTTTCTTATAGAAAATTTATCAATGATAATTAGCATCAACAATGACATATGTTTAAAAAAGGGTCAAAAAGATAATATTTTCCCATGGAAAGATTATCAATGATGATATTTAGCTCATAAACTGATTTATTTATTATTTATTTATGGAAAAATCATAAACGATCTCATTTTCTTCTAACAAAATCAACAACGAAAGTAAATTTTTTAATAGAAAAATCAGTAAAGAAAGGCAGAAAGTCGGGCGGGGCCGAGTATATAATACCCTACACTTCCCTAACGATGCGATAAGGGTCATTGCGATAATAATTTGGAATAATTGGTAAAAGGGTAAGAACACATACATATATATGTGGATATATCTTATATTCTGAACCGATAGTCGCTAAATTAAGCATTATTCGTTCCTAAATTGAGAAACATTTTTCTGGAGAATTTTGTAATAATGATCGGAAGTAAAGTACAACTTCTATAGCGCTTTGTAACTAAATCAGGAGGAACATATATATGGAGGTTATATATAAATCTGAATCGATTTTCCCTGAATACTCATTCATGTAAAATATAAACCTCTTTCTGTCGAATTTCGTACTGATCGGATATAAAATACAGTCTCTACAGCGCTTAGATGTCAAATCGGGGCTAACATATATATGGGGGCTATATCTAAATCTGAACCGATTTTCTCCGAATTTGGCAGTATTCCTTCATGTAATAAGAAACCTCTTTCTGCCGAATTTCGCTGTGATCGGATGTAAAATACAGTTTCTACAGCGCTTACATGTCAAATCGGGGGTAACATATATATGGGGGCTATATCTAAATCTGAACCGATTTCCCCCAAATTTTGTATTGTCTCTAAGTGTATCACGAGACTACTCTCTGTCAATTTTTGTACAAATCGGTTCAAAAATTTTGCATATACAGTGCATATATGCCAAATCGGAGGTACATAGTATGTAAGGGAGCTATATGTAAATCTGAACCGATTTTAACGAAATTCAATCGTCATTGGCCTAATGAAAGATATGTGCAAAGTTTCGTTGAGATCGGACCATAACTGCGACCTGTACTTTGATTACAAGAATACATCTACAGACAGACGGACTATTAGCTATTTTCTTATAGAAAATCAAATAATGGTGCTATTTTCTTACAGAAAATTGTCAACGGTATAGTATTATTTATAGAAATTCTTTAACGATGTTTTTAAAACTGATATTTTATTATAGACAATTTTTTGACATAAATATTTTTGTTGCAGATTCATCCTGTAGGAGAATCATGAACTATGATATTGTCTTACAAAAAATGTCCAACAATGATATTTTCTTAGAGAGGAAGCAAAGACATTTTCTTCCTAAAGAATTATCAACAATAGTGTTTTTTAATAGAAAAGTATTTAAAATTTTTTATTTTTTTTATAGAAATTTATTAACGATCTTTTTTTAATTTTAAATAATCACCTATAAGTGATGGCTTGGGCCGCGATAACTGCTACATCAAGCTTTTGCCAATTTTTATTTTTTTAATGTAAACATTTACGTATTTAAGTACAATCATTCCAATTTTTATGGAAAAATAATGTTGCTCTTCGATCTAGCCACCTTCAGCGTAGATAATAGTATCGAATCTGTCTGAGAAGATTCAGATAGAATTTTGTCCCTGGTAGTATTTTTGTCGATGAAGAATAGATGCTGAGACACTCTAATGTATAAATATGAATATCCGTTCGTAGAACCCAAACATTTATGCATCACAAACTTTTGTTGTTCGCTCGGTTCTCCGCACTCTCTCTTTCCTGCTCTCTTCCTGCGTTGTCATTTTGCTATGACAGCTGCCCGCCGGATAAGGTGTGACGTTGCATGTAACAAGCCATAAGAGTACAGCAACAAAAAAGGACATCGACGACAATGTTCGACATGGTATGCAATGACGCCTTGTGTGTGTCCGTCCGTTGGATAGTAGTGGTGGCAGTGGTGTTGCTTTGGAGCCTTGTAATCCGTAGGTAATGAAATGATTTATGTGAAAGCCGAATGAATGCTGAATGCATAATTAATGTTTTTATTAAAATTAATAAACAAGAGAAATTACATAATTTCATCAACACCCGCAAAGCACATTCGTGGTTATGCTGAAAAGAAGGGATCGTGAGTGAGCGGGAGGAGAAGGAGAATAAATTGTGACGGAAGGCAGAATTTATAGAAAAGAACAATTGAAATTTTCCGCCTTAATGCACACAGTTGATTTTTTTCTTCTTCAATAAACTTAATTAAATAATCTTAGGGCAAATGTGAGTGAAATTTTCAGAAATTCAATTTAATAAAGTTGCCATTGAAGAAAATGTGTCTATGTGTGTGTGTGACAGAAACACACCTTTCACACCCTTATTTTCCTAATTTGATGTAAGATTTTTATCTTACACAGAGGCTTTGTTATTCTTACTCACTGGCTGTACTTTTTCTCCGATACAATAAAAAATTTAGAAGACTACATACATATGTACATACGCAACATACTACTACACAATGGGGGGAATTGACCAAAAAAAAAAAAAATCCTAAACCATACCCTTTCGTAAATAAAAGCCATCAACGATGACCTTTTCGTATAGAAAAGTCATCAATGATGACATTTTCGTATAGAAAAGTCATCAACGATGACCTTTTCGCATAGAACAGTCATCAACGATGACCTTTTCGTATAGAAAAGTCATCAACGATGACCTTTTCGTATAGAAAAATCATTAACGATGACCTTTTCGTATAGAAAAGTCAACAACGATGACCTTTTCGTTTAGAAAAGTCATCAACGATGACCTTTTCGTTTAGAAAAGTCATCAACGATGACCTTTTCGTATAGAAAAGTTGACTTTTCGTTGATGACTTTTCGTATAGAAAAGTCATCAACGATGACCTTTTCGTATAGAAATGTCATCAACGATGACCTTTTCGTATAGAAAAGTCATCAACGATGACCTTTTCGTATAGAAAAGTCATCAACGATGACCTTTTCGTATAGAAAAGTCATCAAGGATGACCTTTTCGTATAGAAAAGTCATCAAGGATGACCTTTTCGTATAGAAAAGTCATCAACGATGACCTTTTCGTATAGAAAAGTCATCAACGATGACCTTTTCGTATAGAAAAGTCATCAACGATGACCTTTTCGTATAGAAAAGTCATCAACGATGACCTTTTCGTATAGAAAAGTCATCAACGATGACCTTTTCGTATAGAAAAGTCATCAACGATGACCTTTTCGTATAGAAAAGTCCTCAACGATGACCTTTTCGTATAGAAAAGTCATCAACGATGACCTTTTCGTATAGAAAAGTCATCAACGATGACCTTTTTGTACAGAAAAGTCATCGACGATGACCTTTTTGTACAGAAAAGTCATCGACGATGACCTTTTCGTATAGAAAAGTCATCAACGATGACCTTTTCGTATAGAAAGTCATCAACGATGACCTTTTCGTATAGAAAAGTCATCAACGATGACCTTTTCGTATAGAAAAGCCATCAACGATGACCTTTTCTTATAGAAAAGTCATTAACGGTGACCTTTTCGTATAGGAAAGTCATCAACGATGACCTTTTCGTATAGAAAAGTCATCAACGATGACCTTTTCGTATAGAAAAGTCATCAACGATGACCTTTTCGTATAGAAAAGTCATCAACGATGACCTTTTCGTATAGAAAAGTCATCAACGATGACTTTTTCGGATATAAAAGTCATCAACGATGACCTTTTCGTATAGAAGAGTCATCAACGATGACCTTTTCGTATAGAAAATTCATCAACGATGATCTTTTCGTATGGAAAAGTCAAAAGCTGATGGCCCATTTTTCGAGGTACCCACTGAGTTTCTGAAACTTTTGAGGCTCATACAAAAAAAATTGGTCACCTATTTCGCCAAATTGAGTATAGGATTATACTGCCCTTTTGGTAGTAGAATTGAACATATACTGCCCTGCCCATGTATTCTTTCAAAAAATGTTCCTTTGTTGCATTGTGTTATTGATAACTTCCGATGAGGGGCACCTGGGCATGTGGTAGCACCAGGGACCTCAAATTGTTTATGTGAGCTGGTGACTTCGGCTCACATATTCTTATTTTTTGGTCTTCCTTTCTTCAATTTCCAAAAAAAAAAATTTATTTTCCCCACAGTGTTCCACGTTTTCAACATCAGTAATAAATTCCGCGAGTTTTTTTCCTCTGCCACCCAATACAGACAATTTTCTTTTGTGGGGAAAACCTCTCCCTCCCATTTGCATATGATTATTTTGTTGACAGAGCTTCTGGTTTGGTTGTGCCTCCGCCCGTTTTGAATATGTTAACCTCATGTGACTCAGATATGTGTGTGAGTATGTGTGTGTGTACATTAGCTATTATCTGAGCTTAAAGCATTTGATGTAGGTTTGTCATTATTTGTTTTTTTTTTGCTCCTGGTACGGGGTGTAAATATGAAATGAAAGGAATTTTTTTGGCGGTTTACAATGTCACTTTGTTTGTGATTTGATTTAGCTCCTTTTATTCCTGCACACGTTTATTATTAACAAACAATTTTAATTTCCTTTGGTGGATGCAATTGATGTCTTTGTGGTCGTCGTTGTCGTTGTCGCTGATGCTGCTGATTTGGATTGAAGAAATTATGATGACTCCTCAAAGATGCCCTACATATGACAAATATGGATATTTTGAACGAAAGGGAAACTCTGTAGTAAATGGATGAATTCTTTTAACAGAAGTCAAAAAGTCTACAATATTGTAGAATTTTAATAAATACGAATTTTTAAATGAAGTATACGAGTTTAGAATTTGAACCCACGGCAGATGTATGCACTTAATCCCTCGCATCGCATCGCTTTCAGATGATTACCCTAGCGAGAGGATGTTTAGTCTGCCTTAAAATGACCTGACTTGGTCGTCTATAACCATTCATAAATATCCACAGAATCCCAAAATCATTAACTGCCTGAAAAATCCACCAAAATTATGCTTAAATCTGTTGCCGAACAGGGCATATCTGTGGGAACATATGATTGTTCCCACTCCTGCAGATGTTGACTTTAATCATAAAAGCAAATGACATCGATTTTTCTACCCACTTTTCCGGGAATACTGCATCAGAAAAGGGCATTGTGAAAAAACTGAACCAAGGAAACGAAGTAGCGCCAAAATGTGGGAAAATGATGATGAAAAACGAGGAAAAAGCGTTAACGGATAACTTTTCTTTTTTCCCTTGGTTGAGAATTTACTTGCATACTCGTCGTATGATTAATGAAGTTTAAACGTTTTACGACAAAAATGCTCTCCTCCTCCTGCGACAAACCTCCGAGGAGGAAGTCAGACAATGTCACTGACACAGGAGGTGGAGAAATGATTGGCATTGGCTGAAGGTGGTGAGAAGGCGTGCGGCTCATTTCATACTCGTATATGGAAAAGCAGTTCCTGTAGTAGCTGAGAACGTGTAATGCTCTACGTGACTTTGCAACCACATATCAGACCAGATCAAAATATTATTATGAAATATGCATATAAGTATGTACGTATATTTGGCAGGCAGGCAGGTCCGTCCGTCCGCGTGTATATGCTCAGACATTTTTCCAAGCTCACACGTACGAGTATGTGAATACATTGGATGGATGGATCCTTTGAAAATATTCGTGTGCCTGTGTGCATGTTCATAAGTATATCCCGGGAATATTCAGCTACATTAATATGTATTACCAGACGATATTTAATATTATTATGACTTAAGCAAGCAACAGCGAAATGGCTACTTCCGGCAGAAAGGAGAATTTCATGTCACACAAATACAAACATATTGATGATGGGTGAGAAAGAACGAGTGTGTGTGTGTGTGTGCAAAAGGCTTTGTCTTATTGAACAAGACATGAAAATATGGAAATTAAACTATATAAATATATAGACATATAACTTTATTATATTTGACAAGTATAAATTCGTATTAAATGCGATCCATATTAAGAGACAGTATAAATGTACAGATGAAGGGACGAATAAATAAATCTTTTGAAGCAATAAAATACAGGACAGTGATGGGCAGGACAAAAATAAATCTTAATGAAAAAACAAAGGACCGAAGCAAACGTTTTAATATATGGTGGAGATGTACATCAATTATTTTTGGAAGAAGGAGCTGCAGAAAAGTTATGGTCAGATATATTAAAGGACCTAAAAAATCTGAATAGTGATAAGCATCATCAGTCATAACTCCAGATCATCAAAGTACGTTGTCTTCTTCTGTAGCATTTGCTTACAGATGCCTATGACGTTTATCGAAAGTCCCGAGAATTGAATATAAAACTATGGAAATTTCGACTTGGGGAATAAAAAACCAATTACACTATGCAACACATGAACACTTTTTGGAAAATATACGAAATTGACAGTATCGATTCGATTCGATTCTACTACCGAAGAGTAGTATAACTCTATACTCGGTTTGGCAAAATTGAAGACCAATTTTTTTATGGGCTTCAAAAGTTTCCAAAAATCAGTGAAACCTCTTTTCTCGAAAAAGGTGTAATCAGCTTTTGTCCAACAACTAATTCAGACTTGGTGATACAGCTTATCTATATTTGGCAATACTGTAGCTAAGAATGTGCTGAACAAAGTTTGTTAACATTTTACCAAAAAAAGTTCATGCATTTTTTTTTTTTTGATAAAGTGAAGGAAAAAATATTTTTTCACTTTTTTCAGCATAACTTTCATTCACTCGTAATTTTTCACTAACAATGTTTGGCAAAATTGTAGCCAACGTAAATCTGAACAACTTTTGTTAAAATATCAATGCAATCTGAACGTGTCTAGGCACCCTAAATAGCTCAAAAAGACAACACTGTACCTCAAAATGTTAGTATTTCACTATTTTGTATCAAAAAAATTTTTTTTTTGGTGCAAGGTATTTTCAGCAGCTTTAAAGAAAATATTATGGCCAATATTATAACCCTTTAGCTCCCCACATAACGGTAATTTTTGGCCCTATTTTAACAAATCATAAAAAACCCTTAAAAATGGGGAGGGCGGGGATGAAATGTTCTACAAAAATGTTGGCCGTACAATTTTACTATATGTATGTGTCAAAACACACTAAAGCCCAAAACTTAACGCAAACCCCTAAAAAGCGGTCAACCTCCAGCCAATATATACCTTAGAATAGACGAAATATGCTATTCAAGAGGAGGATCACATAATAGAGTAAGATCCTATAACAGTTGAAAACCCATAAAACAGAGAAAGATCCTAATATAGGGGAATAACAATGAAGGAAGATCCCAGTACAGAAGAAAACAACCAAGTATAGCAAGATCCTATAACAGATGAAGACTCTAGAACAGGAAAAGATCCTAGTATATAGAGAGATCCTAGCATAGAGAAATATCCTAGTACAGAGGAAGGCCACATATATTCCTATAAATAGGAAGATCCTAGAAGCGACTAAGATCAAATAAAATAGGAAGATCCTACTATAGAGGAAGACCCCAGAATAGATAAAGGTCATACGATTAGTATATTCGAAACCCTAGAATATAGAAAGATCCTAGAATGGAGGAAGAGCCTAGAATGGAGGAAGACCCCAGAATATGAGAAGACTCTAGTAAAGAGGATGACACTTGAATACAGGAAGATGCTAGTACAGGGGAAGACCAAAGACTATAGTAACATCCTATAACAGATGAAACCCTAGAATGGATGAAGATCCCAATATATACAAGAATACCTAGTATAGAGGAAGATTTTAGAATAGAGAAAGACACTGGGATAGAAGAATATCCTATTATAGATGAATACGCAAGAAATGAGGAATACACTACTACAGAGGAAGACCCTATTTTAGATGAGTACCCTAGAATAGAGGAAGGCCCCTAGAATAGAGGAAGACCATAGAATAGAGAAATGCCCTATTATATATGAGTATCCTAGTGGAAAAACCCCAGAATAGATAAAGTTCATAGTATAGACGAAAACTCTAGAATATAGGAAGATACTAGTACAGAAGAAAATCCTAGAATGAAGGTAGACCCTAGAATATGTGAATACCCTATTATAGAGGACGACACTTCAATAGAGGAAGATGCTAGTACAGAGGAAGTCCAAAGAATATAGTAAGATAACTACAACTTATGAAACTCTAGAATATAGAGAATAATTTTAGAGTACAGAACGATACTGGGATAGAGGAAGATCCTATTATATATGAATACGCAAGAAAAGTGGAATACCCTAGTGGAATACCTTGTGTCCCAAGAAGAGCTCAATTTTTTAATTTTAAATAAAACACAGATATTTAAGAAAAAATCGTGAAACTTTATTATATCGTAAAAAAAAAATTAAAAATTGCGTTCTTCTTGGGACACCCTTTATAAAGGAAGACGATATTATAGATGAATCCCATAGAATATAGGAAAGCTCTAATATAGAGGAAGGCTTTAAAATAGAGGAAGACCATAAGATAGAGAAAGACCATATTATAGATGAATACCCTAGAATAGAGGAAATACCTAGTATATAGAAAGGGCCTAGAAAAGAGGAAGACCCTAGGATAGAAGAATACCCTTGAATATGGGACGACGAACCACGAAAAGAGGAATATTCTAGTACAGAGTAAGATCTCATAATAGAGTACTGTCCTATAACAGATGAAACCCTAGAAGAGAAGAAGGTCCTAGTATACAGGAACATCATAGTATAGATGAAAACCTGAGACTATAGGAAGACTCTAGAATATAGAAGACTCTAGAGTAGAGGAAGTCCATATTATAGATGTGTACCCTAGAATTGAGAAATATCCTAGTGTAGAGGAAGGCCCTAGAATAGAGGAAGACCCCATGATATAGATGAAGAAACACCCCATGATATAGATGAAGGAAAACCCCCTATTATAGATAAATACCCTAGAATAGATTAACACCCTATCTTAGGGGAAAATCCTAGTATGCAGGAAGACCATATTATAGATGAAAACTAGGGTATTTCCTAGAACAGGAAGAACATATTTACGACGACTCTCGAGTATAGGAAGATCTCTATAATTCTCTCGCATAGAGGTAGAACTCAGTGATCGATTCTATTAAATAGGAAGACCTCGTTATTAAAACTATTTATAGGCAGAATAAGCGGGTTGTTAAGTAATATCGAACCTCTAGTTAAATCATTATAAATGGTTTTAATGATTTAACTTTTAACACGTACTGTTAAAAAGCTATTATGAAGTGTTCACAATATCACATTAGCTGATATTAAAAATGTCAACTTCTCACAATATATGCCAAATGGAGACTGTTCAACTACAATACAATAACAAAATTACCTATTTGTTTCATAGTTTAATATTCTGCATTTTATAGCCTGCGCTAAATTTTATTTATGTTTCAAATATGTTGCATTTAGAGAGAATCTTCAAAAGTCCCCAAACAGAAATTATGGGCAATTTTATGAATAAGAAATACAGAACCGGGGTGTTTCATATACAATCAAATTTATGTTTTGATATATTTTTTTGGGAGCCTTTACTCAAAGATGAAAATAAAATAGGTCTGTAAAATAGGTCTAAGTTAAAAACTATTGGAATGAAATCAAAAACTTGTTTAAGGCATTTTCACCATTCCGACTTTGTATCAAATATATTATAGCTCTTTTTTAGACGTATAGAACTTCCGATATGACGAGCCATCATATTAATGAAGTGTGTTTCACTTTTCTAAGTATACTCTGACATATCACTATACAAAGACTTACACCAGAACAACGTTTACAAATCGTGAAAACTGGTCTGAGAATCAATTGGAAGTTGAATCAGATTTTTTATCGTAAAATCTGGTTCAGCGATCAGGCTCATTTCAGGCCTAAAGGGTATGTAAACAAACAGAATTGTCATGAAATTTGTGAGCCAAAAATGTTGGTCATTCCATTGAATTTGCTCTGATTAATTTTTATTTATTTGTTTATTTATATGAATTACAATACCAAATAAATTTATATTCTAATTTTAAGGTCCAGGGAAAGGCCGGGTTGCAAAGACCATATGCCTAAATTTTGCAGCGACAGACCAGAGCCTCTGGTGGGAATCGAACCCACGACCCCCAAACTCATAGGCGAGTACGCTACCAACTCGCCTACTGGGGCGCTCATTTAATTTTTAAAAAAATTCTATATGTCTAAAAATACCGGAGGTCCTATGATCCACTGGGAGTCAAGGATAACAGAAGAAGAAAACCATCCGATAGTATAAAATAGACTAATATAGAGCAAGATTTAAGAATAGAGAAAGATCCTATTATAGATGAATACGCATAAAAAGAGGAATACCCTACTATAGAGGAAGACCCTATTATAGATGAATACCATAGAATATAGGAAGGCCCCAGAATAGATGAAGATCATCGTATAGACCAAGACCCTAGAATAGATGCTAGTAAAAATCCCCTAGAATAGAGGAAGACCATAAGATAGAGAAATACCCTATTATAGATGAGTACCCTAGAATAGTGGAAAACCCCCAGAATAGTCAACAAGTAAAATTTTCGCACCTGGGGCTCGGAAAACCCAAGAGTTATTGTTGAGAAGCCTCTCCAATCTTAACGTGTGACTGTTTGGTGCGGTTTATGGTCCGGCGGTGTCATTGGACCTTACTTTTTCGAAAATGAGGTTGGATCAACAGTTACGGTGAATGGATTTCGCTATCCATAGATTATTAATGATTGTTTATGGTCGGAGTTGGATGGTATTGATCTGGACAACGTTTACTTTCAACAAGACGGCGCTATGTGCCACACAGGCAACGAAACCATTGCTCTGTTGCGGGAAAAGTTTCCGGACCGTGTTATCTCTCGAAGAGGTGATCACAATTGGCCACTGAGATCTTGTGCTTTAACCCCTTGCGACTTCTTCCTTTGGGGCCACGTGAAATATAAGGTCTACGCCAACAGCCCAGCGTCGATTCAAGACCTCAAAGATAACAGGTGGCGCAAAAGTAACCTTTCGATGTTTTTTGTGCCAAAGTCACCGACCGATTATTTGTCAAATAAATAGTCAGCAATATTCCGCGTTCTGGAGCAGTGTAGCTTAACATTGTTTATTAACGTGTATTTCGCATGTGTTTACTACACAAATGTCAACATTAGGCATTAGGGGCCAATCGCAAAATTTATAGCATTTTCTGATAGGAGGATTACTTTTGCGCCACCTTGTATAATTCGAGAGACTATCGAGGACATAGGGCAGCCACTTTGCTATTTGGTTATGGAAAATTTCATAAAAAGGATATGGTCCTGTAAGCGTGGTCGTGGTGGTCATTTGGCTGATGTTGTTCATTATTAACGGCATACCTTCATCATTATTATGAAATAAACATCCGATCATTTGTCTCAAAAAATGATTTTTTTTTTTTTTTGAGTAACAAAATAACACCTCTTGTTAGAAAACCCCGGTTGTGGTTTTTATTATTGGATTGTAAAGAAGACATGTTCCGATTAAGTATGGAATAAAATATCCGTCAAATGGCCTCTCGGCTCTGATGACAGGCCATTACTCTTTTATAAAAGTTTCCACGACTGAGATGTGTCTGCATCTCACCGATAACGCGTTGGATCTCGGATTTAAGCTCAGGAATTGTTTCTGGTTTATTGGCATAAATTCAAGATTTCACAAACTCCCAAAGAAAGACATAGCACTGCGTTATATAGGCAACCCCTTTGTAGGGTAAGACCTCATCATAGAGGAAGACTTGTATATGGGAAGACAATATTGTAGAAGGAGATTCTCGTATATAGGAAGACAATAGAAGAAAGCTCTCGTATATAGGAAGACCCTATTACAGAACATGATGAAGAACATATTGTAGAAAAAGACTCTAATATAGCAAGACCATATTGTAGAGAAAGAACCTACTAATAAAGGAAGAATTAAGTATATTTAAAGATGATATTATAGATGACGACTATAACATATCGGAAGATCATATACACATGTAGATCCTGGTATAGGAAGACCTCAGACATCGAACCTATTTTAAATTGAAGACAACTTCTGTGGTGGGCTCTTGTATAAAGGTAGAACACAGTGCTCAATTCTTAGTGATTGATTCTAATATAGAGGAAGAACTCCGGGATCACCTCTATTATAGGGAAGGGGAAAGGCCCCTGAGGTCGACTCTGGATTACAGGAAGGCCTCCCAGATTGACTATGATAAATTTATATTCTAAATTTACGATCCAGGCAAAAGCCGGGCTACAAAGACCATGTGGATAGATATTCCAGCGACAGATCAGAGTCCCTGGGTGGGAATCGAACCCACGACCCCCAAACTCATAGGCGAGCTCGCTACCTACTCATCTACTGGGGCGCCTAGCCAAAATGTAAGTCTGATAAATATTACAGTGATCCTGGCGTATGTCTGCTATAGATAAGCCTTATTGCTTTTGAGTAGACCCCAAATCTTACCTGCTTATTAAATCTGGAATCATCAGTAAATGAATACATATCTCCAGGACGTCCACAGATGCATGCAATTGATAGCCGTAGTTCTTCTGAGTAGGCCAAAAAGCTCAGCAGATCCTTCAACTTGAAACCATCAGTATATTAAATCTATGCCGACCGGATTTTCTTTGTTTCATGAATTCTGTTAATGAATCTTGCTTTATTACATATATACTTTTTAGTTTTAATTTAAAAAAAAAACAGCAGCTATTTGGCTTGCTAAAATCGCGAATATGACAATGAAACTTGCTTTATTATATACTTTTTTGTTAAATATATTTTTTTTTATAAAAAACAGCATCTCTAAGATAAGTCTACTCTCCCAATGTGAACCCTAAAACTGGCATTCAATGCTGCGCATGACAGGCTCTCGGCGATAGTATGAAGAGAACTGACGTGAACTGGCCTCGTCCTGGAGACTCTATAAAGGAAACCGATATTTTAAACAATATAAAATCCACTCAAAACATTTACCTACCGTAGCCACTTTAAGACTTAAGAAACTTTCAAATTTCAGTTGACACTCCGGACGTACCTTTCCCTCCTCCAGCCATTGTTTGTGGAACTGTGAATCCTCTTTGTGGGGACAACCATAGATTTTAATCTCTTTCAGACTTTCTATGAGCTCTGGCAGTTTCTCCAATTGATCATAGTTCAGCAAACGGCAGTAATGAAAATTTAAATAAGACAAATTTTGAAAATGTTTCAAGGCTTGAGTAATTTTCTCAAACACCTCTTCGGACCACTGCCAGGCCTGACCATTAATGCAAACATTCTCACGCATTATGGCATATTTCTCCTCCGTCCATTGTTGTAGCGACTCATCTTCTATGTAATAACGATCATTTTCAAATTTAACGGCAGAGAGTTTTTGAGATTTTTCGGGATTTTGAGAAAGTTCCAAGAATAAATTCTCCTCAAAACTTAAAGGCATAAAATTAATCCAAAAGAATTGCAAACACCGCAGAGAAGGTAACTCTAATACGGCTTTTATGAATTTGGGGTCTTGCGTAAATGCCGTTAATCTTAGAGTCTGAAGATTTTGCAAATTTTTGCAGAGATTTTGCATTTTCGGTATATCCTTTAAATGTTCACATTCCACTATGTTAAGAGACTTTAAGAGTCTCTTTTGTGTTAAGGCCATTAAATGATTGGGATCTAAATTACGGCAACATTTCAATTCCAGATGTTCAATACTCTCCAAATCCTCTAAATGTTCACCCCATAACCAACGATTATCGCCATCCAAAAGGCGTATACTTTTTAACTGACGACATTGCTTGGCCAATTCCAATATAGTTTGATCTTGCAGAAATTTTCCCTGTACCTCTAATTCTTTGAGTTGAGGGAAATATTTAACATTTTGTTTGAAATTATCATTGATGAAAAATTTCAAATTTTCCATGGGATTGCAGCCCATTTTCCATTCTATATGTTTCAGCAGATCCATATTGAAATAGGTGCTGAAACGCAATTTCTCCACACTCCGACCGCTTAGCAGACATAATTCGGATATTTCGTTATCATCCAGATTCTGCGAGAATTTAAAGGTTAAATAGTTGTAGATGAAGTTGTTATATTTTCGTTGTAAAATTTGTGCTATAATCTGTCGAAATTGTTTGCAAACTTTGGCTAAACTTAGCAAATCCTTGAGATCACATATTTCGAATATTTGATAGAGTATCTCCAAGGGCAGTGCAGAAAAAGTGCAAAATGATAAAGTCTCCAATGATGTTGCCAAGTCTTGATCCTCGCATAGATTTAATCTGCAATATGAAAGGGAGTTAATTTAATGGATTCCTCTCATCTAAATGAATTATGCAGGTCTAAAATATGTTCTGAATAAGACATAAATACCACGAGTAATTTTGATCCACTGAGTCGAATATTATTAGTACCCAGCGGAAGAAAGAAATTAATATAACGTCACCGTTAAAAATCACAACGAAATCAGAGCCCTATATTTTTTTTTTATTTTTGAGACGAAAATTCAAAATGTTCTTTCTAGGACGCTTCTTTAAGGAGTTACATTTATTTTAAGTTTGGCTATGGAGCTCATAATTCTCACCAAATAATAAGTGATCCTAATAATAAGTGATTGTCCTTTCATTCTAGAAGACTTTTTTAATGAGTTATAAAACAAAAAACTAGAGATAAAAAGGCATTCGCACGTAAATAAAGTCTTTCCTCAAAGGGATAAATGTTACAGATTAAAATGTTCCTTTCTAGGCAGGTTGTAAATCCGCTCACACTTGAAGAATCCTACAAAAGTTCATTATTCATGGCCCATTTCAGAGTGAAATTCCAAACACTTGTTGTAAAAGATGTGAAGACATTTGGGGCGATGTACACAAAAAATATCTGTGGTAGAATAAACTGCAGAACTCAATGTACAGAAAATTTAAGAACCTAGTAACTCCAAACATTTGCTGGCACCAATTGTCTTCATTGCAGATCATCAGCATATCATAGACGAAGATAATGGAAGAAGTGATGATCCTAGCACAAAGACTCTGGTATATAAGAAGGCCCTAGAAAAGGGAAATACCCTATTATAGTAGAAGGCCATAGAATGGAGAAATACCACATAACAAAGAAAGATCCTAGCACAGCAGAATATCCTAGTATAGAGAAAGACTCTTAAATAGAGTAAGAATCTTCAATAGATACATACCCTAATATAAAGGAAGATCTTAGAATATACTAATACCCTACAATGGAAGAAGACTCTAGAATACAGCTAGACCCTAACATAGAGGAAGGCCAAATAATAGAAGAAGACCCTAGAATAGAGGAAGATAATAATCTAGAGATAATTATCCATATCCCAGTGTGGATAAAGATATTACAATATAGGACAGGAGTATCTCAATAGAATAAAGGAATACGCTAGAACAGAGGACGGTTATTGTGGCCTTCGGCAGCTCAATGTGTTAGACTTTGATTCCGAAGATGCCGAATTTAACATTAACATTTTCATGTTTTCATAATTCGAGTGTCTGCAAATAAAAGAACTTACCGGGCACACTACCTACACTACAACAACATCTGATCGTCCAAATCAATAGGGAAGTTAAAAATAGACATAACACCAGGATGACTATTAACAGCAATGTAGCGCTTCTAGTGGAGAATATAAACGGTAAACTGAGGTAAAAAACTGTAAAAATGTGAATTAACATCCGGACAACATTGAGTAGATGAAAACGGCATAAGGTTCCCGCGACAATCGAATATACGCCAGAACGAAGTCTGTAATAGAAATAGGCTTAAGGATTATTAACTCACCATATCCAAGCTGTCACAAAAACAACGTCTATTGTACGGAGGAAGATATGAAGGAAGATCTTAGAATAGAATTGACTTAAAATGGAGTACGACTCTATAATAGAGAAAAAAACTACAATATAGGAATACTCTAGAATAGAGAAAACCCTAGAATGAAGGGAGACTCTAGAAAAGAGGACGACCCTAGAATAGAGGAATACCATAGGTTCGCTTTAGGTAGGGTGGCAGGCAGCTTGCCAGTTCACATAGACCAATGTAGATTCCAAGTGATACCACAGTCAAAGATGCCCCTCATCGAAACCAATCTGTTTGATAAACAATGTCATCAAAAGTTCGAATATCGGTACCGGAGAGATCTGTCAGACGTAAGTATATCCGGACGTCGTTTACTTAACAACGAACTGTAGCAAAGCAGGTGATCAATGTTCTCCACTTCTTTCTAATCACCACAGCTCCTACAGAAGACTCAATACCGAACCTTATGGCGTGTTAGGCGCTCAGGCAGAGTCCCGTCAGAACTGACACTAACGTAGACAATCTTTGATATCTATTGCAATGCAGACATTTTGACCTTCTAAGTTCGTATCTTGGCCAGATTTGTCTAGCTACCCTACAGGTGCCGATTTCTGTCCATCTTTCATTGGGCTGATTGATTGCCTCTTGCCTAAGCCAAAGCTTGCATGTAGACAGTGGCACTCCAAGATATGCAAATACTTCGATAATTTGTAATGCCGTCCCTATCCTAGCAAGTTCGTCAGCTTCGAAGCTCCCCGGGATACCCCTAGCCACAGGTATCTAAATTATTCAGCCATCTCGTTAAGAGATCTGCGGCAGCCGAGAGCTGTTTGTAAATTTAGGGATGTGGCCTCCCGGTAATTTATGGCTGCCTGACTGTCCTAGTAAATTAAATTAAATTAAAAAACACCAGTCTTGGTCACAATGTTGCGACTCAGCCATTGGACTCAATACCAAACCTTATGTACTGTTCGGCGCTCAGGCAGAGTCCCGTCAGAACTGACACTAACGTAGACAATCTTTTGATATCTAATGAGAGCAGACGTTCTTACCTTCTCAGTTCGTATCTTGGCTAGATTTGTTTAGCTACCCTACAGGTGTCGATTTCTGTCAATCTTTCATTGGGCTGATTGATTGCCTCTTGCCTAAGCCAAAGCTTGCATGTAGACAGTGGCACTCCAAGAAATGCAAATACTTCGATAATTTGTAATGCCGTCCCTATCCTAGCAAGTTCGTCAGCTTCGCAGCTCTCCGGGATAACCCTATGCCCAGGTACCAAACTACTCAGTCATGTCGATAAGAGATCATGTTGCAGCCGATGGCTGTTTGTAAATTTAGAGATGTGGCCTCCCGATATTTAATGGCGGCCTGGCTGTCGAGTCAATGACAACACCAGTGTTGGTCACTATTTTGCGACTCAGCCACTTGGCGACTTCCCTTATTGCCATTATTTCGGCTTGATAGACACTACGGGGATCTACAGACTACTATATCAAAACTGAGCTCTTTACAGTGCACTCCGAAGACAAACTTTCCATCAAGCTTCGCATCATCTGTGTAGAATTGGAGATATTTTCTATTTCCTTGTGTTTTGCCAACCCCTCCATATATAAGCAGATTAAATTTAACGGGTGATCCCAGTAGAGATACTTTTTCAATAGCATTTTTTTTGACAGATCACGTGTGTGTCGTGTCATGCTGTCATGTTATTTTTGTTAAGTATTGCTTGGCATTACATCAAGGAAAGACTTACGCCTGAAAAACGTTTACGCGTGTCATTCGCCAGTTACCAGTTGAAATGCTCGAACGAGACATCGAAAATTGGACTCAACGGATGGACCATCTGAGATGTAGCCGCGGCCAACATTTGATAGACATAATCTTCAAAATTATCTTTCAAATGATAATAAACATTCCCCATTCAATTTGAACTTTCTGTGTTTTTTTCTTTAAAAAAGTAGGTAACCTCGAAATGGATCACGCTTTATATGGATCTCGTTATCCATATCGTTATGCTCTAGAAATAGCATACCATAGTTAATAGGTAAGTATCATTTGTTGGAAAGTGAATGGCTTCAGGTCATGCTGCAGATCAAAAACAAAATAAACAGGACAATCGGAAAATTATTTCCCAGAAAAAATCGATTCAATTCTTACCATACAATTCTTATTATATGACTAATTCGTCGAAGCTGTAGTTAATATCTGTGTAGTTGTAGTTAATATCTCAAAAAAAAATGCCCTGCCCAAATTACTACGGGCCCGCTTTCAATATATTTAAAAAAAATCCACAGGTTTTTATAATTTCGCAGGTTTTTGTCAGTTAGCTTGTAAGATAATAATCTGATACCGACAAAACTTGCCAGAACACTAATTTTCAACATATTTTAAGATCTGAAAATATTTCTTCCAATTGTGTTACTTACTTATCAATTGCCCACTCTTTAGCCATCGCCAGCTGATGTTTATTAAATGATTCCATACGTCACGGCTACGTAACTCAATAATTGCTTAGATATGATCGAACATTTGTTGCAATAAATTCGGGAAATGCAATAATATCACTTAAATATGCACATAATTACACTACTTTCCGGTTTATTTCTGACTTTATTTTACAGTTTTATATATACTTTTATCTATAATTTTATTTTTAGACACCAAAATTAATTTTTGCTGAACCACAGATTTATTTCGCTACCAAACACTTGCAACGAATGTGGGGAACTAAACAAAGCGGAAAAAACAACAGCTGTTTTTTCGATATCATACGAACAGTAACAGAGCAGTTCGCTCACCATAATCATTTGGGAATGCATTGAAATGAAACAAACAAAGCACAACACTGAAAAAAGAGAGCAGACCACCACAGTAAGTGAGTAGAATAGCAGAAATCTGTTAATAACAGAGAGAATGTGTACAGTGCATGTGCAATTATTAGCTACAACATTAAGCGCCCAGGAGACGATCAAATAATTTCATCAAACAGTGTGTATGTATTAGTGTGGTGCGCTCGTGTGTTGCCCGCAAACGTTCAAATAAATACGTCAAACATCACTTCGTATTTTGAGTTCTTTGTGTTTGGTTACTATGTCGTCGTCGGATGATGATTTACTTTTGTTGTCTTGTGCAGCAGTTTTGTTAAAAAAGAAGAAAGAGAACATGAAAAGGAAAAAGAAAGAGTGGATGAAAAACTGGTATAAACAGCGGAAACTTTTTTTCATCCGCGCACTTCTCCATGTCGGCGTTCACTAAATTAGTTTTCATCCGCGCACTTGTCATGTCGGCGTTCACTACGCAACTGAGCTTGTTTTTGTCAAACATAACGCGAGACCATCAAATAGAACGCCATCAAATTAGAAAATCAAAATTTTTTGATTTTCATCAAACAGAGTCGACAACGCGTACGTGTAGTGTACGTGTAGCCGACGAAAGCCGATTGCACCCACACACTTAAAGATTTGATGGAATTATTTGATCGTCTCCAGGGCGCTTTACATTATAATGTGAATGAATATATATTTATGTACATACAGACATACACTGAATAGTGAACTGTTATACAGACTTACACTGGATAGTGAACTGTTATCAGTTCAAAATTGTTGTTAGTATATACGAGGGTCTATTAATAGGGACAAGACAAAATTAAATACAATCTAATTATGCATATACTCGTACATACATATTCGGCGTGTTTTTTTAGATGCTAACGATTGCACTATGCAAAATATTATTTTTTTGTGTATGAGACCAAAAAACTTATTTTTTTTTCTGTAAATTGCGACAATTTTTAAAGTAAAGTTTTTTAAATTCCATTTTTCATGGAATTTACCTTTAGTTATTTGACTATATTTTTAAGCAGATATTGTCGGAATACGAGTTAACTTTAAGGCAATTATGATGGCTACAAATATTGGAAATATCTCTTTCACGTAGAAACAGTGGTTTAGTAATAGTCTTTAAAAAATGAGAAAATTCAACACAAAGTTACCATATTGCACAAAAACTGCTTCTAACTTTGATTCCAATGCAGGTTTATAAAAAGTTGCTAAATGTTATCTAAACTAAGATGTCGCTACAATATATTTTTGAAAAAAATCCTAAATTATTTAAAAATTTTTAATTTTTTTTAAATATTTGAAAAAAAAAAACACTTTTGGTTTTACGATATTTTTAATTGCTCTAGAACGGATAAACTCGATGTTTTTTTATCAATTTCACACGGAATATGCGCCAGACTCCCACAAATCCAAAACAGTAATTGGATTTTTTGAGACTCAATATTTGTAAAAGCAATTTTTGACATATTTATTCAACGATATCGGTTAGGGACGGTCCGAGGGTGTTAAATTTTGACATTTTGGTCTAACGGCCCTTATTCCCCATCCATATAACAAACAAACTAAATATTGTAATTAGCAAATTTCGGCCAAAGTGTTTTCGATAGCTTTTTCTTCAATCTTTTAAAAAATAAAAAAATATACAAAAATATTTTTTTATTTTTTTTTTGCGAAAATAAAACTTATTTAGCGATTTTTTTTGGAAAAAACCATTATAATTAGAAAATTTCGGCCAAAGTGATTTCTATAGCTTTCTCTTCAATCTTTAAAATAATAAAAAAAATTATACAAAGACATTTTTGGGATTTTTTTGCGAAAATAAAACTTATTTAGCGATTTTTTGGAGAAAAAACCCATATTTTTTATTGTTTTGCTCAAACGAAAGCTTAATTCATTTCCTTTAAGAGTTTGATGGTATACTTTAATCCGGTGCGCTTCGCAGCCCCTATCCTTTAGTTATTTTCAGTTTAGGGCACTAAAAATACCTCTTTCCTTCAAAATTGCATGATTATTACATATGGTTTCATTTCTTGTTAATCTTCCATGAGTTACCCTGACAACAATAATTATCCCTTTCCCACTGTACCTCTGAATGTGAAAAATTTTTTTTTTGGATCGTACGAGTATGTTAGCTTCTTTCTCCCTAGTTTATGTTCAAATAGCACATTTACAAAAAACACTTCTTATCTCATATTTATGTTCCAGGAGTTAGCCTCTCTCCCGGCATCCATATTTTTGCTCAATGTACTAAACGTACACTTTTTAACCAACTGTACCATATTTAACCCTTTTGGGTCCACTGAATCATATGTAACACCTTTTTGTCCTACTGTATTATTTAACCATTCTTTGACTCACTATACCAGAGTTAACACATTTTTAACCTACTGTGCCATAGTTAACGCTTTTTGCTCCACTGTACCATATTTAAGTCATTTTGTCCCACATTACCATATTGAACTGTTTGTACCCCATTGTAACCATTTTGCCACATTGTACCTTATTTAACCATTTGTGTCCCACTGTACCATAGTTAACACATTTCTGCCCCACTGTTCCATAGTTACCGCTTTTGGCCCCACCGTGCAATATTTAACCCATTTTGTCCCACCTTACCATATATAATTAATTTTGTCCACTGTATAATACTTAACCCCTTTCCCCCACTGTACCATATTCAACCACATTTTATCCACTGTACCATTTCTGTCCATCATACATTATTTAATGTTTTTGACCCACTGTGCTCCTAAAAGCATGACAAGTCTTTATATCTCAAGTTTAAGTTGCAATTTTGCCAGACACCACTGTGCCTCTCAAAGTTAGAATTTCTAACTTTGAGAGGCACAAAGCTTATTTTACAAAAGCTACCCTAGCACCATGAAACCATGTTTAACATTTTTAAACGACTGTACCATATTTTACACTTTTTGCCCCACTGTACCCCGAAAAGTACGAAAATAAAAAAAACTGACTACGCTGATCCATTGTACTAAGGACTTCAAGTTTCACCATTCTAATTCAAGGCGTTAACTTTGTATTTATCCCTTTATGTCCCACTGTGCCCCCAAAATTTTCAAAAAATAGCTTCATGTTCTAATTTACGTCGCAAAAGCTACTCTCACACCAAATTTCACGATTCTAGCTCTTGGCATTTGGATTTGTCTGTTGTACCACATTTATCCCTTCTTAGCCCACTGTGTGCGTAAATGGTCGAATTTCGAAAAAATCCTGTCAATTTCTGAGTCTACCTCATAAGGGCTACCCTGACACCAAATTTCACGATTCTAACTCATTCCGTTTAGATTTGGCGGTGGTACCATATTTTTCCCTTTTAGCGGCATCGTGCGAATTTCGAAAAAAAAATCCCGTCTTATTGCACGTCTACGTCCCAAGGGCTGGGCGGTGCTCATTCAGTCAATCAGTCAGCCACGCAACAATTTTATATTTTTGTACACGTTGGCCCAAAATTACCGAAGGGGTTTGAGTTCATTATAACTTTTTATTAGAATAAATATAAATGATTTTTCAAACGTGAAAAAATTGTTTTCCGCGGTATTTTCTTCACGTATCGGACAAATATAAAAGGGTACTGAATGAATACAGGAAGGCCAATAGGGTTTGGATAAGGACTTTTCGTTTTTTGAATGCAACCTGCGGTAGCGGCTGATCGCATATTCTCGGCAATCTGTATATTCTCGGTTTATGATATTTTAGTATCATTCCCATTGTCGAAAAAATTCTACAGAAATCGCCCATCAAAGAAAACTACGGACAAGACAAGAAAACTACGGACAAGGCTCCTGATAAGACAGAACATGGACGTTAGACTAGGCTATCCCCAAACTAAAGGAGCTGCCGAAAATGATGATATAGATGATCTGAAAAGATCAAGAAAATCTTTCCCGAACGAAACCAATTGATATACTAGTAGTGTACTAACATGACCAATTGGTTTCGTTGTTGCACAGTGTTATCAGGATGAGGTGGGAAATCCCAATGGTAGGTAAATTAGAAGAAGCAAAAGGCTAACAATGACTATAGGAAAAATGAGCAGCTGCAAACCAACATCCTTCTCCGAAAAAGAAAAGGCACAGATTAAGCGTCATTCCCAAAATCTGAGAAGGTTCGAAAGAACACATTCTTAGACGACGGTTAAGTAATAGTTCGACGTAGGGAATCCCTTACAAGGAAAGTCAATGCGAATCGGTGGAGGTAAGTGATCAAGATATTATTGGAACTTCCATCCAGACCTTCAACAGATCCGCACGGAAAGACCAAATCAGGCATATGCTTTCTAGTTGAGGAAAAACTCTTAATTGAAGTGGATTCGTGTTTCGGGAGCTACGGCGGCATAATTCAATTTTATGGATTATCACCTGTTTTGCTGGGTGTGTGGCTCTTCTGGTACCTCCCACACAAATTGACAAAAGCATACGCCACCCTATTACAAAAAAAAAAAAAAAAAGAATGTATTACCTGAAACTTTGCCTAAAGTCATCTCCTCCTCCTCCATCCACTAGATTCGGGGGCCAGCAATTGGAGATAAACTGTATCATCTCAGATAATGACGAAGGAAGTTCTTTGGTATTAGACCCATTCTCGATGAAACTTGAAGATTCTCCAGAGATCGCAATGTCAAATATATCGGTTACTCTGCAACTGCCGGACAAGGCAAGAACCTAGACAAGAATGGATGCTGGTGTCAGATCAGATCTCCCAAACCTAAGGAATCTGCCAACAAGGACGCTGTAGACAATATGGCGGCCAATGAAATATCGACGGCCTGGTGTCAGAGAATGGACGAGGAGGAAAGTACAAATGGAAGGAAAATTAGAAGAATCAGAAGTCTAAGAATGGATATAGAAATACTAAATACTACCTACGAAAAATGAGCAACTGTGATCTCTGTTCTCTGTGAAGGAAAATACATTGATTGAAATAAGCAATATTTCGACGTAGTGCTTCCCTTACAAGGAAAGTCGATGGGACCAAGCGGAGGAAAGGAACCTCAGCTATCTTCAGAACTTACATCCAGCAGTGGAATGGCGTGTAAACGAAGTAGATTAGGGGATGACCCTGCCTGGTTATCCCATGATAATGAAGATGGTGCTTCTTTGATATCGTTGGAAGTTGAGGTTTCTTTGGACATCGCCCAGGCAAACAGATCGGATAATCCGGATATGTATGTATGGGAGTAACCATGACAATATAGACGCAGCAGTCCGTCAGATATCTCCCAAACCTAAGGAATCTGCCGACAGGGACACTGTAGACGATATGGCGGCTAATGAAATATCTACGGCCTGTTATCAGTTAGAGAAGGAGGAGGGAAGTCCGAATGGTATTAAATTAGAAGTTTGGAAAGGCTGTAGGAAGACTAAATCCCATTTATGAAAAAGGATTAACCTCGAACCAGTTCTGCTCTCTGAGAAGGAAAAATACATTGCTAAAGCGTCATTTCCAAAATTTTAGAAGGTTCGAAAGAGCAAACTCTCAGACCTCGAATAGACAAGCAGGACCCAACAATAATTCGACTTAGGGATTCCGATACTAGGGAAGTCGATGTGATTAGGCGAAGGCAAGTAAACTATGCTATCTTCGGAACTTCCATCTATTAGTGGAATGGCCGGTAAAAGAAATCTAATGACCAGTGCTCTGAGCCGGATCTTCAACAGGCCTTGATGAAAGGATTGAACCTAACTCGAGTTCCTGAAGCAACTACGGTAAATTTCAATGAATTTAGTTATCTGCTGGGTGTATTAGTGAAGCCTCCTCTGGTACCTCCCACACAAATTTAAAACTCATACGGCCCTCTATTACAAAAATAAGCTAAAAGGTTCTAACGAGCACACTATCAGAGATGGGTTAAGGCAGGACAAAACTGTAGCTTTTCCTTGTGATTGGTTGTGGTTACGGACAATACGTAGACAAGAACCCTGACAAGTTGGGACGAAGGAATCTGCCAACAAGGTCTACTGCCAACTTATCGAAGGGTTACTGTCAACAAGACATCGAGGAGGAAAGACCCAATGTTAGGAGAATTAGGAAAAGCAGAAGGCTTACAATGACTATTGGTAGACTGAAGCTAACCTACGAATAATTAGCAGATGCGACATACCTTTCTTATGTGAGAAGAAAAAGACACAGATTAAATGTCATTCCCAAAATCAAAGAAGGTTCCAACGAGCATACTCTCAGAGGAGGGTTAAGGCAGGACAAAACTGTATCTTTTCCTTGTGCTTGGCTGTGGCTACTGGGAAAGTCCCGACCATAGCCTTAGAAGGCGAAGGTAAGAAATCTAAAATATCATCGGAACTCCCATCCAACAGTGGAATGGCTAGTTAAAGATGTACATATATCAGGGGACGAACCTGCACCATACAAATCTAAAGGTCAGAGCTTTTAAAAGGAGCTCCAACAAGAGTTCATCAATCTATCATCTATCTACAGGGTTGCCCATATTCGACGGACCCATGTTTTTTTCGATGACTCGTTGGGCCCATTCCAATCGACGAGGCTTGTCCGCAGGCAACAATCTTTGCGTCAATTGAATTTTGTACGGGAACAAATGCAAATCAACGCGAATAATCCGTTGTAAAGTGGACCGAGCCATGCCCAACTGCTGAGAACGGCGTTTTTGGGATGTTCTTGGGGACCTCTCAACACTGGCTCGTACGGCAGCGATTTTCTCGGCCGATCGCCTTGGTCGACTTTTATTTGGCCTCTTCGGATTAGAAAGAGCCTCACCAGTCGAAAATTTTTCGTATAAACGCTTAATGGTGTTCTTAGAAGGCCACATTTTTTAATATTTTAAAAGCACGTTGAGTTTTCACAATTGACTTCTTCTGTTGAATGTAAATTTCAACTGTTTCAGGCGCTCGCGTGGCGTGTATTGTTCCATGGTAAAAATCTGCTTGGACTGACGCTTCAAACGCGGTATGTCATTAAGCGATCTGACATCTCTGTCAAAAGTTATGGCGTTGCCAGATGGGTCCGTCGAATATGGGGGACCCTGTATTGCTAGTTTTGATGAGAACCATTTTTAGCTAAGTTTCATATAAAGGTCACAATCGGACACATACGAAAGAAGAGCTCGAGCAGGATTTTCTCTAATGTTTTTAAATATTTTTAAATCCAAAGTCCTAGAGAAATATCTGTCTCCGTTCTTCCCGTTCTTGTAAATCTTACAAATCTAAAGGTCAGAGCTTTTAGAATGAGATCCAACTGGAGTTCACCAATCTATCACTATTGCTAGTTTTGATATGAACCATTCTTATTTAAGCTTCATATAAAGGTCCCACTCGGACATCTACGAAAGAAGTGCTCGAGCATGATTTTCCCTAATGCTTTTAGATATTAATAATTCCAATGTCTTACAACAATATCTGT